>CM038215.1:2526989-2928000 GCA_021442155.1 Cymbidium sinense | reverse complement strand
AATAAAAAATTATAAAAAATAATAAAACTAGTTATGCAGCAAAGAAAACCAAAAAAACCAAAACTAATAATAATTAAAACTAACTAATAAATAACTAAACTAATAACTAAATAAAAACTAATTAATAACTAAATAATATTAAATAAATAAATAACTAATAAAACTAACTAAAACCAATAAACTAATAAGTAATAATAAAACTAAATAACTAAATTAAAAAATGTAATAACTAGAAATAACCAATAAACTAATAACTAATAACAAAAACTAATAAAATAATAATTAATAAACTTAATAATAATGATAAATAAACTAATTAAACTATTAAAATAACTAAGGAACTAACTAATAAAAAACTAACAACTAAAACTAATAAAATAACTACACTAACTAAACTAATAGCTAATAAAATAATAAAATAAAAAACTAATAACTAATAATAACTTAAATTAAAAATAAATAAACTAATAAACTAAATAACTAAAAAACAAATAATTAATAATAACTAATAACTAAATGACATTAATAACTAACTAATAACTAATTAAAATTAATAATAAAATAAACCAAAAAAACTGAACTAAACCAAATAAAATAATAAATAATAACAAAAATAATAAACTAATAATAATAACTAATAAAAATAATTAATAATAAATAATAAACTCATAAACTAATAACTAATAACTAATAAATTAACTAATTAAGTAATAAATAATAACTACTAATAATTATTAATAATAAACTAAATAACTACAAACCAATAAAACTAAATAAACTAACTAAAATAATAAATAACTAACTATAAACTAAATAACTAATAACTGATAAAAACTAACTAAATAAATAACTAATTAAAACTAATAACTAATAACTAACTAAAAATAATAAACTAATAAACTAAAAAGCTAATTTAAACAACTAACTAAACTAATAATGACTAGCTAATAATAAGAATAACTAAACTAAAAAACTAAAAAAACTAATAATTAATAATAACTAATAATTAATAATAAATGAATAAATAATAACTAAATAAACTAACTAATAAAAACTAAACTAACTAATAACTAATAAAACTATTAAATAACTAATCTAATAACTAATAACTAAAATTAATAATAATAATAATAATATTCTAATAACTAATAAAAACCAACTAAACTAATAAACTAATAAACTAAACTACTAAAATAATAAATAAAAACTAAACTAAATAACTAATAACTAAGAAAATAATAAATAATAATAAAATAATAACTAATAATAATTAATCACTAATAAATAAACTAATAACTAACTAATAATTATAAACTGATAACTAATTAAAAAAAAATAACTAAACTAAATAACTAATAACTAACAAAGCTAACTAAAACTAATAATAAAAGTAACTAATAATAACTAACTAATAAAAACTAATAATAACTAATAACCAAATAACTAAAACTAATAATAAACTATTAACTAATAACTAACTAATAAGACCTAACCTAGACTAATAACTAATAACTAACTAATAATAACTAAATAAATAACTAAAAAACTAAATAAGTAATTAATAAAAACCTAAAAACTAAACTAATAATAACTAACTAAACCTAAAACTAATAACTAGTAACTATTAAACTAATAATAATTAATAAAATAAAATTAAAAAAATTAAACTAACTAATAAACTTAAAACTAACTAACTAAATAATTATAAAACTAAAAAACTAATAATAAGAATAACTAAGTAACTAAACTAAAACTAATAAACTAAACTAACTAATAACTAACTAAAAACTAATTAACTAATAATAACTAACTAACTAAACAAACTTATAATAACAAAAATAACATAGCTAATAACTAACTAAACTAAAACAAAGCTAACAACTAATAAAACTGATAATAACTAAATAATAACTAACTAATAAAATAAATAACTAAAAAACTAATACTAACTAAAAACTAATAAACTAATAACTAGCTAAAATTAATAAACTAATAATAACTAAAATAATAACTCACTAATAACAAAAAATAAAACTAATAAACTAATAAAACAATAAATAACTAGTAATAATAAACTAACTAATAAATTAATAACTAATAATAATAATAACTAACTAAACTAATAACTAATTAAAAATAACTAAACTTATAACTAGTAATAATAAAACTATTAATAAACTAATAACTAATAACTAACTAAATAATTAATTAATAACTAATAACTAACAAAATTAAAAAAAACAAATAATAAATAACTAAACAAACTAATAATAACTAATAAAACTAAAAAACTAAACTAATTAACTAATAACTAATAACTAATAATAACTCACTAACTAATAATAATAACTAATAACTTACTAAAACTAATAACTAAATAACTAAACTAAAAAACTAAAAAAACTAAAACTAGCTAATAAAAACTTATTAAATTAAAATAATAACTAAATAATAATAACTAATAAAACTAAATAACTAACTAACTAATAAAAAACTAACTAATAATAAAAAACTAATAAAACTAATCAAAATCTAATCAACTAAACTAATAAAAATAACTAAATAAAACTAACTAATAATTTACTAAAACCTAAACTAAATAACTAAACCTAACTAAAACCTAATAACTAAATAACTAAAATTAATAAAAACTAATTAAATAACTAATAGCTAAACTAACTAATAATAATAAAACTAACTAATAAAACTAATAATAACTAACTAATAATAAAAATAATAACTAAACCTAATAATAAAACTAATAATAAATAACTAATAAAACTAAATAACTAAATAATAAAACCTAATAAACTAATAAAAAACTAACTAACTAAAAAATTAAACCTATTAACTAAACTAAAAACTAACTAATGAATAAATCTAATAATAATAAATAATAAAACTAAATAAAATAAATAATAATTAATAATTACTAATAATAAACTAATAAAACTAAATAATAAATAACTAGAATTAAACATTAATAACTAATAATAAATAATAAAAAAATAACCTAACTAAAAATAACTAACTAATAAAACTAATAAAAAACCTAGTAACTAATAATAATAAAACTAAAACTAATAAATAAACTAATAAATAACCATAAAACTACTAAAAACACTAAACTTAACTAATAAAACTAACTAACTAATAAGTGCTAATAAAACCTAATAAACAAACAAATTAACTAAACTAACTAAAAAACATAAAACCTAATACCTAAACTAAACTAACTAATTAAACTAAAACCTAATAACTAATAATTAAACTAATAATAAACTAACTAACTAACTAATAACTAAATAAAACTAATAAACATAATTAAAAATTAATAACTAACTAATAATAAAACTAAACTAATAACTAAAAAACTAAACTAATAACTAAAACTAATAACTAACTAAAACTAAAAATTAACTAATAATAAACTAATAAAACTAAACATAACTAATAATAATAAACTAATGAACCTAAAACTAAAAAACTAACAAATAAAAAAATAAAAATAACTAAACTAATAACTAAAAATAATAAACTAATAACTAACAAAAACTAACTAAATAACTAAAAAATAAAACTAAACTAATAATAAACTAACAAAACTTATAACTAACTAAAAAACTAAAAAACTAATAAATAATAATAACTAATAACTAATAATAATTAAATGTATAATAATAACTAATAACTCAACTAATTACTAATAATAATAACTAAACTAATAATAACTAATAACTAATACACTCATATTCTTACTTTAGCCAAAGCATGCAATTTGGCATAAAGGAAACATTTCATTTTAATTTAATTTTTCAAAAGGTATGAATGCATGAATTCAAATGATAAACCACATTTAACATGCTTGGAAAGAAATAAAGTGATGTAAGAATGTAACTTCATTCTCCCTAATCAATTCCTAAAGATAATCTTATGGAATAAGATCATTAAATGTGAATCAAAGTAGCTTAAAGAAATTTTGTTTTAATTTTGAGTTTGATTTGATTTTAGGAAATATGAAAAGATTTGCTAGTCCTAACCCATCTCCCACATGTGTGTGTTATTTTAGTTTAATTTTTACAACCATTAGATTGACTTTATGTTTTGTTTAGGTTAAGGTGTGAATTAAGTTCATTATTACCCTTTACATACACCACCTTAACATAATTAACCTAACAATTATGAGCCAACTATGATATACAACCACATGGAATTTAAATCAACAATGCTCCTATGAAAGAAAGGGGCCTAATGAAATTGGCTCACAATTATTGATTTATTAAGCTAAAGGGTTTAATTAAGTACTTTCATAACCTTCCCACACATTTGGGTTGGATATGATTTCCTTAAATTTACCTTAGGTTTTTTAACACCTAAGGATCTACCAAGAAGGAGATTGATTAAATTTGAATTAATTTTGGAAGCTTGATTAAGCTAATTAAGAAGATCATTAGTGGATTAATCCCTAATTAGGTTTGAATTAAGGAAGAAAGGGGGTTTAGGGATTAGCTTAAAGAAAATATCCCAAAATTATTCCATAAACCTCCTGATCACTTAAATAATGTTTAATTATCTTAATTAAATGATTAAACCACTGTTCACATGCTTAATTACCCTTAATAATATTAAGAGGCTGATTAGGGATTCATTAATTGATTTTCATAATTAACTCATTAATAAATTCCAAGAAAATTAGGGGAGGCAGGGGTCATCCCCCAAAACATACCTGAGAAGTTTGGAAATAATTAATTAAGTCATTAGAGAATAATTAGGGTAACTAAGATTTTAAATAAACCCTAATTAAAACTATTCAAAATCAATTAGAAATAATTTTATACTATTCCTCACTGAATTATCTTTAAAATGAGACCTCATTTATATTTTGTCAATTTTTTAAATTTAATTATGTATTTTTAAAGTTTCAATGATTAAAGCATAATTAAATACCCTAATTATATAACTAGTCCCGCCGGCGCCACGTGGGCTGTTGACATGATGCGCGCTTTCCAGTGGCATGATGAAAAAGGTTATTTAAGTTATCAAATCCTATACCGCATTAGCTGGCGGTGTTACGCATATACCTAAAAACCTAACTAACTAGCTAAAAACTAGTAATAAAACTAATAAAATTAATAAATTAATAATAAATAATAAAATAACTAAACTAATAATAAAATAAATAATAAATAAACTAATAATAAACTAACTAACTAATAAATAACTCATAAAAACTAATAATAAATAACTAAACTAATAACTAAAACTAATAACTAACTAATAAACTAAACTAACTAATAAATAGCTAAATAACTATTATAATAATAACTAAATAATAATTAAACTAATAACTAATAGTAACTAATAAAATAACTAATAATAACTAATTAATAACTAATAAAATAATAATAAAAAATAACTAATAAAAAATAATAAAAAAATAATAAATCTAATAATAGTAACTAAAGAAAAAAATTAAAAACTAAACTAATAACTAAATAATAACAATAAATAAATAACTGAAAAAACTAACTAAAACTAATAAACTAATAACTAATAATAAAACTAAAGAACTAAATAAAAAAGGTAATAACTAAAAATAGCTAATAAACTAATAACTAATAACTAAAACTAATAAACTAATAACTAATAAACTAAATAATAATAATAACTAAACTAATTAAACTAATAAAATAACTACGTAAAGAACTAATAAAAAATAATAACAAAAACTAATAAAATAATAACTAATAATAACTAATAAATAAATAACTAAACTAACTAAACTAATAGCTAATAAAATTATAAAACTAAAAAACTAATAACTAATAATAATTAAAATAAATAATAAATAAACTAATAAACTAATAAACTAAAAAACTAAAAAACTAATAATTAATAATAAATAATAACAAAATTAAACTAATAACTAACTAATAACTAATTAAAATTAATAATAAAATAAACTTAAAACTTAACTAAACCTAATAAAATAATAAATAATAACTAAAATAATAAACTAATAATAATAACAAATAATAAAACTAATAACTAACTAAAATAATAATAATAATAATTAATAAATAATAAACTAATAAACTAATAATTAATAAATAACTAATAAATTAACTAACTAAGTAATAAATAATAAATAATAATAATTAATAATATTAAACTAAATAACTAAAACTAATAAAAATAAATAAACTAACTAAAATAACTAATAACTAAACATAATAACAAATTAAAAACTAAATAACTAATAACTAATAATAACTAACTAAATAAATAACTAATTAAAACTAATAAACTAATAACTAACTAATAATAATAAAGTAATAAACTAAAAACCTAACTAATAACTAAACAACTAACTAAAAAAATAATGACTAACTAATAATAAGACTAACTAAACTAAAAAACTAATAAACTAATAACTAATAATAGTTAATAACTAATAATAAATAACTAAAGTAAATAATAAGTAAATAAACTAATAAATAAAAACTAAACTAACTAATAAATAATAAAACTAGTAAATAACTAATCTAATAACTAATAATTAAAACTAATAATAGTAATAATAATAATAATAATCTAATAATTAATAAAAACTAAAAACTAATAACTAATAACTACTAACTAAACTAATAAACTAATAAACTAAATTAACAAAATAATAAATAAAAACTAAACTAAATAACTAATAACTAAGAAAATAATAAATAATAATAAAATAACAACTAATAATAACTAATAACTAATAACTAAAAAACTAAAATAATGAAACTAACTAACTAGTAATTAATAAACTAATAACTATCTAATAATTATAAACTAATAACTAATAAATAAATAAAACTAAACTAAATAACTAATAATTAACTAAACTAAATAAAACTAATATTGAAAGTAACCAATAATAACTAACTAATAAAATCTAATAATAACTAAGAACTAATAACTATCTAATAAAACCTAACCTAAACTAATAACTAATAACTAACTAATAATAAAAACATGAACTAATAACTAATAATAACTAACTAATAATAACTAAATAAATAACTAAAAAACTAAACTATTAATTAATAAAAACCTAAAAACTAAACTAATAATAACTAACTAAACCTAAAACTAATAATTAATAACTATTAAACTAATAATAACTAATAAAATAAAACTAATAAAATTAAACTAATTAATAAACGTAAAACTAACTAAATAAAAAATTATAAAACAAAAAAACTAATAATAATAATAACTAACTAACTAAACTAAAACAAATAAACTAAACTAACTAATAACTAACTAAAATTAATTAACTAATAATAACTAACTAACTAAATTAACTTATAATAACAAAAAAACTAATAACAAAAATAACATAATAAATAACTAACTAAACTAAAACAAATATAACAACTAATAAAACTAATAATAATTAAAGATTAATAAACTAATAACTAACTAAAATTAATATACTAATAATAACTAAAATAATAACTCACTAATAGCTAATAATAAAAATAATAAACTAATAAACTAATAAATAACTAGTAATAATAAATTAACTAATAAACTAATAATAATAATAATAATAATAATAATAATAACTAATTAAAAATAACTAAACTAATAACTAGTAATAATAAAACTATTAATAAACTAATAACTAATAACTAACTAAATAATTAATAACTAACTAATAACTAACAAAACTAAAAAAACAAATAATAAATAACTAAACAAACTAATAATAACTAATAAAACTAAAAAAACTAAACTAACTAACTAATAACTAATAACTAATAATAACTAACTAACTAATAATAATAACTAATAACTAACTAAAACTAATAACTAAAAAACTAAATAACTAAACTAAAAAACTAAAAAAAATAAAACTAACTAATAAAAAACTAATAAACTAAAATAATAACTAAATAATAATAACTAATAAAACTAAATAACTAATTAATAAAAAACTAACTAATAATAAAAAACTAAATAAAATTCGAATAAAACTTATCAAAAATCTAATAAACTAAACTAATAAAAAATAACTAAATAAAACTAACTAATAACTAACTAAAACTAAACTAAATAACTAAAACTAACTAAAACCGAATAAAAACTAATTAAATAACTAATAGCTAAACTAATTAATAATAATAAAACAAACAAATAAAACTAATAATAACTAACTAATAATAAAACTAATAATAAATAACTAATAAAACTAAATAACTAAATAATAAAACCTAATAAACTAATAAAAACTAACTAACTAAAAATTAAAACTAATAACTAAACTAAAAACTAACTAACTAATAAACCTAATAATAAATAATACAAATAATTAAAATAAATAATAACTAATAATAAACTAATAAAACTAAATAATAAATAACTAAAACTAATAACTAATAACTAATAAATAAATAACCTAACTAAAACTAAGTGACTAAAAATAATAAAACAAATAAAAAACCTCGTAACTAATAATAATAAAACTAAAACTAATAACTAAACTCATAAATAACCATAAAAACTAAAAAACTAATAACTAAACTAAGTAACTAATAAAAACTAACTAAAACTAATAATAATAACTAACTAATAAAAGTAAACTAACTAAAATAAACTAATAAACTAATAGAATAATAATAACTAATAATTAAATAACTAAACTAAAAAACTAATAAACTAAAACTAATAACTAAAATAATAATAAAACTAATAAAACCAAAAACTAACTAACTAATAATAAACCAAATAACTAATAATAAAAAACTAACTAAAAACTAATAAACTAATAATAATAATAATAATGAATGAAAAAACTAACTAATAATAACTAAATAATTAACTAATTAAAAAACTAAACTAATAATAATTAATAGTAAAACCTAATAAACTTAATAATAACTAAAACTCAGCCTAACTAAAACTAATAACTAATAATAACCAATAATAAATGACTAACTAATAACTAACTAAAATAACTAATAATAATAAATAACTAATAACTAGTAATACCTAGATAACTAATAAAAAACAAAGTAAAACTAAACAAAATAACTAAACTAATAAACTAACTAAAAAACTAATGAAAAATTAAAACTAAACTAAATAACTAAATAATAAATAAACTAATAACTAATAACTAACTAATAAATAATATTAAATAATAATAACATAATAATAACTAACTAATAAAACTAAAATAACTAATTGATAACTAAATAATAAAACTAAACTAAACTAATAATAATAACTAAACATCTAAAAATAATAAGTAAACTAATAACTAATAATACTAATAAAAATAATAATAATAATAATAATAAACTAATAATAAACCTTATAAAAACAAATAAAATAAAATAACTAATAAAAAACTAATGACAATAACAAACTAATAAATAACTAAATAAAAAATAAAAAATAATAATAATAAACCTAAAAAAGTAATAAACTAACTAAAATAAATAAACTAAACTAACTATAATAACTAATAAAACTAACTAAAACTAATAAACTAAAACCTAATAAACTAATAATAACTAATAACTAATAAAAATAACTAAAACTAAACTAATAAAAAAATAAAACTAATAATAGATAATAAGTAACTAACTAAACTAATAAACTAATAAACTAACAAAACTAATAAATTAATAATAAAAATAACTAACTAATAATAATAAAACTAAATAAATAACTGACCAAAACTAATAATAAACTAAATAACTAATAATAACAAAAAAATAACTAACTAAAACTACTAAAATAATAAACTAAAACTAAAAAAAAACTAAAAACTATTAAACTAATAAATTAATAAACTAATAAACTAAAAAAATAATAACTAACTAAAAGCTAATAAACTAATAAGTAATAAAACCTAACTAACTAAAAACTAAATAACTAACTAATAACTAAACTAATAACTAAACTAAAAGACTAATAACTAATAAAAACTAAACCTAATAACAAATAAAAATAATAAAAAAATAACTAAACTAAACTAAAAACTAATTAATAAAATAAACTAAACTAATAGATAAACTAAAACTAATAATTAATAAACCTAATAATAACTAAATAAACTAATAACTAATAAAAACTAAACTAATAAATAACTAATTAATAACTAATAACTAAAAGTAATAAAAACTAAAAAACCTAATAACTAAAACTAAAAAGCCTAATAACTAAAACTAATTAACTAATAAAAACTAATAATTAATAACTAATAACTAAAATTAAAACTAACTAAAAGCTAACTAAAACTAATAACTAAGAATTACTAATAAAATGAACTAATAAACTAAACTAACTAATAACTAATTAACTAATAACTAATATTAATAACTAACTAAAACTAACCAATAAAACTAATAACTAACTAAAATTAACAAAACTAAACTAATAACTAATAATAACTAAATTTAAAACTAAACTAATTACTAATAACTAATAATAATAACTAAACTAGATAACTAAATAACTAAAACTAATGACTAATAACTAATAACTAATAAACTAAATAAACTAATAACTAATGAACTAATAACTAACTAATAATAACTAACAATAAAAAACTAACTAATAAAAACTAACTAAACTAAGCAACTAATAACTAATAATAAATAACTAAACTAAATAATAACTATACTAATAATCTAAAATCATAATTAAAACTAACTAAGAAGTAATACATAATTAACTAACAAATAATAAAATAACTAAAACTAAATAACTAAACTAATAAAACTAACTAAAACTAATAAAATAAAAAATAATAAAACTAACTAAAACTAACTAACTAATAAATAAATAACTAATAACTAAACCTAATAAAACTAATAAACTAATAATAATAAAAGTAACTAACTAATAATAATAACTACTAAAATAATAAACTAATAATTAATAATAAACTAATAACTAATAAAACTTAAATAATAAACTAAAACTAAATCTAAAACTAATAAAACTAATAACTACATAATTAATTAATAATAACTAAAAAAACTAATAACCAAACTAACTAATAACTAATAAACTAAAACCTAAATAACTAATAAACTAAAACTAATAAACTAAATAACTAAATAATATCTAACTAAACCTAATAACTAAAACCTAATAAAATAATAACTAAAACTAAAAAAACTAATAACTAACTAAACTAATAACTAAACTAATAAAATTAACTAATAACTAAAACTAATAATAAAACTAATAACTAATAACAACTAAGTAAAAAAATAACTAGTAATAACTAAATAACTAACTAACTAATAAAATAATAAATAAAACTAATAATAATAAACTAATAAACTAAAAACTAAATTACCTAAAAAATTAACTAAACTAAACTAAAATAATTAATAAATTAAACCTAAAAAATAAATCACTAAACTAATAAGTAATAAATAATAAAAATAATAACTAAAACTAAATAAATCTAACTAATAAATAACTAATAAACTAATAACTAAACTAACTAAAACTTACTTAACTAATAATAACTAACTAGAAACTAAATAAACTAAACTAAACTAATAATAACTAATAATGACTAACTAATAACTAATAAATAAATAACCTAATAACTAATAAAAACTAATAATAAAACTAAACTAATCACAAATAAACTAATAGCTAACTAATAGTAAATAATAAGCTAATAACTAAATAAAATTAACTAAACTAAACCTAATAACTAATATAAACTAATAAAACTAATAATAACTAACTATTAATAAAACTAAATAACTAAATAATAATTAATAAATTATTAAAATAATAATAAAATAATAAACTAAAACTAATAACTAAACTTAATAACTAAAAAACTAATTAATTAATAATAAAATAATAATAAATTAATAATTAAAAAATAAACTAACTAATTAATAAACTAATAACTAAATAACTAACTAATGACTATGAAAACTTAATAAACTAAATAATAAAAATAATAAATAACTAAATAACTAACTAAAATACTAATAACTAATAACTAAAACTAATAACTAAAACTAAATAATAAAAATGAAACAAATAAAATAACTAGTATAACTAATAAACTAATAATAACTAATAATAACTAATAATAACTAATAATAACTAATAAATAAAACTAATAGCTAATAACTAAATAATAATAATAACTAATAATAACTAAAACTTATAATAATAACTAATAAAACTAATTAAAAATTAATAAAGATAATTATAAACTAACTAATAATAACTAATAAACTAAATAATAATAAATAAATAAATAATCAAACTAATAGTAACTAAAAACATGAAACTTATAACTAATATAACTAACTAAACATAAGAACTAACTAAAAATAATAACTAAACTAAAACTAATAATAATAAAAAAACTAATAATAACTAATAACTCATAACTAATAACCTAACGAACTAGTAAAAATAAAAATTAATAAAACTAAACCAATAACTAATAAAGTTACTAAAACTAATAAGCTAATAAAATCTAATAATAATAATAACTAAACTAAATTAAAAACTAATAATACTAAACTTATAAATAACTAAATAATAAAATTAAAACCTAATAATAATAACTAAAAATAACTAAACTAATAACTAAATAATAAAAATAAATTAATAACTAATAATAATAACTAACTAATAACTAAAACTATTAACTAAATAATAACTAAACTAAAAAACCAATAAATCTAAATAATAATACTAATAAACTAAAACTAATAACCTAATAATAATAACCAAAATAAACTATTAAACTAATAATAACTAATAATAATAAATAAACTTCAAAACTAAACTAATAATAAATAATAATAACTAATAACTAATAATAACTAAAACCTAATAACTAGACTAATAAATAAAAAACTAATAAAAACTAACTAATAATTAAAAATAATAATTAAACTATAACTAAAAATAAACTAATAATGAAAAAATAACTAAAACTAATAATAATAATAATAAATAATAATAATAACTAATAACAAATAATAATAATAATAATAACTAGAAGTAATAGTAATAATAACTAAATAATAAAACTAATAATAATAATAAACTAATAACTAAAACTAATAATAAAAACTAAATAACTACTAACTAATAAAATAAAAACTATTAAATACTTAAAAATAATAACAAAACTAATATAAACTAAACTAATAAATTAATAACTAATAAATAATAAACTAAAAACTAAAGTAATAACTAATAATAACTAACTAAACTAAAGTAACTAACTAATAAAACTAAAAAACTAATAACTAATAAACTAAAAACTAAAAATAAAATAAAAAACTAAACTAACTAATAACTAATAAAACTAATAAAACTACAAAACTAAAACTAATAATTAATTAATAATAATTAGTTATAATAAACTAATAATAATAATAACTAATAAACCTAATAACTAATAAATTAAATTCTAATAAAACTAAAAAATAACTAATAACTAACTAATAACTAACTAAAAATAACTAATAACTACTAATAAAACTAACTAAAAATGTAATACATAAAACCTAATAATTAATAATAAATAACTAAATGAATAACTAATAAAATAAACTAACTAAACTAATAACTAACAAAACTAACTAAATAAAACTAATAAAACTAAACCTAATAACTAATAAAACTAACTAACTAAACTAAATATAATGACTAAAACTAAACTAAACTAACTAAACTAACTAACTAAACTAATAAAACTAATAAAAAAACTAAACTATACTAAAACTAACTAACTAATAAAAACTAATAAAACTTAATAACCTAAAAAACTAACTAAACTAACTAAAAAAACTAAATCCTAATAACTAAACTAAACTAATTAATAAAACTAAAAGCTAATAACTAAACTAATAATACATTAACTAACTAACTAATAACTAAATAAAACTAATAAATATAACTAATAACTAATAATTATTAATAAAACTAAACTAATAACTAAAAACTAAACTAAACTAATAAGTAAAACTAACTAAAACTAAAAACTAACTAATAATAATAAATTAATAAAACTAAAACTAAAAAACTGATAAATAAAATAATAATAATAACTAAACTAATAACTAAAAACTAATAAAAACTAACTAAATAACTAAAAAAGTAAAATTAAACTAATAAACTAACTAAACTAAAAATATCTAAACTAATATTAACTAATAACTACTAACAACTAAAAAAAACCTAACAACCTAATTAACTAGATAAAAATTAATAATAAAATTAATAGTAAATAATAAAATAACAAATAAAACTATTAAAAGTGATAACTAACTAATATCTAAAACTACCTAGTAAAATAAATAACTAACTAATAATAAACTAAAAACTAATAATAATAATAATAATAATAATAACTAATAAACTAATAAAAAAACTAAACTAAAAAATTAGTAAAATTAAAATTAATAACTAAATAAACTAATAAAACTAATAATAAATAACTAATAATAAAAAAAAACTAATAAGACTAAAACTAAACCTAATAAATAACTAATAAAACTAAAAACCACAGAAAACTAATAACAAATAATAAATAACTAAAAATAATAAAACCTAATAACTAATAAAACTAATAAAAATAACTAATAATAATAATAAACAAATAAAACTAATAAATAAAACTAATAATAATAAACTAAACCTAATAATAATAACTAAAATAACTAAATAATAAACTAATAATAAAAAAAAATTAACTAGTAATAACTAATAACGAGTTAAAAATAACTAATAACTAAAACTAAAAATTTAATAAACTAAAACTAAATAACATACTAAACTAATAACTATTAATAACTAAACTAATAATAATAACTCATAATAATAAAAATTAACTTTACTAATAAACTAAATAACTAATAAATAATAAAGTAATAACTAATAAAACTAATAAACTAATAGTTACTAAATAACTAACTAATAGTAACTTAACTACTAATAATAAATAATAAATAACTAAAACTAATAATGATAATAACTAAAAACTAATAACTAAAATAATAAATTAATAACAAACTAATAACTAACTAATAATAACTAATAAAAACTAAATTGAACTAACTAAATAATAACTAAAAATAAACTAATAACTAATAATAAAACTAAATAACTAATAATAATAACTAAATAACTAAACTAATAACTAATAAATAAAACTAAATAGCTAAACTAACTAATAAAACTAAAACTAATAAAAAATAAAGACAAATAACCTAATAAAAACTAATAACTAAATAAAAGCAATAAACTAAAACTAATAACTAACTAAACTAATAACTAATAAAAACTAATAACTCATAAAAAAAACTAAAAAACTAAGAAAACTAAAACTAATAATAACTAGAAAACTAAAACTAACAAATATTGATAATAATAAAACTAATAATAAAATAACTAATAATTAAACTAAATAAAATAAAAACTAAACTAAAACCTAAATAACTAATAAAAACAAATAAAACCTATTAAACTAAACTAACTAATAACTATGATAATAAACTAATAACTAACTAATAATAATAACTAATAAAACTTAATAAACTAAACTAACTAATAACTAATAAGCTAACTAACTAATAAAATAATAACTAAAATAATAAACTAATAACTAATAATAATAATAATAATAATAATAATAATAACTAAATAATAACTAAGAAATCTAACTAATTCACTAAAACTAACTAATGACTAATATCTAAAACTAAAAACCTAATAATAATAATATTAAACTAATAATTAAAAATTAATAAAAAACTAACTAAACTAATAAAACTAATAATTAATAAACTAATTAAATAAATTACTAATAATAATAAAATAAATAACTAACTAATAAGAACTAAATAATAAAGTAATAACTAAAGACTAATAAAAACTAATAACTAATAAAATAAACTAAATAGCTAAAAATAAACTAAACTAATAATAGCCAAACTAATAAAACTAACTCATAAACTAAATAATAAACCTACTATAACTAATAAACTAAAAACTAATAAAACTAAATAATAAACTAAAAAACTAAAAAACTAACTAACCAATATAATAACTAATAAAAACTAATAATAATAATGAAACGAAACCTAAAACCTAATATAACTAATAAACTAATACTAACTAATAAATAATAACTAAAACTAATAATAATAACTAATAAAACTAATTAAAAACTAATAAAAATAATTATAAACTAACTAATAATAACTAACTAATAATGAATAAACTAAATAATAATAATAAATAATAAAACTAATAATAACTAAAAACATAATAAACTTATAACTAATATAACTAACTAAACATAAGAACTAACTAAAAATAATAACTAAACTAAAACTAATAAAAAAACTAATAATAACTCATAACTAATAACCTAACGAACTAATAAAACTATAAATTAATAAAACTAAACCAATAACTAATAAAGTAACTAAAACTAATAAGCTAATAAAACCTAATAATAATAATAACTAAACTAAACTAAAAATTAATAATACTAAACTTATAAATAACTAAATAATAAAATTAAAACCTATTAATAAAAAACAAACTAACAACTAAATAATAAAAATAAATAAATAACTAATAATAATAACTAACTAATAACTAAAAATTATTAACTAAATAATAACTAAACTAAAAAACCAATAAATATAAATAATAATATTAATAAACTAAAACTAATAACCTAATAAACTAATAATAATAACCAAAATAAACTATTAAATTAATAATAACTAATAATAATAAATAAACTTCAAAACTAAACTAATAATAAATAATAATAACTAATAACTAATAATAACTAAAACCTAATAACTAGACTAATAAATAAAAAACTAATAAAAACTAACTAATAATAAAAATTAATAATTAAACTATAACCAAAAATAAACTAATAACTAAAAAATAACTAAAACTAATAATAATAATAATAATAATAAATAATAATAATAACTAGAATAACTAACTAATAATAATAATTATAAAAACTAGAAATAATAATAATAATAACTAAATAATAAAACTAATAATACTAATAAACTAATAACTAAAACTAATAATAAAAAATAAATAACTAATAACTAATAAATTAATAAATAATTAAAAATAATAATAATTAAACTAATATAAATTAAACTAATAAATTAATAACTAATAATAATAATACTAACTAAACTAAAGTAACTAATTAATAAAACTAAAAAACTAAAAACTAATAAACTAAAAATTAAAAATAAAATAAAAAACTAAACTAACTAATAACTAATAAAACTATTAAAACTACAAAGCTAAAACTAATAATTAAATTAATAATAACTAGTTATAATAAACTAATAAATTAAATACTAATAAAACTAGAAATAACTAATAACTAACTAATTACTAACTAAAAATAACTAATAACTACTAATTAAACAAACTAAAAATGTAATACAGAAAACCTAACAACTAATAATAAATAACTAAATAAATAACTAATAAAATAAACTAACTAAACTAATAACTAACTAAACTAACTAAATAAAACAAATAAAACTAAACCTAAAAGCTAATAAAAACTAACTAACTAAACTAAATAACTAATTACTAAAACTAACTAAAAACTAAACTAAACTAACTAAACTAACTAAACTAACTAAATAAACTAATAAAAAAACTAAACTAAACTAATAAAACTAACTAACTAATAAAAAATATTAAAACTTAATAACCTAAATCCTAAACCTCACCTTAAACAATAAACCGTAAACCCTAAACACTATAACCCTAAGCTTTAAACCCTAAACTAACCCTAAACACTATAACCCTAACCTTTAAACCCTAAACTAACCCTAAACCCTAAAAACATGAAACCTTATACCCTAAACCCTAAACCCTAACCTTAATCCCCAATTTAACCTTAAACCCTAAACTAACCCTAGCCCTTAAACCCCAAAAACTTTAAACCCTAAACCCTAAACACTAAACCCTAAACCCTAAACCCTAACACTAAAATGCTAAACCCTAAAATGATAAAACTCTAAACCCTAATGTAACACTAAAATTAGCATATGTTCTGTTTACTCTGAATGGGTGGACTTTTGGCCAGCTTATTGATAATTACTGTCGATTGTACTGGATTAATACTCTCAAAGCTACTTCTGGGGTTTTGGTTTGTATTGTTCAACAAACCTCTTTTGATGTTGTTGACTACTTGGTGGCTTTTGCTTTAAATCCCCTTAGTGGTTTATTTTATGCAGATCATCTGAATTCTGTGGACTACTTTACCTGCTGCTATTTTTTCCATTTTGTTTCAGTTAAACTTGTATCTATTGCACTGTTTATTCTGAATGGGTGGTTTTATGGCCAGCTTCCTATTTTTGTTTTCTTCGTTGTTTGTTGCCTTGGATATTTGCTATATTGGTTTTTCAGGATTCCAATGTAGGCTCTATCTTTGTTGGTTGTAGGACTTTAGGGTCCTATGTTCAACAAGCTATTTCTGACATTGTTTTATTGTCTTCGATGCCGGTGATGCTTCTATCCCCTGTTTATGGTCTACCTATTTGGTTACTAACTATTGCAATGTCTACTCTGATTGAGAGCTTTTATGGCCAGCTAGCTGTCTTTTGCTATCTTGGCTATTTGTTGTCTTTGTTCTTTGCTATCTTGTTTTATCTGGATTCCAATATTGACTCTCATTTGAATCACCTTTTTGATTTTTCTTCTGGTCGGTTCCATTGTTGCATTAACTGTTTTGCTATTGGAGTTGGATTATTGATTGCCCTTGCTGTTTGTATCTGGGCAGTGATCTACCTTATCTGCTGCAGTTTCTTTTTCCATCTTGGTTCGCCAGTGATCATTGTGATTAAGCATCTATCCACTTGGTATGCACTGTCTATTCAGAATGGGTGGTGCTATGGGCACCTGCTACCTTTTGCTATCTTGCTGTCTTGTTGGTTTGTTGATCTGGATTATCCAATTTCTCATTCAAAGATGTCATCGGGTCGTAGTTCTTACTGTCTTTATTTGGTGTTGTTTTTGGTGGGATGCAGCCTATTCCCTGTGTTGAGTTATGTTGCCTTCCTTTACAATTGCTTTTTTCCACTACTGTTATGAATATTAATAAGGGGTTGTTCACATCTACATTCATTATTATGATTGGGTTCATTTTCAAGATTCCAATGTTGGCTCTATCTTTGTTGGTTGCAAGACTTTAGGGTCCTATGTTCAGCAAGCTGTTTCTGACATTGTTGTTTTGATTGTCTTTGATGATTGTTTTCTGGGCTATTGCTTCTCAGATCCCTGTGTTTATGGTCTACCTATTTGGTTACTAACTATGGCAATGTCTACACTGAATGAGAGCTTTTATGGCCAGCTAGCTGTCCTTTGCTGTCTTGGCTGTTTGTTGTCTTGGTTATCTACTGTCTTGTTTTATCTAGATTCTAATGTTGACTCTCATTTGAATCCTCGAAAATACAATTTACTTACTTGAATTTGAATAATTAAAAAAAAAACCTTAAACCTTAAACCTTCAACCCTAAACCCTAAATACTAAACCCTAAACCCTAAAACCTTAAACCCTAAAACCCTGAACGCTAAACCCTAAACCATAAAACATACAACCCTAGACCCTAAACCCTAAACCCCTAAAAATGTAAACCTAAACTAAATGAAACCTAAAAATAAAATAAATAAAATACCTAAATTTAAACAAAATAATAACGTAAACTTAAACCTAAACCTAAACCTAAAATTAAAATAAAATAAAAAATAAAAAGTAAACTAAAATAAAATAAATAAAAACCTAAACTAAACTAAATAAGAAAATGAACATAAAATTAAAAAACCTATATAAACAAAAAACTAAACGTAAAATAAAAATAAAATAAAACTAAAATTAAATAAAATAGAAACTAAATAAAATCCTAAATCTAAAAATTAAACATAAAAATAGCTAAAAAATAAAACCTAAACCTTAAACTAAAAAAAACATAAACCTAAAATAAACATAAACCAAAATTAAAATAAAGTAAACTAAAATAAATAAAACCTAAACCCTAAAGTAATCTTAAACCCTAAACCTTAAACCCTAAACCCTAAACAATGAACCCTAAACCATAAACCCTAACACTAACCATAAATCTTAAAGTCAAAACCCTAAAGCCTAAAACCTTGAACCTCAAACCCTAAACAAACCCTATACCCTAAATGCAAAACAAAAAAAAACCCTAAAGCCTAAAGCCTAAACCCTAAACCAAAAACCCTAAACCCTAATCTATCCTTAAACCCTAAGCTAACCCTAAACCCTAAACCATAAAAACCCAAAACCCTAAAGCCTAAACACTAAACCCTAAACCTTAAACCCTAACCCTAAACCCTGAACCCTAAACCCTAAAACACTAAACCAAAAACCCTAAACCCTAAACCTAAACTCAGGCTCTAACCTAAGCTAATACACTAAACCTAAAACTTAAACCCTAAACTCAGAACTCTAAATATTGAAACTCTAAACCTAAACCTAAGCCTAAATCAAACTCTAAACTTAAATCAGAACTTAAATCTAAACACTAAACCAAGCCTAAACCTAAACCCAACTGAAATTGATACCTAAACTGAACTATACCCTGAAGTGACCTAACAACCTTAAACTTAAAGAGACTAAACCTAAAGAACCTAAACCTAAACTTAAACCTAATTTAACTAACCTAAGCCCTAAACCTTAAACCCTAAACTTAAAGTTTAAACACTAAACCTAAACTAAACCCTCACCCTCCACTAAATTTAAAACCATAAACTCTAAACCCTAAACACAAACCCTAAACCCTAAAACTAACCCTAAAATCTAAACCCTAAACCTTCAACCCTAAACCCTAAACCCTAAACCCTAAAACTCTAAACCTTAAAGCCTAAACTATAAACCCTAAGCTGTAAAATTCTGAACCCTAAATCCTAAACCCTAAACCCTAAACCATAAAACCTACAACCTATACCCTAAACCCTAAACCCCTAAAAATGTATGACTAAACTAAATAAAACTTAAAAATAAAATAAATAAATAAATAACCTAAATCTAAATAAAATAATAACGTAAACTTAAACTTAAACCTAAAAATAAAATAAATTAATAAAATAAAAACTAAACTAAAATAAAATAAATAAAAACCTAAGCTATACTAAAAAATTAAATAAACATAAAAATAAAAAACCTAAATAAACTAAAAGTTAAACGTAAAATAAAAATAAAATAAAACTAAAATAAAAAAAATAAAAAGTAAATAAATTCCTAAACTTAAAAAAGAAACCTAAAAATAAATTAAAAATAAAACCTAAACCTTAAACTAAAAAAATGTAAACCTAAAATAAACATAAACCTAAATTAAAGTAAACTAAACTAAAATAAATAAAACCTAAACCCTAAACCCTAAACCCTAAACCCTAAACCCCAAACCCCAAACCCTAAACTGAAAACCTTAAACCTTAAAAGCTAAAAACCTATAAACCCAAACCTAAACTAAATAAAACCTACAAATAAAATAAATTAGAAAACCTAAACCTAAATAAAATAAAAAATAAAAAATAATAAAAACCTAAACGTAAACCTAAACCAAAAGGTAAAAATAAAATTAAATAAAATATAAAAGCTAAACTAAAAGAAAATAAATAAAAAAAACCTAAACTAAACTAAAAAAATAGAATAAACCTAAAAAAACAACCTAAAATGTAAAATAAAAATAAAATTAACCTAAAATAAAATAAAATAAGAACAAAATAGAAACCTAAACCAAAGAAATAAACCCAAAAATAAAACCTTAAAATAAATAAAAAATAAAACCTAAACCCTAAACTAAAAAAACCTAAACCTCAAATAAAAATAAAATAAACTTAAAGCTAAATTTAAATAAACTAAACTAAAATAAATAAAACTTGAACCTAAACCTAAAATAAACTATACCTAAGCCCAAAGCTAAGCTAAATAAAATAAAATAAATAAAAAAATACCTAAACCTAAAAATAAACATAAAATAAAATTATAAAACCTAAACCTAAAAAAGTAAAATAAAAATCTAAACCTAAACCTAAAAATAAAAAATAAAACTTGGACGTTAAAATATAAAATAAAACTTAAACCTAAAAATAAAATAAAAATAAAACTAAACTAAAAAAATTAACATAAATCTAAATCCAAAAAATAAACTAAAATAAAAAAAATTAAACTAAAGTAAATAAACATAAAATAAATAAATAAAACTAAAAAAAACAAACCTCAATAAACATATAAAATAAACTAAATAAACTAAATAAACCTAAACCAATTAGTTCCTTTAATTTTTTTTTTTTAAAAACCCTAAATCCTAAACCCTAAACACTATATCCTAAACCCTAAACCCTAAAACTAACCCTAAATAGTATACCCTAAATCACCAACCCTTAACCCTAAACCTTAAATCCTAAACCCTAAAACCAAAATTAACCCTAAACCATAAACCCTAAGCGCTAAGCCATAAAACCTAAACATTAAACCCTAAACCCTAAACCCTAACCCTAACCCTAAACGCTAAATCCTAAAGCCTAAACCCTAAAACCCTAAACATTAAACCCTTAACTAACACTAAACTCTAAACCCTAAACAAAGTTAAAACTAAAACTTAAACCTTAATCTAACCTCTAAACTCCTAAGTTTTAAACCTAAACTTTAAACTACAAAAACCCTAAACCCTACAACCTAAACACCAAACCCAAAACCCTAAAACCTAAAGCCTAACCCTAAATGCTAAACCCTAAAACTTAAAATCCTAAACCATAAAACCCTAAACACTAAACCATAAACCCTAACCCTAAACCATAAACCTAAAATTAACCATAAACCTTAAACCTACAACCCTAAATTGCAAAACCCTAAACCCTAAAACCCTAAAACCCTAAACACTAAACCCTAAATCCTAAACCCTAAAACACTGAAACCTAAACCCTAAACGATAAAATGTAAAGCACCTATACCCTAAACCCAAAACCCTAAACTTTAAACCATAAACCCTAAACCGTAAACTCTAAACCCTAAAAACCTAAAAACCTAAACCTAAACTAAATAAAACCTAAAATTAAAATAAATAAAATAAAACCTAAAAATAAATAAATTAAAAAAAACCTAAACTTATATAAAATAGAAACCTAAACTAAAAACTAAACCTAATCTTAGACCTAAAACTAAAAATAAAATAAAATAATAAGTAAAAACTAAATTAAAATAAAATCAATAAAACCTTAACTAAACTAAAAAAATAAAATAAACCTAAAAATAAAAAACCTAAATAAAATAACAACTAAACATAAAATAACAATAAAGTAAACATAAAATAAAAATTAAATAATAACTTATACCTAAAAAATAACCCAAAAATAAAACCTAAAAGTAATTAAAGAACTAAACCTAAACCCTAAACTTAAGAAAAACTCTAAACCTAAAATAAATAAAAGAAAATAAACATTAACCTAAACTAAAATAAACTAAACTAAAATAAATAAAACTTAAACACTTAATCCTAAACCCAAAACCCAAAATCCTAAACCATCAAGCCTAATGCTAAAACCCTAAAACCCTAAACCCTAAACCCTAAAACCCTAAACCCTAAACCCTAAACCCTAACCCATAACCCCTAAAACCTACAACCCTAAACCCTAAACCATAAACACAAAACCCCAAACCCTAAACCCTAAACCCTAAACCATAAACTAAAAACCCTAAACCCTAAATCATAAAAACCGTAAAACATAAAACTAAACTAAATATAACCTAAAAATAAAATAAATAAAGAAACTTTAACCTAAATAAAATAAAAATAATAAAAATAAAATAAAAACCTAAACTAAAACCTAAACCTAAACCTAAACATAAAACTAAACCTAAACCTAAAATAAAAATAAAAATAATAAAAACAAAATTAAAATAAAATTAAATAAACTTAAAAGTAAAACCTAAACATAAAAAAAAATAAAATAAACTTAAAATAAAAACTAAATAAAAACTGAAACCTAAGGAATAAACCTAAAAATAAATAAAAAATAAAACCTGAAACTAAAATAAATAAATAAAAACATAAACCTAGACTAAAATAAGCTAAGCCAAAATAAATAAAACCTAAACCTAAACTTGAAATAAAATAAACCTAAACTAAAAGAAATAAGATAATCTAAAAATAAAGCTAAATCTAAAGATAAACCAAAAATAAAAACCTAAAACCTTAACCAAAAAAAAGTAAAATAAAAACTTAAACCTAAAACTTATAAAATAAAAATAAAACCTAAACCTAAAAAATAAAATAAAAATAAAACTAAACTAGAAAAATAAACATAAACCTAAACCTAAACCTAAAAAATAAACTAAAATAAAAAACCTAAACTAAAATAAATAAGCTAAGCAAAATAAAAATAAAAATAAACCTAACCAAAAATATAAAGTAAATTAAATAAATTAAATAAACCTAAACCAACATGTTTCTTTAATTAAAAAAATGCTAAACACTACACCCTAAACCCTAAACACTAAATCCTAAACCCTAAAATCTAAACCCTAAACACTAAAAGTAACCTTAATCTCTAAACCTAAGGCTACAACCCTAAAAAACCTTAACCCAAAACCCAAAACCCTAAACCCTAAACACTAAATACTAAACTATAAACCCTAATCCTTAAACCCTAAACTCTAAGCCATAACCCTAACCATAACCCTAAACCCTAATCCCTAAACTATAAACCTTAAAACACTAAACCTTAAACCATAAACAAACCCTAAACCCTAAACCCTAAACCCTAAAGCCTAAACTATAAACCTTAAACCCTAAGATAACCCAAAACCCTAAACCCTGAAAACCCTAAACCATAAAGCTAAACACTAAACCCAAAACCTAAAACCTAAACCCTAACCCTAAACCCTAAAACCTAAACTCTAAACTCTAAACCTTAAACCTTACAACTATAAACTAACCTAAACTTAAACCTAATACTAAACTTGAAACCCTAAACTATAAAACCCTAAACTTATACTTATACCTTAAACCTAAACTCCTAATAAAAGTCTAAAAACCCTAAAACTATAAACCCTAAACCCTAAACCCTAAACCCTAAAGCCTACAATCCTAAACCCTAAACCCTAAACCCTAAATCCCAAACCCTAAACCCTATATTATAAACCTTAAACCATTAACCTTAAACCCAAAAAAACTAAAAACCTAAACTTAAACTAAATAAAACCAAAAAATAAAATAAAAAAACAAAAAATAAATAAATAACCTAAGCTAAAACATAAAACTAAAACTAAACCTAATCCTAATAATAAAATAAAATAAAAAATAAAAACTAAATTAAAATAAAATAAATAAAAACTTAAACTAAACTAAAGAAATAAAATAAACCTAAAAGTAAAAAACCTAAATAAAATAAAAACTAGATGAAAAATAAAAATAAAATAAACCTTAAAAAAAGAAACTAAAAAAAATTTGAACTTAAAAAATAATCCTAAAAATAAAATTTAAAATTAAATAAAAAATTAAACCTAAAGCCCTAAACTAAAAAAAAATCCTCAACCTAAAATAAACACAATAAAATAAACATAAACCTAAACTGAAATAAACTAAACTAAAATAAATAAAACCTAAACCCTAAACCCAAAACTTGAACCCTAAAACCCTAAACTATAAACCTTAAACCCTAAACCCTAAGCTCTAAAAACCTAAAAACCAAAACTTAAAATAAATAAAACCTAAAAATAAAATAAATAAAAAAACTAAACCTAAATAAAATAAAATAAAAACCTAAACTAAAATCTAAACCTAAACCTAAACCTAAACCTAAAAATAAAATGGAATAAAAATATTAAATTAACAAAAATAAAATAAATAAAAACCTAAACTAAACTAAAAATAAAATAAACCTACAAATAAAAAACCTAAATAAAATAATACCTAAACATAAAATAAAAATAAAATGAATGTAAAAAAATATAAAATAAAAAATAAATAAAAACCTAAACCTAAATAATAAAACATAAAAAACCTATAATTAAATAAAAAATAAATCCTAAACCCTAAACAAAAAAAAACTAAACCTAAAACAAAAATAAAATAAACCTAACCATAAAATAAAATAAACTAAACTAAAATTAATAAAACATAAACCTAAATAAAAAATAAACTATACATGAACTTAAACATAAACTAAATAAAATAAAATAAACTAGAAATAAACTTAAACCTAAACTAAAAAATAAAATCTAAAAATAAGCCTAAAATAAAAACCTAAAACTTTAACCTAAAAAATGAAATAAAAACCTAAACCTAAGCATAAAAATAAACAATAAAAACTAAACCTAAAAAATAAACATAAACCTAAACCTAAACCAAAAAGATAAACTAAAATAAAAAATCAAAACAAAAATAAATAAACAAAAAATAAATAAACTACACTAAAAAAGAACAAAAAAGACCTAAATAAAAATATAAAATAAACTAAATGAATTGAGTAAACCAATACCTACCAGTTTAATTAATTTTTCTAGAAAAATAACCCTAAACCCTAAACTCTAAACATGCAACCCTAAACTTACAACCTTAAACCCTAAACACCCTAAATACTAAAGCCTAAATCCTCAACCTTAAATGCTAATCTAACCCTAAACCCTAAGCTAACTCTAAACCCTAAACCCCAAAACCCTAAACCCTAAAGCCTAAACACTAAACCTTAACCCTAAACCCTAAACCCTAAAACCTAAACCCTAAACCCTAAAGCTAAACCCTAAACCCTAAACCCTAAACCCTAAACCTTAAATGCTAAAACCCTAAAACACAAAACCCTAAACCCTAAACCCTAAACCATAAAACATACAACCCTAAACCTTAAACCCTAAACTCCAAACCCAAAACCCAAAACCCTAAACCCTGAACCGAAAACCCTAAATCATAAAGCCTAAAAACCTAAAAACCTAAAACCTAAACCTAAACTAAATAAAACCTAAAAATAAAATAAGAAAAAAAAGATAAACCTAAATAAAATAAAATAAATAAAATTAAAATAACAATGTAAACTAAAACATAAACCTAAATCAAAACCAAAAATGAAAATAAAATAAAATAAAAAATAAAAAATAAAATAAAAACTAAACTAAAACAAAATAAATAAAAACCTAAAATAAACTAAAATATAAAATAATCTTAAAAGTAAAACATAAACGTAAAATAAAAATAAAATCAGCCTAAAATAAAAACTAAATAAATACCTAAACCTAAGCAATAAACCTAAAAATAAAATAAAAAAATAAAACATAAACCTTAAACAGAAAAAACACCTAAACCTAAAATAAATAAATAAAAACCTAAGCCTAAACTAAAATAAACTAAACTAAAATAAATAAAACCTAAACCTAAAATAAAGTAAACCTAAAAATAAACGTAAACTAATTAAAATAAAACAAACTAAAAATAAGCCTAAACCTAAAAATAAACCTAAAATAAAAACCTAAAACCTAAACCTAAAAAAGTAAAATAAAAACCTATACCTAAACCTAAAATAAATAATAAAACCTAAACCTAAAAAACGAAGTAAAAATAAAACTAAACTAAAAAAAAGAAACATAAACCAAAACCTAAACCTAAAAACTAAACTAAAATAAAAACCTAAATTAAAGTAAATAAACATAAAATAAATAAACTAAACTAAATAAAAATATAAAATAAATTTTAAAAATATAAAATAAACTTAATAAATTAAAAAACCTAAACCAATCTATTTCTTTATTTAAAAGAAAACCCCTAAACCCTAAACACTAAATCCTTAACCCTAAAACCTAAACCCTAAACCCTCAATAACCCTTAACCCTAAACATTAAACCTTAAATCCTAAACCCTAAACCCTAAACACTAAACACTAAACTGTAAACTCTAATCCTTAAATCATAAACCCTAAACCCTAACCCTAACCTTAACCCTAAACCTAAACCTAAACCCTAAACCATAAACCCTAAACCATAAACCCTAAACTAACCCTAAACCCTAAACCCTAAATTTAATCATAAACCTAAACTAATCTAAACTATAATCCTGGCAAACCTAAACTCTAAACTTAAACCTTAAAACACTAAACTTAAAACCTTAAACCTAAACCCTAACCCTAAACCCTAAACCCTAAACTTAGAACCCTAAACCCTAAAACATAAACCCTAAACCCTAAACCTTAAACCCTAAACCCTAAATCATAAAACATCTAACTCTAAACCCAAAACCCAAAACCCCAAACCTTAAACCCTAAACCTTAAACCATATACCCTAAATCGTAAACCTAAAACCCTAAAAGCCTAAAAACCTAAACCTAAACTAAATAAAACCTAAAAGTAAAATAAATAAAAAAACTAAACCTAAATAAAAAAACCTAAACTAAAACCTAAACCTAAACGTAAAAATAAAATAAAATAAAAATATAAAATTAGCTAAAATAAAAAAATAAAAACCTAAACTAAACTACAAAAACAAAACCAAAATAAAATAATAACTAAATGTAAAATAAAAATAAAATAAACCTAAAATAAAATAAAATAAAAACTAAATAAAAACCTAAACCTAAATAATAAACTTAAATAAAAACTTAAACCCTAAAAAAAATAAAAAAAACTAAATCTAAAAAAAAACCTAACCCTAAACTAAAATAAATAAAACCTAAACCTAAACCTAAACCTAATATAAACTAAACTTAAACCTAAACCTAAAAAATTAAAATAAAATAAACTAAAAATAAACCTAAACCTAAATAGAAACCTAAAAGTTAAACCTTAAAAAATAAAATAAAAACCTAAACTTAAACCTAAAAATAAAAAATAAAACCTAAACATGAAAAATAAAATAAAAATAAAACTAAACTAAAAATAGACATAAAGCTAAACCCAACCTTAAAAATAAACAAAAATAGAAAACCCTAAACTAAAATAAATAAACATCAAATAAATAAAATAAACTAAATAAAAAAATAAAGCTAAATAAAAATATAAAATAAATTAAATAAACTGAATAAACATAAACTTATAGGTTTACTTAATTAAACAAAAAAATCTAAACCTTAAGACCTATACGCTCAACACTAAATCCTATACCCTAAACCCTAAAACTTAAACACACAACGCTAAACCTATAACCTTAAACCCTAACCCTAACCCTAAATCCTAAACCCTAACCCTAAAAACCCTAAACTCTAAAGCCTAAACCTTCAACCTTAAACCCTAATCTAACCACAAACCCTAACCTAACCCAAACCATAAACCCCAAAAATCCTAAATCCTAAATCCTAAACACTAAACTCTAAACCCTAAACCCTAAACATTAAATCCTAAAAACCTAAAAACCTAAACCTAAACTAAATAAAACATTAAAATAAACAATAAAATAAAAACCAATACTAAGCTAAAATAAATATAAAACCTAAAATTAAAAATAAAATAAAATAAAAAAGAAAAAATAAACTAAAATTAAATAAATAAAAACCAAAACCAAACTAAAAAAATAAAATGAACTTAAGAATAGAAAACCTAAATAAAATAAAAACTAAATGTATAATAAAAATAAAATAAACCTAAAATAATAAATAATCAAATCTAAAAAAAATTTTAAACCTAAAAAATAAACCTAAAAATAAAGAAAAATTAAACCTAAACCCTACACAAAAATAACCTAAACCTAAAATAAATATAAAATAAACCTAAACATAAAAAAAATAAAATAAAAATCTAAAATAAACTTAAAAATAAAAAATAAAACCTAAACCTAATAAATAAAATAAAAATAAAACTAAAATAAAAAATAAACCTAAGCCTAAACCTAAAAGAAAAAAGTAAACTAAAATTAAAAACCTAAACTAAAATAAATAAAACTAAAATAAATAAACTAAAATAAATAAAAATAAAAAATAAACTTAAAAGAAAAAAAGTATACCAAAATTTTAAATAAATAAACTAAACTAAATATACTAAACAAACCTAAACCTACAAATTTACTTAATTTAAACCCTTAAAAAACCATAAACCCTAAACCCTAAACCATAAATGCTATAAGTATAAACCCTATAACCAAAAACCCTAAACCCTAAACCCTAAACCATAACCCTAAACCTTAAACCCTATAAGTATAAACCCTATAACCAAAAACCCTAAACCCTAAACCCTAAACCCTAACCTAAACCCTAAACCCTAAACCCCAAAACCTAAATCTAAACCTAAAGTAACTAAATAAATTAAAAAATGAACCTAAACCCTACAACCTAATAAACCTAAACCTAAAGCTAAACCCTAAGAAAGGTCAGACCTTGACAGCAGGAACATCACCATCAACTAGGCTCAGTCTTGATCTGGCGGTGGAGGCGAAGGCAGAGGCAGCGATTATCATAGTGGTGATAGGGGATTTGGAAGTGTTGGAGGATATGGAGGTAGTGGTCGGAGCAGTGGTGGTTATAAAGGCGGGAGGAGCGATGAAGGTTACAACCATGGTGGTGGAAGAAGGAGAGATCAAGGATATGATTGTGGATTCTGCTACTTGAGAGGCTGGGGTGGTTCTGATGGGAATTGGAGAAACTAAAGAACGGTCGATCCGATCTGCTGCTTACGAAATTGTGCCTTTACTTTAGAGACAGTTCTAGTTATCTTGGGTTTTTGATTTGCTTTATGCGAGCCATTTTTTATTTACGTCATCATTTGTGTCTTAGAAAACTTGGTCTATTACTTGGTTGATGAAATCATAAAGAAGAAATGTTGAATCTAAATTTGTTCTCTGTTAAAAAAACCCAAAACCCCTAAACATAAAACCTAAACCCTATCCCTAAATCCTAAACCCTAAAAACCCTAAACCCTAAACCCTAAACCTTAACCCCTAAAACCCTAAACCCTAAGCCCTAAACCCTAAAATCTAAACCCAAAACCCAAAATCATAAAACTTAAACCCTAAACCCTAAACACTAAACTAACCCTAAATACTAAATCGTAAACCCTACAAAAATCTAAAAACCTAAATGCAAACTAAATAAAACCTAAAAATAAAATAAATAAAAAGTCTAAACATAAATAAAATAATAAAAATAAAATCAAAACATAAACAAAAACCTAAATCTAAACCTAAACTTAAACTTAAACCTAAACCTAAAAAGAAAATAAAATAAAAATAAAAACTAAACTAAAATAAAAATAATAAAAAGCTAAACTAGACATAAAAAATAAAAAAGCTCAATAAAATAAAAAACTAACCTAGAATAAAAATAAAAATACCTTGAATAAAATAAAATAAAAAATAAATATAAATAAAAATAAAAATAAGCATAAACATAAATAAAAATAAAAAATAAACTAAACTGAAATAAATAAACAACAAACTAAATAAACATAAACCTACCAATTTATGTAATTTAAAAAAAAAACCCTAACCCTAAACCCTACTAGTTTACGTAATTTAAACCTACCAGTTTACATAATTTAAACCTAAACGTACCAGTTTACGTAATTTAAAAATAAAAAATAAAAAGCTAAACTAGACATAAAAATATAAAAACTTAATAAAATAAAATACTAAACCTAGAATACAAATAAAAATGCCTAAAATAAAATAAAATAAAATAAAAAATAAATAAAAATAAAAATAAAAATAAATAAAAATAAATAAAAATAAACATAAATAAAAATAAAAACTAAACTAAACTAAAATAAATAAACAATAAACTAAATAAACCTAAACCTACCAGTTTACGTAATTTTAAAAAAAAAACCCTAACCCTAAACCTTAAACGTCAAACCCAAAATCTACAACCCTAAACCCTAAACTGTAAACCCAAAAAACCCTAAACCCTAAACCTTAAAACCAAAACCCTAAAACACTAAACCCTAAACACTAAACCCTAAACCCTAAATCCTAAAAACCTAAAAACCTAAACCAGGAACCTAAAAATAAAATAATATAAAAATAATAACTAAAATAAAATAAAATAAATTATAACCTAAACTAAACTAAAAAATCAAATAAATCTAAAAATAAAAAAATAAATATAATTAAATCTCAATGTTAAATAAAAATAAAATAAACCTAAAATAAAAGCTAAATAAAAACCTAAACCTAAAAGATAATCCTAAAAATAAAACCCAAAAAAAATAAAAAAATAAAACCCAAACCACAAACTTAAAAAAAAACCTACACCTAAAATAAACAAACTAAAATAAACCTAAACCTAAACTAAAATAAACTAAATTTTAAAAATAAAACCTAAACATAATCCTAAAATAAACTAAACCAAAACCCTAAACTAAATAAAATAAAATAAACTAAAAATAAACCTACACCTAAATTAAAAAATAAAACCAAAAAATAAACCTAAAATTAAAACCAAAAACCTGAACCTAACAAAAAACCTTAACCTAAACCTAAGAATAAAAAATAAAACCTAACCCTAAAAAATAAAATAAAAATAAAACTAAACTAAAAAATAAGCATACACCTAAAATAAATATAAATAACATAAATAAACCTAAACCTACTAGTTTTCTTAATTTAAAAAAAAACCTAAGCCCTAAACCCTAAACCTAACCTAATGTAACTAAATAATTTAAAAAATACTCACCGTTAAACCTAAACCTAAACCTTAACCCTAAGAATAAAGTAACCTTGACAAAACATCCTAACTAGGATCAATCCAGATCCGACGGAGGCGAAGGTGGAGGCTTATCACGTATGTTGGCGCTATCGCCAAGGTGGAGGGGATGGAGGTGTGGATACGCAGTGGTTGGGTAGTGGTTATCATGGAGGTAGGAGGAATGATGGAGGTTACAGCTTTCGTGGTGGCTGAGGGGAGAGATCAAGGACATGATGGTGGATCCCGCTACTCGAGATGCCAGGGTGGTTCTGATCAGACCAGGGTGGTTCTGATCGGAACTGTAGAAACTGATGAACGATCGATCCGATCTTCTCCTTATTTAACTGTGTCTTTATAGTAGAGATAGTTCTAATTATCTATGGTTTTTGATTTACTCTATGCATGCTATTTTTTGATCTATCTCGTCGCTTGTCTTAGAAAACTTGGTGTGTTACTTGGTTGATAAAATCAAAAAGAAGAAATGTTGAATCTAAATTTGTTCTCCATTAAAAAAAAACCAAACCTAAACCTAAATCCTAAACCTAAACCTAAACTATAAAACCATAAACCTAAATCAAACCTTAAAACCTAAAACCCTAATCCTAAACCTAAAACTATAAAACCTAAATCATAAACTAATCTACAATCTAAACCCTAAACTAAACTAAATTAAACCCTAAACTCAATCCTAAACACTAAACCTAAAACTAAATAAAAACCCTTAATCAATTTTAAACTCAACCTAAACCTAAATCTAAAACCTAAATCTAAACCTAAAACCTAAAACCCTAAAGTTTAAACCCTAAACTTTAAATGCTAAATCTAAACTAACACTAAGTAAACTAAAACTTAAACTTAAACCCAAAATCCTAAAAACCCTAAACCATAATGCCTAAACACTGAATCCTAAACCCTAAACCCTAAACCCTAACCCAAAACCCTAAAACATAATACCCTAAACCATAAAACCCTAAACCTTAAACCCTAAGCCCTAAACCCTCAAAACCTAAAAACCTAAATCTAAACTAAATAAAACATAAAAATAAAACAAATAAAAAAACTTAAACCTAAACCTAAAAATAAAATAGAATAAATTATAAAATTAAATTAAATTAAAATAAATAAAAACCTAAACTAAATTAAAAAAATAAAATAAAAACTAAACTTAAAACAAAAATAAAATAAACCTAAAATAAAATAAAATAAAAACTAAATAAAAACATAAACCAAAAAAATAAACCTAAAAAAAAATAAAAACTAAAACCTAAACCCTAAACTAAAAAAAAACCTAGTACTAAAATAAAATTAAAATAAACAAAATATATAAACTTAAACCTAAACATAAATAAACTAAACTAAAATAAATAAAACCTAAACCTAAACCAAACATAAACTAAACCTAAACCTTGAACAAAATAAAACAAAGTAAACTAAAAATAAACATAAAGTAAAAAAAACCTAAAACCTAAACTAAATGAAACCTGAAAATAAAATAAATAAAAAAACTTAAACCTAAGTAAATAAAATAAAATAAAATAAAAACATGATTTATAACCAAAAGCTAAACCTAAACCCAAAAAGAAAATAAAATAAAAATTAAAAACTAAACTAAAATAAAATAAATATAAACATAAACTAAACTACAAAATAAAAAACCTAAATAAAATGAAAATAAATCCTAATATTAAAATGAAATAAAGCAAAAAAAAAAAATAAAGTAAAAACTAAATAAAAACCTAAACCTAAAAAATAAAACCTAAACCCTAAACTAAAATAATAAAGCCTAAACATAAAATGAAAATAAAATATACCAAAGCCTAAACTAAAATAAACTAAACTAAAATAAATAAAACCTAAACCTAAACCAAAAATAAATTAAACCTAAACATAAACCTAAACTATATAAAATAAAATAAACTAAAAATAAACTTAAACCTAAACTAAAAAATCAAACCTTTAATTAAACCTAAAATAAAATCCTAAAACATAATCCTAAAAAAATCCTAAACATAAACCTAAAAAGGAAAAATAAAATAAAATAAAAACATGAATTATAACCAAAACGTAAACCTAAACCCAAAAAGACAAAAAAATAAAACTAAACTAAAATAAAATAAATAAAAACATAAACTAAACTAAAAAATAAAAAACCTAAATAAAATGGAAATAAATCCTAATATTAAAATGAAATAAAGCTAAAAAAATAAAATAAAAACTAAATAAAAACCTAAGCCTAAAAAATAAAACCTAAACCCTAAACTAAAAAAGCAGAGCCTAAACGTAAAATAAAAAGAAAATATACCGAAACCTAAACTAAAATAAACTAAACTAAAATAAATAAAACCTAAACCAAAACCAAAAATAAATTAAACCTAAACATAAACCTAAACTATATAAAATAAAATAAACTAAAAATAAACCTAAACCTAAACTAAAAAATCAAACCTAAAGTTAAACCTAAAATAAAAACCTAAAAGATAAACCTAAAAAGAACCTTAACTTAAACCTAAAATAAAAAATAAAACCTAAACCTAAAATATAAAATAAAAAAAAAACTAAATTAAAAAAATAAACTTAAACCTAAAGCTAAACATAAAAATAAACTAAAATAAAAAACTAAGCTAAAATAAATAAACCTAAATTAAATAAACTAATCTAAATAGAAATAAAAATAAGCCAAATTCAAAATAAAAAACAAAATAAACTAAAATAAATAAAAATAAACTAAATAAGTTGAACTTAATTAATTAGAAAACCCTAACCCTAAACCCTAAACCCTAAAAGTAACCAAAAACCTGCAACCCTAAACCCTAAACCCTAAATCCTAAACCTACCAACCTAAACCCTAAACACTTAACTATCCCTAAACCCTAAATAAAATAAATAAATAAAAAATAAAAAAACCCTAGCCCTAAACCCTAAACCCTAAAATAAACCCTAAACCCTTAAGCTTCAACCCTAAAACCCTAAACTAGAAACCCTAAACCCTAAACCCTAAACCCTAAACACTAAACCCTCAAACCTACAACCCTAAACCCTACACCCTAAACACCAAACCTTAAATCCTAAACCTTAAACCCTAAAAACCTAAAAACCTAAACCTAAACTAAATAAAACTTAAATATAAAATAAATAAAAAAACCTAAGCCTAATTAAAATAAATAAAATAAAGTAAAATAAAAGCCTAAACTAAAACCTAAACATAGACCTAAACTTAAACCTAAACCTAAAAATAAAATAAAATAAAAACTAAAACTAAACTAAAATAGAATAAATAAAAACCTAAACTAAACTAAACTATAAAACCTAAATAAAATATAAACTAAAAGTAATATACAAATAAAATAATCCAAAAATAAAATAAAAATGAAACGCAAGAAACAACTAAAAGTAAACCTAAACCTAAACTAAAATAATAAAACTTAAAAATAACCTCACACCTAAACCTAAAAAAGTAAAATAAAAACCTAAAAGTAAACCTAAAAATAAAAAATAAAGCCTAAACCTACAAAATATAATTAAAAAAAAACTAACCTAAAAAATAAACATAAACCCTAAACCTAAAAAATAAACTGAAATAAAAAATGTAAAATAGAATAAATAAACCTAAAATAAATAAACTAAACTAAATTAAAAATTAAAACTAAATAAAAATCAAAAATAAACTAAATAAACTTAAACTTATAGATTTTCTTAATTTTTTAAATAAAACCTAAACCCTAAGCCCCATACCCTATACCCCATATCCAAAAACCCTAAACCCTAAACCCTAAAACTAACCCTAAACCCTAAACCTACAACCCTAAACCCTAAACTAACCCTAAACCCTAAACTTTAAATAAAAAAATAAAAAAAATAAAAAAAATCCTAAGCCTAAACCCTAAGCCCTAAATCCTAAACCCTAAACCCTAACCCTAAACCCTAAACCCTAAACCCTAAATCCTACAACCCTAAACCTAAACTAAAAAAAATTAAAAAATAAAATAAATAAAAAAACCTAAACCAATATAAAATAAAAATAAAAATAAAATAAAAACATAAACAAAACCCTAAAGCTAAACCAAAACATGAAAAGAAATAAAATGAAAAAAACTAAACTAAAATAAAATATATAAAAACCTAAACTAAACTAAAAAATAAAAAAACTTAAATACAATAAAAACTAAACCTAAATAAAAATAAAATAAACCTAAAATAAAAAATAAATAAAAATCTAAACCTAAAAAAAACTAAAAATTAAAAAATTAAAAGTTAAACACTAAACAATAAAATAGCTTAACCTAAAATAAAAAATAAAATAAACCTAAACCTAAACCTAAACTAAAATAAATAAAACATAAACTTAACCTAAAAAATAAAACATAAAATAAAAACCTAAAACCTGAAAATAGAGAAATAAAATAAAAGCCTAAACCTATACCTAAAAATTATAAAATAAAACTGAAACATAAAAATTAAAATAAAAATAAAACTAAACTTATAAATAAACCTAAACCTAAACCTAAACCTAAAAAATAAACTAAAATAAAAAACCTAAATCTAAAATAAATAAAAATTAAATCCTAATCCCTAAACTAAAAAAAAAAACCTAAACCAAAAATAAACAAAATAAAATAAACCTAAACCTAAGCTAAAATAGAAGTTAAAAAAAGTAAAACTTAAAATAAACCAAAGAATAAAAAACCTAAACAAAATAATAACTATATGACAAATTAAAATTAAATAAATGTGAAATAAAATAAAAATAAAACTAAAGAAAATCCTAAACATAAAAAATAAATCTTAAAAATAAATAAAAAATAAAACATAAATCATAAAATGAAAAAACCCAAAACCTAAAATAAAAATGAAATAAACAAAATAAAATAAACCTAAACTAAAATAAATTAACATAAATCTAAACCTAAACTAAATAAAATAAAATATAATAAAAATAAACCTAAATCTAAACAAAAAATAAAAAGCTAAAAATAAACCTAAAATGAAAATCTAAAACCTAAACCAAAGCATTAACAAATAAAATAAAACTGAAACAAAAAAAAATAAAAGTAAAACTCAACTATGAAATAAACCTAAACCTAAACATAAACTTAAAAAATTAACTAAAATAAATAAACTAAACTAAATAAAAATTAAAAACTAAAAATAAAATTGGCTAAAATAAATAAAAAATAATCTAAATAAACCTAAACCTGCCAGTTTACTTAATTTTCAAAAAGAAAACCCTAAACCCTAAACCCTAAAAATCCTAAAAATGCTAAACCTTAAAGCCTAAACAATAAGCCATAAACCATAAACCCCAAACTGTGAACTCTAACCCTAAACCCTAAACCTTAAACCCTAAAACCCTAAATCCTAAAACCCTAAACCCTAAACCCTAAACCTAAAAACAAAACATTTAAAAAAACATAAACCTAAATAAAATAAAAAAATAAAATATTATAAAAACTTAAACTAAAACATAAACCTAGACCTAAAAATAAAAAATGGTAAATAAAATAAAATGGAAACTAAATAAAAGCTTAAACTGCCAAAAAATAAACAAAAATTAAAAAAATCTAAACTAAAATATATAAACAAAAAATAAACTAAACTAAACTAAATAAAAATAAAAAATAATCCTAAATATAGATAACATATAAAAAATAAACTTAATATACTAAATAAATCTAAACCAACCATTTACATAACTTAAAAAAAAACCTTAAACCATAAATCCTAAACCCTAAACCTTAAACCCTAAACACTAAACTCTAAACCTACAACCCTAAATATACAACCCTAAACCCTAAACCCTAAACCCTCGACCCTAAAAAACCCTAAACTCTAAACCCTAAACCCTAACCCTAAGCCCTCAACCCTAAAACCCTAAAACCTAAACACTAAAACAAACCTAAACCTTAAAACCTAATAAACCTAAACCTAAACCTAAACCCTAAGAATGGGCAAAACCTTGATGGCAGGAACATGGCCGTTAACAAAGCTCAGTCTAGATCTGGCAGTGGAGGCAAAAGGCGGAGGTGGTGGTTATCATAGTGGTTGTGGCGGATCTAGAGGAGCTGGTGGATGCGGAGGTTGTGGTCAGGGTAATGGTGGTCATGGAGGCTGGGGGACCGACAGAGGTTACAACCATGGTGGTGGCGTAGGGGAGAGATTGGGGATATGATGGTGGATATCACTACTCGAGATGCCGGGCTCATTCTGATGGGAGCTGGAGAAACTTAAGATCGAATGATCTGATTTGCTGCTTAAAAACTTGGTGTGTTACTTGGTTGATGAAATCAAAAAGAAGAAATGTTGAGTATGAATTTATTCTCTATTAAAAAAAATAAAAACCCTAAACCCTAAACCTAAAACCTAAACCCTAAACCCTAAACCCTAAAACCTAAAAACCCTAAACCATAAATCGTAAATCGTAAACCAAAAAACCCTAAACCCTAAACCCTAAATGCTAAAACCTAAACTATAAACCTTAAACCTATAACCCTAAACCCTAAACCCAAAGAATAAAAAACCAAGATAAAATAAACCTAAGAATAAAAAACCTAGATAAAGTAAAAATTAAATAAACCTAAAATAAAATAAAATGAAAATTAAATAAAAACCTAAACCTAAAAAATAAACCTAAAAATAAAACCTAAAAATTAATAAAAAATAAAACTTAAATCCTAGACTAAAAAAACCCTAAACATAAAATAAAAATAAATTAAATATAATAAAATAAATTTAAACCTAAACTAAAATAAACTACACTAAAATAAATAAAACCAAAACATAAACCAAAAGTAAACTAAACATAAACCGTAAACTTGCTAAAATAAAATAAACTAAAAATAAACCTAAATGTAAACTAAATAAAAGCTAAAACTAAAATAAATAAATAAAACCTAAACCTAAATAAAATAAAAAAACAAAGTAAAATAAAAACATAAACTACAACCTAAACCTAAACCTAAACCCAAAAAAATAAAATAAAATAAAGTAATAAAAAAAATAAAAATAAAATAAAATAAACCTATACTAAAATAAAAAATAAAAAACCTAAATAAAATAAAAAAAATAAACCTAAAATAAAAATGAAAAATCCAAAAATAAAATAAAATAAAATAAAATAAAAACTAAATAAAAACCTAAAATGAAAAATAAACCCTAAACACTAAACTTAAAGAAAAAAAGATAAACCTAAAATAGAAATAAAATAAACCTAAACCTAAACCTAGACTAAAATAAACTAAACTAAAATAATTAAAACCTAAACCTAAACCTAAACCTAAACTAAATAAAATAAATAAACCTAAAATAAAGCTAAACATAAACTAAACAATAAAACCTAAACATAAACCTAAAATAAAAACCTAAAACCTAAACCTATCATAATAAAATATAAACCTAAACCTAAACATAAAAATAAAAAATAAAACCTAAACCTAAAAAAATAAAAAAATAAAACTAAGGTTAAAAAATAAACATAAACCTAAACTTAAACCTCAAAAATAAAATAAATAAACCTAAATTAAATAAACTAAACTAAATATAAATAAAAATAAACCAAAATCAAGATAAATAAAATAAAATAAATTGAAATAAATAAAAATAAACTAAATAAACCTAAACCGGTTTCTTAATTTTAACAATAAGAAAATAAAAATAAAAAAACCTACCTCAACTCTAAACCACCCAACCTACCTACCCTAAATCTCAAACCCTAAACAAAACTAACACTAAACCATATGCCCTAATCCTATAAAACCTAACCAACAACTAAACTCTAAACCCTAAATCCGTGAATCCTAAATCCTAAACCCTAAACCCTAAATAAAAAATTAATAAAAAATAGGAAAACTATAACATTAAACCCTAAACCTTGAAACAAACCCTAAACCCTAAATTCTTAACCTACAACCCAAAGCCTTAAAATTCTAAACCCTAATCCCAAAACCCTAAACCCTAAACCCTAAAGTCTAAACCCTAAAACCTACAACCCTAAACTCTAAATCCTAATCCCTAAACCCTAAACCTTAAACCCTAAACCTTAAACCTTGACTTAAACTTAAACAAAACCTAAAAAATAAAATAAAAAAAAATTACCTAAATAAAATATAAAAAAATTATATTAAACTAAAACCTAAACATAAATGTCAACCTAAACCTAAACATAAACCTAAAAATAAAATAAAATAAAAAAATAAAATGTGAGTCACTATAGCACCCAAGAGGAGGGTGAATTGGGTGATATTAAAAATTTTAAAATTTAAATCTTAAATTTTAATTTTTAGTAGAAAATTAATTTTTGATTTTATAATGATAGGATACAATTCTTAATGCAGCAAAAATAAAAGTACAATAAACTAAAGAGAGACAATATGTACACAATTTTTACGTGGTTCGGCCAAACCCCAAAACTGGCCTACGTCCATGCCTAGCCACTCCAGGCTAGGAATCCACTAAATGCAAAAAATAACTTACAGATAGTACTCTCCTATAATGGGGTAAGTACAACCCCTACAATAATATGTACTCTCCTAGAAAGGGGTGAGTACAATCCCAAAATAAATTTTACAGCACAAAAAGAAAAATACAAATAATAAATTTTGATAAAATAAATCTCTCACAAATATACCAAGCTATCCTATTAAAAAAATGATCTCACAACTTATAAATGATCACTTACAACTTAAAAATTTTGGCAAGATAATATGCTCACTTAATATTAAAATAAATATCTTAAAGTGATCTTACTAAGATGTTTAAAAATGAATTCAAAATAATTTTACAATATTCTTTTACACAATAAATTTCAGCAAGGAATAATTTATTTTATTTTTACCAAAAAGATTCTTTCAATTAATGCGAATGATCACAAAGTACTTAAATAAAATGAGTATATGATAGTTCTAAGTATGTTGGTAAGCTTTTAATTAAAAAGAGAGATCTATCAAATATAAAAAATAATTTTAGCATAATAGTTTATTTTTAAATGCTTAAAAATATACTTCTAAAATAGATCAAACAATAAATGATCTTTCAAAATAAGACTAATGAAGAAATATTTCAACAAACCAAAATAAATTTGTAGGAAGTTAAAATTTTTAGCAAGTTGAAATAGATCCTACAAACTATCACAAGAGTTTATCACAAAAAAAATGATTGAGAAACTTTGATGTAAAAAATAATGTCCAAAGACTAATCCACCAAAAATTATAAATTAGAAAGAATAAATAGATGGTGAAAATAGCATGAACAACTAAAAAGGATTAATTTCAAGAAAACTAACTCAAGTAATTTGAGAGAGCTTGCTTAGTTGAAGATGTTGAAGCTTCCAAACCAAGGATTTGATCTTGCAATATTTGGAGAACACTTGGAAGGAAAATCTATGAAATTTTCTCTTAGATTTGCTGGAGGGATTTTGAATTTTGAATGAGGAATACTTTCATGAAGAGAATGAGGGCTATTTATAGGCAAGAATATCATATTTTAAAAATATACCATGCAAACCTCATGTTATCATCTAATAATTTAATATTCAATAAAAATATAATTTATATTAAATAAATATTAAATGTATCATCCAAAATTTGGCTATTCACATGGGTAAGTCAAAAGTAATCAAATATGGCTCTTAATATATTCAAAGCATGTAGCATGCATTCATTATAAAAATTAGCTAATGTTTAGAAAATCATAATAAATTCAATTTTAATCAAAAGTGGGTCATGTAACCTCTTAAATTAAAGGAGAAAAATCCAAGGAATCCGTTGGAAATAAAATCATATATGAATTCTTTGATAAGAAAATGACTTTGGCTAAAATACAAAATTTTATATATTTTTGTTATTTTTGACATGTGACATTTAAAAATTATGATATAATTTATATATAATCCTAAATATGTTAGTTATCTTATAACCATCAAATTAAATTAAAATACTTAATTATATTAAGTAGTTAAAATAATTATACTTAATAGTTTTTATCATTTATTACTTTGACAATTTTAATGCTATGTATGAAACATATAATTGAATGTTAATTAAATAAAGATTTATATAAATTAACCTTATTAAAATAATATGTTAAGTTATGAGCAAATTGATTCATGCCAATGAACTCATTTGAATAGTCATATAACCCAAAATATTGTATTTTGAGCTTCACATTACCCTTTTCGTTCTTCAACTCTTGCAATTTCCTCTAATGTATTAGATATGTAATTAACAATTGATATATCTGAAACACATAAAAATATCCATTAGAACATCCAAGCATTTGTTTGTTATCATCAAAATTAATCGAATTGAACATGAGGCTAATTAAGCCAACAATCTCCCCATTTTTGATGATGATAAACTAATGTTGGGTATTGATTTTGATGAAGGTGCAAATTGACCTTTCATCATAGTTTTTGAAAAATAAATTCTCTTAAAAAAATTTTATGCATAATAGATGAATAATGTTGCTCCCCCTAAATGTATGCATAAAATAGACTTAATATTAACCAACATTTTACTCTTCTCCCCCTTTTGACAACATCAAAAAGTGAGAACAAGCTACAAACAATTTTAAATATTAAGATCTAACATTCCAAGCATGTGTCTTAAAGTACAAAAATGTTCTTCTGATAAGGGTTTGGTAAAAATATCTATAATTTGTATATCGGTACTGATGAAATTAATATTAACATGACCTTGCAAAACATGATCCCTAATGAAATGATGTCTAATTTCTATATGCTTGGTTCATGAGTGCTGGATAGGATTTTTAGTCAAACTAATAGTTCTAGTATTGTCACACTAAACTAGAATGTGATCTTTCTTAATACCAAAATCTTCTAATTGTTGCTTTAACCAGAGGACCTGAGCAACACAACTATTGGCAGCTATGTACTCAGCCTCAGCAGTGGATAAAGCTACAAAATTTTGTTTCCCTAGATGACCAAGACACAAGTGATGATCCTAAAAATGGCATGTGTCAGATGTGCTTTTTCTTTCTACTTTGCATCTTGCAAAATCAGCATCAGAATAAGCAACCAAATCACATGATAAAGAATTTTCAGGATACCATAAACCTAACCTAGTAGTGCCTATCAAATACTGAAAGAAACGCTTGACTGCTATTAAATGAGATTCTTTTGGGTTGTCTTGAAAATGAGCACACAAACAAATAGCAAACATAATATTAGGCCTACTAGAAGCAAGGTATAAAAGTGAACCTATCATACTCCTATAAAGTTTTTGATCAACATATTTTCCTAATCCATCTAAATCTAATTTTGTAGATGGGCTTATAGAAGTTTTACTAGATTAAATATTTTCATGTCAAACCTCTCAAGCAATTCATTTGTGTACTTGGTTTAACAGATGAATGTGCCATTTTCTTGTTGCTTCACTTGAAGACCTAAGAAAAAATTAAGTTCTCCCATCATACTCATTTCAAACTCTTTAGACATCAAAGATGAGAACTCATGGCATAAAGATTCATTTGTACTTTCAAATAATATATCATCTACATACACTTGTACCATAATCAAATCATCATCTATGCTTTTAAGGAATAAGGTGGTATCTACTCTACCCTTTCTAAATCCATGATCTATCAAAAAGTTACTTAACCTATCATACCAAGCACGAGGAGCCTGTTTTAATACATTGGTCAATAAATCCATTCAAAAATGCACTTTTGACATCCATTTAAAAAAGTTTAAAATTTCTAAAACAAGCATAAGTAAGGAGTAACCTGATAGCTTCTAGTATTGCTACGGGTGCAAAAGATTCTTCAAAATCTATACCTTCAACTTGTGTGCACCCTTGTGAAACTAACCGAGCTTTATTTCTAACAATACAACCTGAATCATCTAGCTTATTCCTAAAGATCCATTTTGTTCCAATGACATTTTGATCTTGGGGTCTTGGGACTAATTCCCAAATATCATTTCTTACAAATTGATTCAACTCCTCTTCCATAGTAATAATCCAAAAATTACCATTTAATGCTTCTTCTAAATTTTTAGGTTCAACCTCAGATAAAAATGTTGAATGATCTACAATCTCTCTACTATGTCTTCTGGTCATAACTCCTTTTGAAGGATCTCCTATAATTAGTTCATTTGGATGATTTTTATTATATTTCCATTCTTTAGGCAATGAATCATCCACATTATCTTCTATAGATATTTTTTTAAAATTATCAATCTCTTCATCAATCACTTCATTTCTATTAGGATCAATTAAATTTTCATAAAAAATAACATGTATTGATTCTTCTACAATCATTTTTCTTTTATTGAAAACTCTATAAGCTCTACTAGAAAGAGAGTATCCTAAGAAAATACCATCATTTGATTTGCAATCAAACTTACCTAAATGATCTTTACCATTATTCAAAATAAAGCATTTACATCCAAATACATAAAAGTGTTCAATCTTATGCTTCTTTCCAAAAAACAATTCATAAGGTGTCTTCTTCAAAATTGGTCTAAAATAGATCCTATTCATCACGTAACATGCAAGATATTTACTACTTCGCCCAAAAAATATTTTGGCAATTTATACTCATCAAGCATAGATCTACTTAATTCAATTAATATTCTATTTTTTCTCTACTACTCCATTTTGTTGGGGAGTTCTAGGTAAAAAATTATGTCTAATCCCATGTTCATCATAATAATCCTCAAATAATTTATTTTAAAATTCGCCACCATGATCGCTTTGAACCTTATTAATCAAAAGCCTTGTTCTCTTTGAATATATTTAGAAAACTTTCTAAACTCACCAAAACATCATCCTTGTAAGTTACAAATAAAACCAAGTATATCTAGAGAAATCATCAACAATCACAAAACCATAATTTTTTCCACCTAAGCTAGTGGTGCTAATGGACCAAATAAATCCATGTGCAATAATTCTAGATGTCTAGAAGTAGAAACAATATTTTTACTTTTAAATGAGCTTCTAGAATGCTTACCATGAATACATGCATCACAAACATAGTTTGAATGAAAATTTAATTTAGGCAATCCAACTACTAAATCAAGTTTGGTATTTTTATTAAGTGTGTGCATGTTAATATGACATAGTCTCCTATGCCATAACCATATATCATCATGAGTGCTTTTAAAACAAAGTAAATTCAAATTCACATCATGAAAGCTATCTAAATCAATGACATAAATATTTTTATATCTTTGTCCTACTAACAAAACATTTTCATTATTTTTTATAATGCAATATGATGCATGGAATACTACATTCAAAACTTTATCACATTATTGACTAATAGAAATTAAATAATGTTTTAATCCTTCTAGTAGAAAAACTTTATCTAAATTGATAGAATTCTTACAAATTGAACCAATGCCAATGATCTTTCCCTTTGCATTATTTGCATATGTAAAAAATCCTCCATCACTTGATTCTAAAGTTGTGAATTTATTTTTATCTCCCGTCATATGTTTGAACATCCACTATCCAAGTACCACATGCCTTCTTTGATTTTTCTTTGAAGGCATTCCTACAAAAGAAACTCACATGTTAACTTTTGGAACCCAAACATGTTTGGGTTCACATTCTACATTTGAAGCAAGATATCTAGCATGTGTGGTTTGTGTAGTGCTTGTACCTTTTGGTATCCATACATAAGATGATTGCTTAGTGTTTTGTAATTTACGTGCATAGCAATCAAATTAAATATTCCCTTTTTTATCACAATCATTGCACCAAACATTAGTGTTTGCATATGACTTAGCACGATAATTATAAGGCATATGAGTGGGATGTGTATGATGCAAATAATTTTTATTAAATATTTTCTTGATGAAGTATTATAATGAACTTGTGATTTCAAACATAATTCTAATCTTGCTTTTAACAAGATATTCTCTCTTCAAGTTTACATACAAGTTAGGAACAATTTAATAAAGAAGTATTTTTACTTTTTAAATTATCACATTCATTTTTAAATCACAAAATGCATATCTAAATTTTATGTTTTTTTCTAAGGTTTTGTATTTTCTTTTAATTTTTTATATTCAATAACTAAATCATTAAAAGAATCATCTAATTCATCATAGGATATATTATTACATACCTCTTGAGAATCTAAGTCAGATTCTCTAATTGCCATAAGACATATGTTGACCTCTTCGTCGAATGAGAAAGTACTTGATTCATTTGAATCTGGATTGGCCCATAAAGTCATCTTCTTCTTCTTATGGTACTTTTTATCCTTCATATTTTTTCTTCTTTTCACATCAATCTCTTTCTTCTTTGATTCAGCAAGTTCTGGACAATCACCTCTTATGTGTCCAGGCTTTTTACAATGGTAGCAAATGATCCCCTCACATGTTGGAAATTTTTTAGTTTGAAATTTATAGTTTTTAGAATTTTTATACCTTTGATTCTTCTTCCTTAGCAAGTTTCGAAGCCTTTTGGATAGCATGGCCACCTCATCACTATCACCATCCGAGCTTGAGGTGTTATGCTCATCACTGTCATTAACTTGTAATGCAATGGCTTTTCTTTTCTCCTTCTCCCTTTTTGTTGAGTTATCCATTTTATCCCTTTGAGCAATAACCTGTTCATGTGCTATCAAAGAAACCAAAAGTTGATCAAGTGGAATAGTAGAGAAATCCTTAGCTTCATTAATAGCTGTTACTTTAGCTTCCCATTCTTTTAGAAGACATCTAAAAATCTTATAGACTATGTCTTGATTCCTATATGTTTTTCCAAGAGAATGCAATGTGTTAATTGTTTTCATGAATCTAGTATACATATCAGAAATAGATTCAGATGGAGACATATGAAATAACTCATATTCATGAACAAGTCTATTTATGTGAGCATCTTCAACTTCACTAGTTCCTTCATAAGTTATAATGAGTTTATCCCATATTTCTTTTGTTGTACTTAAAATATAAATTTTCATGTAATCATCAGGTAATAAAGCATAATGTAAAGTATTACAAGCCCTAGCATTTAATTCATCAAGTTCTCTTTCAGCTACAGACCATTCCTCAAAAGGTTTTTCTACGTTAATTCCATTTACATATGAGAATCTAAGTCAGATTCTCCAATTTCCATAAGACATATGTTGACCTCTTCGTCGAATGAGAAAGTACTTGATTCATTTGAATCTGGATTGGCCCATAAAGTCAGCTTCTTCTTCTTATGGTACTTTTTATCCTTCATATTTTTTCTTCTTTTCACATCAATCTCTTTCTTCTTTGATTCAAATAAGTTCGGACAATCACCTCTTATGTGTCGGCATTTTACAATGGTAGCAAATGATCCCCTCACATGTTGGAAATTTTTAGTTTGAAATTTATAGTTTTAGAATTTTATACCTTTGATTCTTCTTCCTTAGCAAGAAGCCTTTTGGATAGCATGACCACCTCATCACTATCACCATCCGAGCTTGAGGTGTTATGCTCATCACACATCAACTTGTAATGCAATGGCTTTTCTTTTCTCCTTCTCCCTTTTGTTGAGTTATCCATCTTATCCCTCCGAGCAATAACCTATTCATGTGCTATCAAAGAACCCAAAAGTCGATCAAGTGGATAAGATAAATCCTTAGCTTCACTAATAGTTACTTTAGCTTCCCATTCTTTAAGACATCTAAAAATCTTATAGACTATGTCTTGATTCCTATATGTTTTTCCAAGAGAATTCAATGTGTTAATTGTTTTCATGAATCTAGTATACATATCAGAAATAGAATCAGATGGAGACATATGAAATAACTCATATTCATGAACAAGTCTATTTATGTGAGCATCTTCAACTTCACTAGGTCCTTCATAAGTTATAATGAGTTTATCCCATATTTCTTTTGTTGTACTTAACATAGAAATTTTCATGTAATCATCAGGTAATAAAGCATAATGTAAAGTATTACAAGCCCTAGCATTTAATTCATCAAGTTCTCTTCTGCAGACCATTCCTCAAAAGGTTTTCTACGTTAATTCCATTTACTTCTCTTGGTGTATGATATTGATGTGTCAACATATACCACATGCATCTTGACCTCTTAAAATGTCGATTTTATTTTTCCAATAGTCAAATGGTACATTATCTAAAAGTGGAGGTCTATGAGTGGATTGTCCCTCTAGTAGTGAACCCTTTGGGAAACCTTATGCCATAGTGAAAAGATCTACTCTTGGATGTTAAGCCAATAAAAGAGCCTAGGCTCTGATACCAATTGTCATTATAGCACCCAAGAGTGGGTGAATTGGATATTAAAATTTTAAAACTTAAATCTTAAATTTTAATTTTTAGTAGAAAATTAATTTTGATTTTATAATGACAGGATACAATTCTTAATGCAAAGAAAATAGAAGAAAGTAAAGAGAAACAATAGGCACATAATTTCTACGTGGTTCGGCCAAACCCAAAAACTAGCCTATGTCCATGCCTAGCCACCCTTGGCTAGGAATCCACTAAATACAAAAATAACTTACAGATAGTACTCTCCTATAACGGGGTGAGTACAACCCCTACAATAATATGTACTATCCTAGATAGGGGCGAGTACAACCCAAAAATAAATTTTACAGCACAAAAAGAAAAATACAAAATAATAAATTTTGATAAAATAAATCTCTCACAAATATACCAAGCTGTCTAATTAAAAAAATGATCTCACAACTTATAAATGAGCACTTACAACTTAAAAATTTTGGCAAGATAATATGCTCACTTAATATTGAAATAAATATCTTAAAGTGATCTTACAAAGATAATTAAAAATGATTTCAAAATAATTTTACAATATTCTTTTACACAATAAAATAAATTTTAGCAAGGAATAATTTATTTTATTTTTACCAAAAAGATTCTTTCAATTAATGCTAATGATCACAAAGTACTTAAATAAAATGAGTATATGATAGATCTAAGTATGCCGGTAAGCTTTTAATTAAGAAGAGAGATCTAGCAAATATAAAAATAATTTCAGCACAATAATTTATTTTTAAATGCTTAAATATATACTTCTAAAATAGATCTAAGAATAAATGATCTTTCAAAATAAGACTAATGAAGAAATATTTCAACAAACCAAAATAAATTTGTAGGAAGTTAAAATTTTCAGCAAGTTGAAATAGATCCTACAAACTATCACAAGAGTTTATCACAAAAAAAATGATTGAGAAACTTTGATGTAAAAAATAATGTCCAAAGACTAATCCACCAAAAAGAATAAATTAGAAAGAATAAATAGATGGTGAAAATAGCATGAACAACTAAAAAGGATTATGATCAAGAAAACAAACTCAAGTAATTTGAGAAAGCTTGCTTAGTTGAAGATGTTGAAGCTTCCAAACTAAGGATTTGATCTTGCAATATTTGGAGAACACTTGGAAGGAAAATCTAAGAAATTTTGTCTTAGATTTGCTGGAGGGATTTTGAATTTTGAATGAGGAATACTTTCATGAAGAGAATGAGGGCTATTTATAGGCAAGAATATCATATTTTAAAAATATATCATGCAAACCTCATGTTATCATCTATTAATTTAATATTCAATAAAAATATAATTTATATTAAATAAATATTAAATGTAGCAGCCAAACTTTGGCTATTCACATGGGTAAGTCAAAAGTAATCAAATATGGCTCTTAATATATTCAAAGCATGTAGCATGCATTCATTATAAAAATCAGCTAATGTTTAGAAAATCATAATAAATTCAATTTTAATAAAAAGTGGGTCATGTAACCTCTAAATTAAAGGAAAAAATCCAAAGAATGCTTGGAGATGAAATCATATATGAATTCGATTAGAAAATGACTTTGGCTAAAATACAAAATTTTATATATTTTTGTTAATTTTGACATGTGACATTTAAAATTATGATATAATTTATATATACTCATAAATATGTTAGTTATCTTATAACTAGCAAATTAAATTAAAATACTTAATTATATTAAGTAAATAAAATAATTATACTTAATAGTTTTTATCATTTATTACTTTGATAATTTTAATGCTATGTATGAAACATATAATTGAATGTTAATTAAATAAAGATTTATATAAATTAACCTTATTAAAATAATATGCTAAGTTGTGAGCAAATTGATTCATGCCAATGAACTCATATGAATAGTCATGTAACCCAAAATATTGTATCTTGAGCTTCACATTATCCTTTTCATTCTTCAACTCCAATTTCTAATGTATTAGATATGTAATTAGAATTGATATATCAAACACATAAAATATTCATTAGAACATCCAAGCATTTGTTTGTTATCATCAAAATTAATTGAATTGAACATGAGGCTAATTAAGCCAACTAAAAACTAAACTAAAAATACATCAATAAAAACCTTAACTAAACTAAAAAATAAAATAAACCTAAAAATAAGAAAATCTAAATAAAATAAAAATTAAACGTAAGATAAAAATAGAATAAAATAAAAACCTAAACCTAAAAAATAAACCAAAAAATAAATAAATAATAAAACCTAAACCATAGACTAAAATAAAAAAATATAGACATCAAATAAACAAAATAAAATAAACCTAAACCTAAACTAAAATAAACTAATCTAAAATAAATAAAACATAAATCTAAACTTAAATTTAACTAAACCTAAACCGAAAACTAAATAAAATAAAATAAACTAAAAATAAACCTAAACCTAAACTAAAAAAAATATAACCTAAAAATAAACCTAAAATAAAAAAAAAACCTAAAACCTACCTAAAAAAAAATAAAATAAAACCTAAACCTAAACCTAAAAATAAAAAAATCAATCAAAAAAAAAAAAAAAACTAAACTAAAAAATAAACATAAACTTAAACCTAAACCTAAAAAATAAACTAAACTAAAAAATGTAAATTAAAATAAATAAACTTAAAACAAATAAACTAAACTAAATAAAATAAATAATTAACCTAAATAAAATAAAATAATAAAATAAATGAGAATAAATAAATAAAGAAAAGTTAAACAAACCTAAAACTTTTATTTTTTTTAATTTAAAAAAAAACCCTAAACCTTAAACCCTAAATCTTAAACCCTAAATCCCAAACACTAAACTCTAAACCCTAAACATTAAACCCTAAACGTCAAACACTAAACCCTAAACTAACCCTAAACCCTAAATAAATAAAAAAATTTTAAAAAAACTCTAACCCTAAACCCTAAATGCTAAACCGTAAAACCTGAAACCTTAAACTCCAAACCCTAACCCTAAAAACTCAACCCTAAACCCTAAACCCTAAATCCTAGAACTGACAACCCTGAACCCCAAATCCTAAACCCTAAACCATAAACTTTAAAAAGCTAAAAAGCTAAACACTAAACTAAATAAAACCTAAAAATAAAATAAATAAAATGACTTAAACCAAAATAAAATAAAATAAAAACATAAACTAAAGCCTAAACCTAAACTAAAACTAAACCTAAAAACCTAAAAATAAAAAAAAACTATAATAAAATAAAATAAATAAAATCTAAACTAAACTAAAAAATAAAAAGCCTAAATAAAATAAAAACTAAATCTAAAATAAAAATAAAATAAAGCAAAAATAAAATAAATTAAAAATTAAATAAAAACCTAAACCTACAAAACCCTAAAAATATAACCTAAAAATAAATAAAAAATAGAACCTAAACCTTATAATAAAAAAACCTAAACCTTAGAAAAAACATACAATATAGCTAAACCTAAACTAAAATAAATAAAACCTAAACCCAAACCTAAAATAAACTAAACCTATACTTAAAGCTAAACTAAATAAAATAAAATAAACTAAAAATAAACCTAAACTGAAAAATAAAACCTAATAAACCCTAAAGTAATAACCTAAAACCTAAACCTAAGAAAATAAAATAAAACCTAATCCTAAACGTAAATATAAAAAAATAATAACAAAACCTAAAAATGAAAATAAAACTAAAAATAATACTAAACTAAAAAAAACCTAAGTAAAAAACCTAAACTAAAATAAATAAATAAAAAATAAATAAACTAAATTAAATAAAAAGAAACTTAAATAAAAATAAATAATAAAAGAAACTAAAATAAATAAAAAATAAACTATATAAACTAAATAAACCTAAACCTACCAATTTAAATAATTTAAAAAACCATAAACCCTAAATCCTAAACCCTAAACCCTAAACCCTAAACCTACAACAATAATCCCTAAACCTTAAAAAACCCTAAACCCTAAACCCAAAACCCTAACCCTTAACCCTAAACCCTAAATGCCAAACCCTAAACCCTAAACTCTAAAACCTAAACTAACCCTAAACCCTAAACCTTAAACCAAAAAAAAATAAAAATAATACCTAAAATAAAAAAAATAAAAGAAACAAAAAACTAATTTAAATAAAAATAAATTTAAAATAAAGAAACCTAAACTAAATAGAAATAGAAATAAAATAAAAATAAAATAAACCTAAAATAAAAATAAAAGAAACCTAAAATCAAATAAAATAAAAACAAAATAAAAACCTAAAAAAATAAAAAAATAAACCAAAAAAATGAAAAATAAAATAAACTAACATAAATAAAAAATAAACTAAATAATCCTAAACGTATAAGTTTACATAATTTTTAAAAAAAAACCCTAACCCTAAACACTAAACCCTAACCGCCAAATCCTAAACCTACAACCCTAAACCGTAAACCCTAAATCCTAAAACCCTAAACCCTACACCATAAACCCTAAACCCTAAATCCTAAACCCTAAACCTACAACCCAAATCCCTAAACCTTAAAAAACCCTAAACCCTAAACCTTAAAATCTAAACGCCAAACCCTAAACCCTAAACTCTAAACCCTAAAGCTTAAACCATAAAAAGCTAAAAACCTAAACCATAATAAATAATACTTAAAATAAAATAAATAAAAAGACCTAAACTAAAATAAAATAAGATAAATAAAAGAAATAAAAACCTAAACTAAAACCTAAACTTGAACCTAAACCTTAAAAGAAAATAAAAACTAAACTTAAATAAAATAAATAGAAACCTAAACTAAACTAAAAATGAAAATGCCTAAATAAAATAAAAAAATAAACCTAAAATATAAATAAAATAAACCTAAAATAAAATAAAATAAAAACAAAATAAAAACCTATATAAAAATAAAAATAAAAATAAACCAAAAAAATAAAAAAATAAAATGAACTAAAATAAATAAAAAATAAACTAAATAATCCTAAACCTATTAGTTTACATAATTTAAAAAAAAACCCTAACCGTAAACCCTAAACCGTAAACCCCAAATCCTAAACCTACAACCCTAAATCGTAACCCTAAATCCTAAAACCCTAAATGCTACACCCTAAACCCTAAACCTTAAATCATAAAACCTATACCCTAAACCCTAAACCCTAAAAACCTAAAAACCTAAACCTAAACTAAATAAAACCTTAAAAATATATAAATAAACAAACTAAAACCTAACTAAAATAAAATAATAAAATAAAATTAAAACCGAAACTAAAACCTAAACCTAAACCTAAACCTAAACCTAAACTTAAGCTTAAAAATAAAATAATATAAAAAATAGAAATTATACTAAAATAAAATAAATAAAAATCTAAACTAATCTAATAAAATATAATAAACTTAAAAAAGAACCTAAATAAAATAAAAACTAAACATAAAATAAAAATAAAATAAACCTAAAATAAAATAAAATAAAAACTAAATAAAAACCTAAACCCGAAGATAAACCTAAAAATAAATAACAAAAACCCAAACGAGAAACTAAAAAAAACTTAAACCTAAAATAAACAAAATAAAATAAACCAAAACCTAAACTAAAATCAACTAAACTAAAATAAATAAAACCTAAAGCTAGACCTAAAATAAACTAAACTAAAACCCTAAACTAAATAAAATAAAATTAACTAAAAATAAACCTCAACTTAAACTAAAATTAAAACCTAAATATAAACCTAAAATAAAAACCTAAAACCTAAACCTTAAAAAATAAAATAAAACCTAAACCTAAAAATAAAAAATAAAGCTTAAACCTAAAATAGAAAATAAAAAGAAAACTAAAGTAAAAAAATAAACATAAACCTAATATATAAACTAAAATAAAAAACCTAAAAGAAATGAACTAAACTAAATAAAAACTAAAAAATAAACATAAATAAAAATTTAAATTTAAATGAACTAAAATAAATAAAAAATAAACTAAGTAAACCTAAACCTAGTAGTTTTCATAATTTGTTTTAAAAAAGAACCCTAAAGCCTAAACCCTAAGACTTCAATCCTAAATCCTAAACCCTAAACCTAACCTAATGTAACTAAATAAATTAAAAAAGAATGCTAAACCCTAAAACCTAATAAACCTAGACCTAAACCTAAACCCTAAGAATAGACATAACCTTGATGGCAGGAAGATCACTATCAACCACACCGTGATCTAGGTGGAGGCTGTGGAGGCTTACGCTATCGAGTGCCGGTGGGCAACTGAGGTGTTGGTGGGATGGAGGTGGTGGTTATGGAAGCATGTGGATCGACGAAGGTTACAATTATGGTGGTGGTAGAGGGGAGACATTGGGGATAACATGGTCGATCCTACTACTCAAGAGGTTGGGGTGGTTTTGATAGGAACTAGACAAATTGAAGAACGCCCGATCTGATTTGCTGCTTATAGAACTTTATATTTATAGTAAAGATAAATTTAGTTATCTAGGGTTTTTGATTTGCTCTATGTGTGCTCTTTTTTTATCTATGCCATCACTTGTGTCTTAGAAAATTTTTTGTTGGATGGTAAAATCAAAAAGAAGAAATGTTGATTCTCAATTTGTTCTCTATTAAAAAAAACAAACACCCTAAACCCTAAATGTAAAACTTAAACCCTAAAACCTTAAATCCTAAACCTAAAAAACCTAAACTAAACCTAAACCCTAAACCCTAAACTAAACCCTAAACTCAACCTAGCTCTAAACTATAAACCCTAAACCCTAAACCTTGAACTAATCATAAACCCTAAACACTAAAACCTAATTTTAAACTTTAAACCTAAACTAAAGCTAACTAAACACTAAACTCTAAAAACTAACTAAACCCTAAACCTAAACCCTAAACCCTAAACCTTTAAAACCCTAAAACCATAAACCCTAAACCATTAACCTTAAACACTAATAACCTAAAAACTTAAACCTAAACTAAATAAAATCTAAAAATAAAAATAAATAAAAACACCTAAACCTAAATGTAAAAATAAAATAAAATAAGCTAATAAAAAAACTAAATGAAATCAATAAAAACTTAAACTAAAGTACAAAAAATAAAATAAACTTAAGAATAAAAACTAAACATAAATTAAGAATAAAATAAACATATAATAAACCCAGAAGAAACAAAAATAAAAAAAATAAAAAAATAAATCTAAAAAAAATAAACCTAAAATAAAACCTATAAATAAATAATAAATAAATAAGAAAACCTAAACCCTAGACTAAAAAAACCTAAACCTAAAATAAAAATAATATAAATAATATAAAATAAACCTAAACCTAAACTAAAATAAACTAAACTAAAATAAATAAAACCTAAACTTAAACCTAAAATAAACTAAACCTAAACCCTAAACTAAATAAAAGAAAATAAATAAAAAATAAACTTAAACCTAAATTAAAAAAATAAAACATAAAAATAAACATAAAATAAAATCATAAAACCTAAAATAAAAAAAATAAACCTAACTATAATAAGAAAATCAAGTAAAATAAAAACATAAACTAGAACCTAAACCTAAACCTAAAACAAAAAATAAAATAAAATAAAAAATAAAAAATAAAATAAAATAAAATAAATAAACACCTAAATTAAACAAAAAATAAAAAACCTAAATTATATAAAAACTAAAGCTAAAATAAAAATGAAATAAACTTAAAGTAAAATAAAATAAAAACTAAATAAAAACCTAAACCTAGTAAATAAAACCTAAAAATAAATAAAAAATAAAACCTAATCCCTAAACTAAAAAAAACCTAAATTTAAAATAGGAATAAAATAAACCAAAACCTAAGCTAAAATAAAACTAACCTAAACCTAAAATAAACTAAACCTAATCCTAAACTTAAGCTAAATAAAATATAATAAACCAAAAATAAACCTAAACCTAAACTCAAAAAAACAACCTAAAAATAAACCTAAGATGAAAACCTAAAAGCTAAACCTAAGAAAATAAAATAAATACCTAAACATAAACATAAAAATAAAAATAAAACCTAAACTTAAAAACCAAATAAAAATAAAACTAAAGAAAAAAATAGACATAAACCTAAACCTAAACCTACAACCATAAACCTTAATTAAATAAACCTTAATTAAATAAACTAAACTAAATAAAATAAAACAAAACCAAAATCAAAATAAAATAAAATAAAATAAATAAAAAATAAACTAAATAAGGCTAAACCTTTTAAAAAAAAAATTAAAAAAAAAACCCTACCCTAAAACTAAACTTGCAACCCTAAACCTAAAAAAAACCTAAATCTAAATATAATAAAAACCTAAACTAAATCCTAAACCTAAGCCTAAAACTAAAAATAAAATAAAATAAAAAATAAAAACTAAATTAAAATAAAATTAATAAAAACCTAAACTAAACTTAAAAAAATAAAATAAGCCTATGAATAAAAACATAAATAAAATAAAAAATAAATATAAAATAAAAATAAAATAAATAAAATAAAATAAAATAAAATAAAAACCTAAACCTAAGAAATAAACCTTAAAATAAAACCTAAACCCTAAACCAAAAAGAAAAATAAAATAAACAAAATAAAATAAACTTAAACCTAAACTAAAATAAATAAAACATAAACCTCAACCTAAACTAAATAAAATAAAAATAAACTAAAAATAAATCTAAACCTAAAGTAAAAAAATAAAACCTAAGAATAAACCTAAAAATAAAAACGAAAAAACCTAAACCCAATAAAATAAAATAAAAACCTAAACCTAAATCTAAAAATAAAAAATAAAACCTAAACCTAAATAATAAAATAAAAATAAAACTCAACTAAAAAATAAACCTAAAGCTAAACCTAAACATAAAAAATAAACTAAAATAAAAAAACATAAACCAAAATAAAGAAACTAAACTAAATAAAAAAAATTATACTAAATAAAAATTAAAAATAAAAGAAATTGAAATAAATAAAATATAAATAAAATAAATATAAACCTATCGGTTTACTTAATTTAAAAAGAAACCATCAACCCTAAATCTTAAACCCTAAACCATAAACCCTAAACCCTAAACCTACAAGCATGAACCTTAAACCCTAAACCCTAAACCCTAAAAGCATAAACCCTAAAACCCTAAACCTAAAACCCTCAACCCTAAACCCTAAACCTTAAACCCTAAAACCTAACCTTAAACCCTAAACCCTAAACCATAAATCTAAACTTATAGTTACTAAATAAATTAAAAAATAAACATAAACCTTAAAACCTAATAAACTTAAACCTAAACTTAAAACCCTAAGAATAATATATCCTTTTGATAGAGGTCTAGATTATTTCTTGTTGATACTGTTGAGATTTAGTTTCCCTGTAGTTTTGGTGGCTCTCTCCTCTTGTTGGTCTCCTATTGTGTTGGTTTTAGGATGGCGTGGTGATTGGTAGGCATAGGAGTTTGCTTGTTTGCCTTTTTCCCTAGCCTCTATTTTTTCCTGTGAGGGTTTATTTATTGGTGGTTTCTAGATGGTTGTGGTTTTTTCTAGCCTTTTGGTGTTGGTTTTGGCTATCTCGCATCATGATTATTGGTTAGGCCTAGCTGTGGGCTTTTTTCCTTCATGGGTTGAGTTTAAACTCTCTGGAGTTGTTATCTGCCATGTAGTTTTTGTTCCCTTTTTTTGGTGTTCTTTTTGAAGTTTTCTTGTTGTGTTTACCTATTGGTTGGATGGTCCATTGGCTTGTCATTTTTTTTTATTATGGGATGAACCTGTATGTGGATTTGGCAATTCTTAGCTCTATTACTATTTTTGTTGATTCCTACCGCTATGGTTGGCTAGGTGGCCTTGATGGTTGGCTGCTGCTGTGCTATTGGTTGGTGGATCTATAGAATTTTTGGTTCTTTAGTTTTGGTCTTTATTTCTTTTGGGTGGCTTTGATGGTGACTATTTCTTGGCTATTATCATGTTTGGTAAGTTTCTTTGCTCTAGTTTGGCTGGATGTTTTGCTGGTTAGTTCCTTATTTAATCCCGATGATAGATACTGGAACTTGGTGAGCTTTTAGCTATTAGCTATTTGGTTTAATTGAGGTAAGTTGGTTATGATGGTTTGAGATGTTTCCCCTATTATCCTTTTGGTTGGTAGCACCATATGTGATTTTAACCCTTCTTATAAAGTTTGAATGCTCACATATCCTATTTCCCCTTAAGAAGAATATGACTGAGCCAAAGCCTTATCTAAGATTTTTATCATTTTATTTCTTTTGTGTACTTAGCCTATCCTTATTTCTAGTTGTTTATCCCTATCTTAAGTTCTTTGCAGGTTTGTGGCAAGTTTTGGGGCTATAGGTGGTTTGTGCATCTCTTAGAATATTTTGGGATATAGAAGGTTTTGGCTGCCCTTTTTATAATTTGCTGTTATTTCCTTCTACATTTTTGTCTTCTCTTTATTTTGCTTTGGTATTCTTATAATAGGTAGGAAATTTATTTCTGAAGGCTAATTGTGGATCTTTGAGTAGTAGTTTAGAGATTTATCCCCTTCAAGGACTTTATATCCCTTTCTTTTTAAAAATAGAATTCTCTCACTTTTAATTTAAAAAAAAAACCATAAGAATGGGCAGAACCTTGATGGCAGGAACATCACCATTAACTGGGCTTAGTCTAGATTTAGCGGTGGAGGTGAAGGTGGAGGTGGCAGTTATCATAGTGGTGGTGGGGGATCTGGAGGTGCTGGTGGATATGGTAGTGGTGGTCGGAGCAATGGTGGTTATGGTGGTGGGAGGAGTAGCGGAGATTACAGTCTTGGTGGTGGCGGAGGGAGACATAGGGGATATGATGGTGGATCCCGTTACTTGAGAGGTCGAAGTGGTTTTAATGGGAACTGGAGAAACTAAAAAATAACTGATCTGATCTACTGCTTATGGAACTGTCTTTACAACAGAGAGGGTTCTGGTTATGTAGAGTTTTTGATCTACTCTATGTGTTCTCATTTTTTATCTATGTCGTCACTTGTGTCTTAGAAAACATGGTGTGTTAATTGGTTGATGAATTCTAAAAGAAGAAATGTTGAATCTAATTTTGTTCTCTGTTAAAAAAAATAACCAAAAACCCTAAACCCTAAATTAAAACCTGAACCCCTAAACCTAAAACCTAAACTCTAAATATTAAACCCTAAACCCTAAAAACCCTAGATCTTAGACCCTGAACCCTAAACCATAAACCATAAAACCTAAAACTTAAACCCTAAACCCAAAAAATAAAAATTAAAAACCATAAACCCTAAACCCTAAACCCAAAACACTAGACTAACCCTAAACCCTAAACCCTAAAAAGCTAAAAACCTAAACCTAAACTAAATAAAACCTAAAAATAAAATAAATAAAAAACTAATCAAAAATAGAATAAAAATAAAATAAAAACATAAACTAAAACCTAAACTTAAACCTAAAAAGAAAATAAAAAAAATAGAAACTAAACTAAAATAAAATCAATAAAATTCTAAACTAAACTAAAAAAATAAAAAAACCTAAATAAAATAAACCTAAAATATAATAAAATAAAAACTAAATAAAAACCTATACCTAAAAAATAAACCTAAAAATAAATAAAAGATAAAACATAAATCCTAAACTAAAATAAACCTAAAGCTAAAATAAAAATAAAATAAACCTAAACCTAAAATAAAATTAACTAAACTAAAATATATAAAATTTAAACCTAAACCTAAAATAAACTAAACCTACACCTAAACCTAAACTGAATAAAATAAAATAAACTAAAAATAAACCTAAACCTAAACTAAAAAATAAAACCTAAAAATAAACCTAAAATAAAAACCTAAAACTCAAACCTAAAAAAAATAAAATAAAAACTAAAACCTAAACCTAAAAATAAAAAATAAAATCTAAACCAAAAAAATAAAACAAAAACAAAACTAAACTAAATAAATAAACCTATATCTAAATGTAAACCTTCAAAATCACTTAATTTAAAAAAATAAAAATAAAAAAACCCTAACCCTAAACTCCAAACCAAAAACCCCAAACCATAAACATTAAAACCTAAACCCTAAAACCTAAACCCTAAAACATAAACATTAAACCTTAAACCCTAAATAAAACCATAAACCCTAAATTTAAAAAACCCTAAACTAAACTAAAAAATATAAAACCCTAAACCCTAAACCTAAAAAAAAACACTAAAAAAAAAACCCTAAACCATACCTTATACTAAACAAAACCTAAACCTAAATAATAAAATAAATAAAATAAACTAAAATTAAAATAAAAAATAAAACTAAAATAAATGAATAAAACCTAAACTAAATAAACAAATAAAATAACCTAAAATAAAATATAATAAACCAAAGATAAAATAAAAAAAAATAAAAGCCTAAACCTAAACTTAAATAAATAAAAATACCTAAACCCTAAACTAGAAAATAAAAATAAAATATACAAAATTAAATAAACCTAAACCTAAAATAAATTAAACATAAACCTAAACTAAAAATAGACTAAAAAGAAGCCTAAGCCTAAACTAAAAATTAAAAGCTAGAAGAAACCTAAAATAACAACCTAAAACCTAAACCAAAAAAAATAAAATAAAAACTTAAACCTAAACCTAAACCTAAAAAATAATATAAAAATAAAACTAAACTAAACAAAAAACCTAAACATAACTAAAACCGAAAAAATAAACTAAAATACCAAAACTTAAACTAAAATAAATAAACTAAAATAAATAAAAATAAAAATAATCCTAAATAAAAGTTTAAAATAAAATAAACTAAAATAAATAAATAAAAAATCAAATAAAGTAAATAAACCTAAACCTACAAGTTTACTTAATTTTTTATTTTAAAAACCCTAAACCATGAACTAAAAATTAAAACCCAAAATTAAACCAAAGAATAAAGAACCTAAATAAAATAAAAACAAAACATAAACTTAAAATAAAATAAACATAAAATAAACCAAAAATAAAAACTAAATAAACTCCAAAGCTTAAAAAATATAACCTAAAAATAAATGAATAAAAAACCTAAACCCTAAACCTAAAAAAAACCTAAAATAAAATAAAAATGAAATAACCAAGTTAAAATAAACCTAAACCTAAACTAAAATAAACTAACTAAAATAAATAAAACCTAAACCTAAACCTAAAGTTAAACTAAATTAAATAAAATAAACTAAAAATAAACCAAAATTTATACTAAAAAATAAAACCTAAAAATAAACCTAAAAGAAAAACCTAAAACATAAACCTTAAAAAAATAAAATAATAACCTAAACCTAAACATAAACCTAAAAATAAAAAAAATAAAACCTAAATCCAAAAAAATAAAATAAAAATAAAACTCAACTAAAAAATAAATTTAAGCCTAAACCAAAACCTAAAAAATAAACTAAAATAAAAATCTGAATTAAAATAAATAAACTAAACTAAATAAAAATTTAAAATAAACATAAATAAAAAAATAAAATAAACTAAAATAATTAAAATAAATAAATTTGTTAAACTAAATAAACCTAAAATTATCGATTTACTTAATTTAAAAAAACTCTAAACCCTAAGCTCACCCTAAACCCTAAACCCTAAACCCAAACTAAACGCTAAATTTAAACCCTAATCCCTAACACTAAACCCTAAATCTTAAAACTCTAAAACCTAAATGCTAAACCTTAAACCCTAAAAACCTAAAAACATAAAAATAAAATATAAAAAACCTAAACCAAAATAAAACAAAAAATAAAATAAAATAAAAACTTAAACTAAAACCTAAACCTAAACCTAAAAATAAAAAAATAAATTAATACAAATAGACTAAAATAAAATAAATAAAAACCTAAACTAAACTTAAAAAATAAAATAAACCTAAGAATAAAAAACCTAAAGAAAATAAAAACCAAATAAACCATAAAGAAAATAAAATAAAACCTAAATAAAAGCCTAAACCTAAAAAATAACTTAAAAATAAAACATTAAAATAAATAAAAAATAAAACCTAAGCCCTAAACTAAAAAAACTTAAACCTAAAATAAAAATAAAATAAATAAAATAAAATAAACCTAAACCTAAAATAAAATAAACTAAACTAAAATAAATAAATCCTAAGCCTTAAATAAACTAAACCTAAACCATAAAATAAATAAAATAAAATACACTAAAAATAAAGGGAAACCTAAACTTAAAAATAAAACCTAAAAATAAACCTAAAATAAAAACCTAGAACCTAGACCTAAAAAAATAAAATTGAAACTTTAACCAAAACGTAAAAATAAAAAATATACCTAAACCTAAAATATAAAATAAAAATAAAACTCAACTAAAAAATAAGCATAAACCTAAACCTAAACCTAAAAGATAAACTAAAATGAAAAACTTATACTAAAATAAAAAAACTAAACGAAATAAAAATGAAAATTAAACTAAATAAAAATATAAAATAAACTAAATAAACCTAAACTCTTATTTTTTTAAAAAACTTAACCTAAACCTAAACCCTAAACACTAAATCCTAAAACCCTAATTTACAATTACCAAACTTAACTAGTTTTAAACCTAAAACCCTAAATTTAAAAACTGAAATCCTACCTAACACTAGCACCTAAAATATAATCTAAACTAATTAATAAATTTAATAAACTAAAACCTAATATTAAACCTAAACTAAACCTAAAATTAACTTAAATTCATCTTAAACTTAAACCCTAAACTAAACCTTCACTAAACTAAAACCTAAACTCCTAAACCCCAAACCTAAACCCTAAACCCTAAACCATAAACCTAAACTAAAACCTAAACACTAAACCTCAAATCCTAGACTCTAGAAACCTAAACCCGGTAATCCAGTTCTCTTTTATGGTGCTATGTTAATTTCATTTTCACCTTCATCAATGCATCCCCATCTCGTGTCTTTGCTGGATCCTTCAACATTCTCGACCATTTTCTGGAGCCTTTTTAATCTATGGTGGCTCACATGATGTGTCTCTTCTGAATATGGATATGGTGAAATCGAACCCACAGATTACATCTCCCAATTCGGATGATCCGGCTAAGGTATCCAATTTTTTAGGATTCTTGAACCCAATGCCATTTCTACTATTAAATCCTTTAAGGATGCACTTTCTGGTAAAAGCTCTAACTCTTTTGACTCGATGAATCTAATTTTGACTTCTTTCAAGATATGCCTGTGATCATGTATTCTGATCATGATGTCAAAAAGCTTACAAAACCTTTCAAAATTACTTTATTTGGAAAATTTGCATTACACCAGCTAAATTTGGAAATGATCTGATCCCTTTTTCATAACCTTAAACTTTTGGGTGCTTTCTCTATTGGCTTGATCGATATAAGACATATTCTGATTCAACTTAAGAATGATTTGGATTATTTAATTGTTTTCTTGTGTCGATCTTATTTTGTCTTTAATTGTCAAATGCATTTGTTGAAGTGGTCTCCCCTTTTTGCTATAAAGGATGAATCACCTATTCTTCCTGTGTGGTTAGCTCTTCCAAATATGAGAATCTACCTGCCAAGTTTTATTTGCTATCAGGCCACTTTTCAATCGGCAACTCCAAATCGATTAGATGATCGTTGTGAGATCCTATCCCTTTGTTGCCAATATATTGGTTGAACTTGACATATCTAAAAAAATCCTAAGGAGGTATAGATTGGATCTGAAATGTTTGGTTATTTATAAAGGTTGAATTTGAAAATTTTTTAGTTTTCTATTCCCATTGCAAGATACATGTCATGAAAGTGTTTTGTTCTTTAGTCGCATCTTAAAATAGAATTTTAATGATCATAACTCAGCTTCCGATAAAGTTAATAAAACTATTTTGTGCCTAAAAATAACTTAAATGTTGATATTAAGTCAAATTTTTTGGAATCTTCTGATGTTCCTAAAATTGTTGATTCTACTTCTCATTTCGGCCATGATAAAGGTACTAATAATGTTGAAAAAGATGGTTTGCCCAACAACCATTATTTACATGAGAATATGCTTATTATGCCTAATTCCAAATTTAAAGAGGCTGAAAAAAATGATGATTCATTCTCTAATGAGTCTATTCCTGCTTCTTTGGTGGCATTAATTGATGAGAATGGGGATTTGAATGATAACTTGAACGTGGCTAAAATTCTTGAGCAAAACACTAATTTTGACATTGGTAATTATGCTTTGAATGGAATAATTTCTTCTCCTTCCCATAATTCCAAGATTGACCTTCATTCTAATCCCACTTTTCAATAAAATGCTGATTTGGAAGAGGGGGAAGTTATGATTAGAGATGTTATTTTTGATCCTTATCCTATTAAAAAAATGTCTAATTAATCTCTATCTGATGTTGACACTTTGGATAAAAATAAAATATTCCAAACTATCCTTTAAAAGAAAACTAAAAACTCTAAGATGTAACCTCCTACTCTTGCTAGATCTACTAGATCTGGATCCTCTTCACATAAATAATGTTTTCTTTCAATTTTTTACTTTGAAGAGGATTTGTTATTCTTTCCTCTCTCTTTATTATTATCCATTAATTTCCTTTTAAAATTTTATTTATGTTTAATTCTTTTATTTGAAATGTTAGATGGATTGGTACCCTCACTGTTTGTAATCGTATTAGAAACCTCTACAAAATTAATAATATCTCTTTACTTATTGTTATTTAACCTCTTATACATGCTAATAAAATCAATCATGTTGCTAGAATGCTTGGCTTTAGTAATTTTTTCTCTAACATCAATAATAAAATTTGGTACTTTTAGAATATCTTCTTAAAAGTTTTAATTTTAGATAATCTACAACAAGTTGTCAATGCTCAAATTTCTTTTGGTGACTCTTGTGTGATAGGTCTTTTGTTTATGCTTCTTGCAATAGAGCCGGTCAAAATGTTCTTTGGGAGAATTTGAGAAGTTTTGCTTATTCTGTTAACAAACTTTGGTTGGTTGGGGGTGATTTCAACACTATTCTATATTTTTCAAAAAGGAGTGGTTGCTCTCCTAATATTCATTATATGGAAGAATTTTCTAATATGATACTTGATTGTAATCTTTTTTACATTGGTTTTAAAGGATCTAATTATACTTGGCAAAACTCTAAGCTCTGGCAACATTTAGAAAGAATTCTTTTCAACTATCATTGGATTAATCAATGGCCTCTTACCTGACCATTTTAGTAGAACTTTATTTATGCCCTTTTTTTATGTTAAAGAAGACTCTACAATATTAAACATCTCAAAATATGTATATTCAGCATTTATATTTTCTTAAAGTCATGTCCATTAATTGGATTGCCCCTTCACACTCTGATAATTCAATTAGGGGTATGAATAGATTACGGTTAAGCTTAAAAGGCTCAAACAAAATTTGCTTTGGTATAACAAACATTATTTTAAAAATCTTTTTGCTAATATAAAAAACATGGAACTTTTGGTTTGTGATCTTGAAAATGATGTTTTCACTCACTCTTCTAACCTTAAGGATTTGAATAAAGCTAAAGATAAACTTGTTAATTATCATAATATGGAAGAGACCTATTGGCAGAAAAAAGCTGCTAGAAAACATATTGCTGATGGGGATAGGAATACCATGTATTTTCATGATTTATTTAATAAAAAGAGAGCTTTTAATTATATCAAAAAAATTAAAAATGATATTGGAGATTGGATCACTGATATTAATGTTATTAAAGATTATGTTATTAACCACTTTAGAAATATGCTTAATAAAAGCCACTCTTATGAAGCTTTTTCTAATTCACATTTAATCTCCTCTATTATTACCAATGATTATAATCATTGGCTTACTAGGTTGCCTATTGAAGATGAGATTGTTAAAGTTCTCAATTGCATGAACTTTGATTTCCTTGCTAGTCTGGAGGGTTATACGACTCAAATTTTTCCAAATTATTGGTCTATTATTAAGCATGACTTAATTGATGCTATTGTTAATTTTTTTATTGGTAATCCTATCCTTAAATATTTTTCAAGCACTTCCATTATTCTCATACCTAAAAAAGATAATCTAGGTTCTTGGAGTAATTTCAGACCTATTAGTCTTTCCACTTTCGTTAAAAAATTGATTTCTAAAATTCTTAATAATAGACTTTGTCCTTTACTTCAAAAAATTATCTCTCCCAACCAAACTGGTGTTCTTAGAGGGTGATCTATATTTGATACCATTCTGCTTGCTCAATAGCTTATTCATGATTTATATGTTCCAATTAGAGGTGGTAACATCCTTTTTAAATTAGATATTTCTAAAGCCTTTGATAATATCTATTAAGATTACCATTTAAATATCCTACATTTATTTTGGTTTTTTAATAATTTAATTAACCTTATTAAAAACTATATTAATAATGCCAGGTTTTCTATTCTTCATAATGGTGAAGCTTTAGGCTTCTTCCCTTTTTTTCATGGATTGAGATAAGGAGGTCCTTTGTCCCCTTCTTTGTTTATTATTAGAGTGGAATACTTTTTTAAGAGTTTAAATGATTTATTCAATAACAATCCTAGCATGTACTTTAGAGCTCTTAGTGGTAGCATATTTCTCATCTTAGCCTTGCTAATGATTTCATTATCTTTTCTAATGCATCCTTTCATTATATCAGAAGACTTAAGAAATTTTTAAATGATTTTGATAGAGAAAGTGGTTTTTCTATTAATGAAAGCAAGAGCTACTTTATTAATTTCTCTAAAATGTCTAAAAATAAAATCAATCATATCTTGAGAATCACTAACTTTAAACACTAACAACTCCCTAATATATGGGTGCTCCTCTTTTTAAAGGCAAAATAAGATCCCATATTTTTTATGAGCTTATCCAAAAAATTTATAATAAAATTTCAGTGTGGGAACTTTGCTTACTTTCATCTGGTGACAAGCTTACTTTGTTTAGGAGTACTCTTAATTCGATGCCTTTATATCTTATTCAAACCATTATCCCTACTAATTCTATCTTAAATTGAATTGATCATCTCCTTAATAAATTTTTTTGGGGCTCAAATAATTCAGTTAAAATGATGCATTGGACTTCTTGGCTTAAATGTTGTGGTCCTCTAGGTGAAGGTGGACTTGGCTGCAAACCTATTCGTGATGCTATTACTGCCTTCTCCCATAAACTCTCGTGGAATTTTAGAAAAAAAGTTAGCCTCTAGGCTAATTTTATGATAGCTAAATACTACTAGGGGTAAGCACCCTCTAATATGTACGTATAAAGTTGGTGACTCCCAAGTTTGGAGAAGGCTTTGCTCCATTAAATGGGAAGTTATATCTTTGATATCTTGGGGTATAAATTTGGGATCTTCTTTCTTTTGGCAAGACAACTGGATTGGTGGTGGTTCTATTGATTCTTTTTTATCTACCCATTCTACTGCTGCTACTAAAGTTAACTCCTTTTGGCTAAATAACAAGTGGAATGATAATAAACTTAGCGAATTTAATCCTATCTCTCTTTTTGATAAATTTAGTGATATTCCTATCTTTTCTAACAAGCCTGATCAAATTCCTTTTAAGCTATATTATAATGGTAATTTTATTCTTAAAGAGGCATGGAATTATATTAGAGATGCTCATATTTCTTCTAATGGGCATGGAATTATATTAGAGATGCTCATATTTCTTCTAATGTATTTATTAAACTTTGGAATGATATCATCCTTATCTCTTATTCTATCTTTGCTTGGAAAATTCTAAAAAACTTCATTCCTATTGATTCCTTGCTCTGGGATAAAGGATTTCATTTACCTTCCAAATGTTATTGTTGTTTTCATTTCAAAATGTTAATCATGTTTTTGTCAATGGTGCTATTGGCTCCAAATTATGGGTTTGGTATGATTTTTTTAATACTAACCATTTCAATGGATTTCATTCTTGGGTTCTAGTTTAGGTTTTTATTTTATTTTATTTTTTTAATTTTATTTAGGTTTAGGTTTATTTATTTATTTTAGTTTTAGGTCTTATTTAGTTTAGGTTTAGGTTTTTAGGTCTTAGGTTTAACGGTTTAGGGTTTAGGGTTTGGTGTTTGGAGTTTAGGGTTTAAAGTTTAGTGCTTAGGGTTGTAGGTTTTAGGGTTTAGGGATTAAAGTTTAGGCTTTAGGCTTTAGGCTTTAGGGTTTAGGGTTTAGGGTTTAGGGTTTAGGGTTTATGGGATTAGGGTTTACGGTTTATTGTTTAGGGTTCAGGTTTTAATTTAGGGTTTAGGGTTTTTGATTCTTTTTTAATAAAGAATAAATTTAGATTCAAAATTTCTTCTTTTCGATTTCATCAACAAAGTAACACATAAGTTTTCTAAGACACAAACAATAACATAGATAAAAAATGAGCATGCATAGAGAAAACTAAAAACCCTAGATAACTAGAACCATCTCTACTATAAAGACACATTTCCATAAGCAATAGATCAGTTCGGTCGTTCTTCAGTTTCTTCAGTTCCCATCAGAAGCACCCTAGCCTCTCGAGCAGTGGGATCCACCATCATATCCGTATCTCTCCCTCTGTCACCACCACGGACGTAACCTCCGTCGCTCTTCCCACTTCCATAACCACCATTACTCCAACCACCACCTCCATATCCACCAACACCTCTAGATTCCCTACCACCACTATGATAATCACCTCCTCCACCTTTTCCTCCATCGCCATACCTAGACAGAGCTGAGGTGATGTTCCTGTCAGGTTCCCCTTCTTAAGGTTTTGGTTTATTATGTTTTTGGGTTTAGGTTTATGTTTTAATTTATTTAGTTACTTTAGGTTTAAGTTTAGGGATTGGGGTTTCAGGTTTAAGGTTTTAGGTTAGGACTAAGGGTTTAGGGTTTAGGGTTTAGGATTTTAAGTTTTATTCTTTTAGGATTTAGGGTTTAAGGTTTTTAGGGTTTAGAGTTTAAGGTTAGGGTTTAGGGTTTAGGGTTTAGTGTTTAGGCTTTAGGGTTTAAGGTTAGTTTAGGGTTTAAGGTTTAGGGTTTTATGGTTTAGAGTTTAAGGTTTAGGGTTTAGGGTTTAAGGTTTAGGGTTTGAGTTTAGGGTTTAGGGTTTAGGGTTTTATGGTTTTAGGGTTTAGGGTTTATGGCTTAGGGTTTAGAGTTTTTTTTTGGATTTAGAATTTTATTGACATAAAAGGAAAAGATACAATTTTCTTAAAAGAGGTAAAGTTCTAAAATTTTAGTGCTCTCAGCAACAAGAAACCGCATCTAAGTATATTAGAAAAGAAAAGAAAACAAATATATAAAAGCATAAGAGAAAAAGACACAGAAGACTGAAATATGCCCGAAAAATAGTAAAAGGATGAGGTAGAAACAGTTCATGATTCCTTTGAGAAAGCAAGATAAGTAAGATCCACAGCAACAACACTTGGGTTCATTGAGCAATGACCATTCCCTCTATAAAGTTCCAACTTATAAAAGAAATCTGCAAAACACTACAAAGGAAAAATTCATAGTTAAAAAGGATAAAGATAAAGAGAAGAAAAGGAGAGAGCTGAGAAAGAGAAGGCTCAAGCTCAGTTAGGATCATCTCAAGGGGAAACAATACATATGAGCATCCAAACTTCATAAAAAAGGGTTACAATCATATGTAATGCTTCCAGCTAGAGAGAAGAGGTAAGTAACATCAAAGCTATCATAGCTAGCATTCTTGATACAAGCTAACATCCAAGGCTAGCAGCCCATTGAGTTCCAGATCCAACACCATTAAATAAAGAGCAAATGGGCAGCAACTAGCTAGCAGACAAACCATGGAAAAAACCACAACAGACTAATCACAATAACCCATAGAGAGGCTAGAACAATGTTAGAACACCAACAACAGTGATTAACTAAATACCCATCCAAAGCTCGGAAAATTAGAACCAACCATCGACACTAGGCATTCCAATTAATAGAGAAATAGCAAATAAAACCAAGATAGGAACCCTCAGCCAAAGTCCCAACAACAATCCAAACTAAACCGGGTTAGCAACCACAAATGACTAAACAACTTAGAAAAGAAACCACCAACGTAAGGAAACATAAGCTGCAGCTAGTGCTAATCATTAGAAGATAAAACAACCACACAAAAGCGAGACAAAGGCAACCACCAGAAACCAAAAAATTCCAATCCAAAAAGATCAACAAAGGTTTAGCCAGCATAGTAAAACGCTCTAGCAAATTATCGAGTTCAGGTTTTAGGTTTAGGGTTCAAGTTTTAGTTTATGATTTAGGGTTTAAGATTTTTTTAACAGAGCAAATTCAAATTCAACATTTCATCTTTTTGATTTTCTCAACCAAGTAACACAATAAGTTTTCCAAGAAATAAGTGGTTGTTGTCTTAATGAGCCTCATATTCAATCCGATCAATTTTGATGATAACAAACGAATGCTTGGATGTTCTAATGTATATTTTATGTGTTTTAGATATATTAATTGCTAATTACATATCCAATAAATCTCATAATATGTTTGAGGAAATTACAAAAATAGAAGAATGAAAGATAGATCAAAATGGATAACGTGAAGCTTAAGATATAATATTTTTGGTTATATGCATTTATAACTACCTTAGAAATTCATATGAGTTTGTTAGCATGAATCAATTTGCTCACAACTTAACATATTAATTTTATTTATTTTAAATAATGATAATGAGGTTAATTTATATAAATCTCTATCTAATTAACATTGAATTATATGTTTCATACATAGCATTTGAATTGTCAAAATAATAAATGATAATAAATTATGACTATTAAGTATAATTAGTTTATATACTTAATATAATTAAATATTTTAATTTGATTTTAAGGTTATATGATAACTAACATATGTATGATTATAAATAAATTATATCACAATATTTAAATGTCATATTTCAAAATTAAGAAAAATATGTGGAAATTTGTATTTTAGCCAAAGTCATTTTATAATTAAGGCAATTATATCTGATTTCATCTCCAATGGATTCCTTGGATTTTTTTCCTTCAATTTGATAGGTTACATGACCCACGTTTGATTAAAATTGTATTTATTATGACTTTTGACATTAGCTGATTTTAATAATGAATGCATGCTATATGCTTTGAATATTTTAAGAGCCATATTTGATTATTTTTGGCTTGCCAATGTGAATAGCTGAATTTTGGCTATTTGAATTTGATATTTTTTAATATAAACTATATTTTTATTGAGTATCAAATTATTATATGATAAAATGTTGATAGAATAATATATTTTTTGAAATAATTTAAAATGACCTTCTTGCTTATAAATAGCCCTCATTCTCTTCATGAAAGCATTCCTCGTTCAAGCAAGTTTTGTCAAATTACTTGAGTTTATTTTGTTGATCTTAATCCTTGTTTAGTTGTTCATACTATTTTCACAATCTATTTATTCTTTCCAATTTATACTTTTTGGTGGATTAGTCTTTGGACATCAAAGTCTATGTTTTTCACATCAAAGTTTCTTCAATCATTTTTTTGTGAAAAACTCTTATGATAGTTTGTAGGATTTATTTCAACTTGTTAAAATTTTTATCTTCCTACAAATTTCTTTTGGTTTCTTGAAATATTTCTTCATTAGTCTTATTTGAAAGATCATTCATTCTTAGATCTATTTTAGAAGTATATTTTAAGCATTTCAAAATAATTTATTGTGCTAAAATTATTTTTATATTTGATAGATCTCTCTTTTTAATTAAAAGCTTACTAGTTAACTTAAATCTATCATATACTAATTCTATTTAAGTATTTTGTGATTAGTTTCATTAATTCAAAGCTTCATTTTGGTTAAAATAAAATAAATTATTGCTGGAATTTTAGAGTATAAGCTAGATCTATTATAAATCAAGTTTCTTTAACAAAATAAAAATTTATAAAAAATTAAATTATTTTATTTTTCACTTATCATTTTATTTCAATTAATATTCTTTATTTTAAAAATTTTATCTAACTAAAATTTAGTAAAGCTTTTTGTTTTCATTGTTTAATAATTAATAAAAAGTAAGTTTAGTAGAAAGTTAATTTTTCCTACATTATTATACACATACTAGTTATAGTTTCTCTTAAACTTAAAATTATTGCTTGCTGAAATTTAATTTATTGTACAATATTCTATTGTGGATTTATTTTGAAATCATTTTATTTTAATCTACAATATGTAATAACATAAACATCTTAGTAAGATCACTTTAAGATATTTATTTAATATTTTTTATCAAAACTAAGTGAGCGTTCTATCTTGCCAAATTAGTTAGTTGTAAAGTGATCATTTATAAGTTGTTAGATAACTTTCTGAATTGGATAGCTTGGTATATTTATAAAGGATATATTTTATCAAAATTTATTATTTTGTATTTTTTTTTCATGCTATAAAATTTATATTAGGGTTGTACTCGTCCCTTTGTAGGAGAGTACATATTATTGTAGGGGTTGTTTTCACCCTGTTATAGGAGAGTACTATTTATAAGCTATTTTTCATTTAGTGGTTTTCTAGCCAAGGGTGGCTAGGCGTGGACGTAGGTTGATTTTGGGGTTTGGCCAAACCATGTAAAAACTCTGTGCCTATTATCTCTCTTTACTTTACTATACTTTTATTTTTCCTACATTAAGAATTATATCTTGTCATTATAAAATAAAAAAATAATTTTCTACTAAAACTTAAAATTTATGATTTAACTTTATCACCCAATTCATGGACCCTCCTCTTGGGTGCTATTTGACATAGATAAAAAATGAGCACGTGTAGAGCAAATCAAAGGCCTTAGATAATTAGAACTATTTCTACTATAGAGATAGTTCTATAAGCAGCAGATCAGATTGACTGTTCTTTAATTTCTCTAGTTCCCATCAGAACCACCCTCACCTCTCGAGTAGTGGGCTCCACCATCATATCCCTAATCTCTCCCTCCTCCACCACCATGACTGTTACCTTTATTGCTCCACTCACCTCCATAACCACCAATGCTCCGACCACCACCTCCATATCAACCAACACCTGCAGATCCCAACAACCAAAGCAATAATCCCCCACCATCAATGCAATAATGTAGACTGAGCATGGTTGACGATGATGTCCTTGTCGTGAAGGTTCTGCCCATTCTTAGGGTTTACGTTTAGGCTTAGATTTATTAGGTTTTAGGGTTTAGGTTTATTTTTTTAATTTATTTAGTTACTTTAGGTTTAGGTCTAGGGTTTAGGGTTTAAGGTTAGGCTTTAAGGTTTAGGGTTTAGATTTTAGCATTTTAGGGTTTATGCTTTTAGGGTAAAGGGTTTAGGGTTAGGGTTTAGGGTGTTTTAGCATTTAGGGTTGTAGGTTTACGATTTAGCATTTATGGTTTAGTGTTTAGAATTTAAGGTTTAAGATTTTTTAAAATAAAAAAATCAAGTAAACCTGTAAGTTTAGGTTTATTTAGTATATCTAGTATATTTTTTATTCATTTTAGTTTACTTTATTTTTTATTTTTTCTAGGATAATTTTTTATTTTTATTTAGTTTAGTTTTTATATTTTAGTTTAGGCTTATTATTTTAGTTTATTTTTTAGATTTAGGTTTAGGTTTATTTTTTAGTTGAGTTTTATTTTTATTTTATTTTTTAGGTTTATGCTTTATTTTTTAATTTTAAGTTTAGGTTTAGGAATTTATTTTATTTTTTTAGGTTTAAGTTTTAGGATTTTATTTTAGGTTTATGTTTTGGTTTTATTTTTTAGATTAGGTTTAGGTTTATCTTATTTTATTTAATTTTAGTTTTAAAGGTTTTGTTTATTTTAGGTTTAGGTTTAAGGTTTATTTATTTTAGTATAGTTTATTTTAGTTTAGGTTTAGTTTTATTTTATTTTATTTTTATTTTAGGTTTAGGTTTTTTTTTTAGTTTAGGGTTAAGGTTTTATTTATTTATTTATTTTTAAGTTTTATTTTTAAGTTTAGGTATTTATTTAGTTTTTATTTTATATAAGTTTTTAATTATTCAGTTTATTTTATTTTTAAGTTTAGTTTAGATTTTTATTTATTTTATTTTAGTTTTTTTTATTTTTTTATTTTATTTTATTTTTATTTTTTTATTTTATTTTATTTTTAGTTTTAGATTTTAGTTTAGGTTTTAATTTATTTTATTTATTTATCTTATTTAGGTTTGGGTTTTTTTATTTTATTTTTAAGTTTTATTAAGTTTAGTTTTGTGCTAGATTTTTAGGGTTTAGAGTACTTGTGGCCCAGGGTTTATGTTTTAGGGTTTAGGGTTAGGATCCAGGTTTAGGGTTAGGGTTTGAGGATAGTGTTTAAGATTTAGTGTCAGCTTTGTGGTTTAGGGTTTTAGGGCAGGTCGGCAGCTTAGGATTATATTGTGGGGGTGGTAGGGTTTAAGGTTTAGGATGTAGGGTTTAGGGGTTTCATGGTTTAAGTTTTAGGGTATATGGTTAGTTTATGGTTTAAGGTTTAGGGTTTTAGGGTTTAAGGTTTACAATTTAGGGTTTAGGGTTTAGGGTTTAGTATTTATGGTTTAGAGTTTAGGGTTTAAGATTTAGTGTTTAGGGTTTAGGGTTTAGCATTTAGGGTTTTTTTCTAAATTAAGTAAACTGATATGTTTTGGTTTATTTAGTTCATTTTATATCTTATTTGGGTTAAGTTTTTAATTTTATTTAGTTTAGTTAATTTATTTTATGTTTATTTATTTTAGTTTAGGTTTTATTTTTGTATAGGTTTAGGTTTATTTTATTTTGTTTATTTTATTTTTATTTTAAGTTTAGGTTTTTTTAGTGTAAGGTTTATTTATTATTTATTATTTATTATTAGGTTTTATTTCTAGGTTTATTTTTTAGCTCTAGGCTTTTATTTTTATTTTTTTGGTTTATTTAGTTTTTATTTTATGTTTAGTTTTTATTTTATTTATGTTTTTTCCTTAATTTTATTTTATTTTTAAGTTTACTTTAGGTTTTTATTTATTTAATTTTAGTTTTTTTATTAGTTTTTTTTCTTTTTTAGGTTTATATTTAGGTTTCAGTTTAGGTTTTTATTTGATTTTATTTTTGATTTTATTTAGGTTTAAGTTTTTTTATAAACTTTTTTTTAGGTTTTATTTAATTTAGATTTAGGTTTTTAGCTTTTTAGGTTTGTAGGGTTTAGTGTTTAGGGTTTAGGGTTCTTTAAGGTTTAGGGTTTTAGGGTTTAGGGTTTAAGGTTTGGGATTAGGGTTTAGGGGATAAGGTTAAGTGTTTAAGCATTAGGCTTTTGGGTTTTTAGGGTTTTGGATTTATGGTTTAGGGTTTAGGGTTTAGGGTTAGCTTTTAGTTTAGAATTTTTTTAAAAAAATTAAGTAAACCAATAGGTTTAGATTTATTTAGTTTATTTTCTATTTATTTTGCTTTATTTTTATTTTTATTTATGTTTATTTCTTATTATTATTTATTTAATTTATTTATTTTTGCTTTATTTATTTTAGTTTAGGTCTTTCATTTTAGTTTATTTTTTAAGTTTAGGTTTATGTTTAAGTTTATTTTTTAGTTGAGTTTTATTTTTATTTTATTTTTACGGTTTAGGTTTTATTTTTTATTTTTTATTTTTCAGTTTAGGTTTTTATTTTAGGTTTATTCTTAGGTTTTATTTTTTTAGTTTAGATTTATTTTATTTTTAGTTTATTTTAGGTTTAGGTTTTTTTTGGTTTGGGGTTTATGTTTTTTTTTTTTTTTTTTATAAGTTTTATTTTTAGGTTTTATTTTTTAGGTTTATGATCTTTTTTCGTTTTGGGTTAGGTTTAGGTTTTTTATTTTTTTAGTTAATTTTAGGATTTTATTTATTCTATTTTTATTTAGTTTTTATTTTTTATTTAATTTTACTTTTAGGTTTAGGTTTAGGCTTAGGTTTTAGTTTAGGTTTTTATTTTATTTTATTTTTTATTTAGGTTTTCATTTTATTTATTTATTTTATTTTTAAGTTTTATTTAGTTTAGGTTTAGGCTTTTAGGTTTTTAAGGTTTAGGGTTTAGGGTTTATGGTTTAAGGTTTGGCTTTTAGGGCTTAGGGTTTAATGTTTATGATTTAGGGTTTTAGGTTTAGGGTTTTAGGGTTTACAGTTTAGGGTTTAGGGTATAGGGTTTTAGGCTTTAGGATTTAGGGTTTAGGGTTGTAGTTTAGGGTTTAAGGTTCTAGGTTTAGGGTTTAGGGTTTAGGGTTATAGGTTAATTTTAGGGTTTGGGGTTTTTTCCTATTTTTTATTCTTTTAAATTAAGTAAACTACTAGGTTTATGTTTATTTAGTTAATTTTTTATTTATTTTAATTTACCTTTCTTAAAAATTTTTTTAGGTTTATTTTTATTATGATTTATTTTAGTTTATTTATTTTAGTTTATTTTTTAGGTTTAGGTTTAGGTTTAGGTTTATTTTTAGTTTTGTTTTATTTTTATTTTATTTTTTAGGTTTAAGTTTTATTTTTTATTTTTATGTTTATGTTTATGTTTTTATTTTATTTTTCATGTTTAGGTTTTAGGTTTTTATTTAAGTTTATTTATAGGTTTTGTTCTTTTGTTTAGCTTTAGGTTTATTTTTACTTTATTTTATTTAATTTAGTTTAGGTTTAGGTTTAAGTTTTGTTTATTTTAGGCTTAGGTTTAGGTTTTATTTATTTAAGTTTAGTTTATTTTATTTTAGGTTTAGGTTTAATTTATTTTTATTTTAGGTTTAGGTTTTTTTTTAGGTTTAGTATTTAGAATTTATTTTTATTTATTTTTAGATTTTATTTTTAGTTTTTCTATTAGGTTGAGGTTTTAATTAAGTTTACATTTTATTTTATTTTATATTTATTTTATTTTTATTTTAGGTTTGGTTTCTATTTTATTTTGGTTTTATATTTTTTAGTTTAGTTTAAGTTTTTATTTAATTTATTTTATTTTAGTTTTTATTTTTTATTTTATTTTCTTTTTAAATTTAGGATTAGGTTTAGGTATTAACTTAAGTTATTATTTTATTTTATTTTATTATATTTTTATTTAGGTTTTTCAATTTATTTTATTTTTAGGTTTTATTTAGTTTAGGTATAAGTTTTTAGCTTTTTAGGGATTATGGTTTATGGTTTATGGTTTGTGGTTTAGGGTTTAGGTTTCGGGTTTAAGGTTTAGGGTTTAATGTTAAGGGTTTTAGCATTTTTGATTTAGGGTTTATGGTTTAGGGGTTTTAGGGTTTAGCGTTTACATTTTAGGTTTTAGTTTAGGGTTTTGGGTTTTTATTTTTTTAATAGAGAACAAATTTAGATTCAATATTTCTTCTTTTTGATTTCATCAAACAAGTAACACACCAAGTTTTTTAAGACACAATCAAAGACAGATAAAAAATGAACACTCATAGAGAAAATAAAAAATCCTAAATAACTAGAACCGTTTATATTATAAAGATAAAGTTCCATAAGCAGAAGATCGAATCAGCCATTCTTCACTTTCTCTAGTTCCCATTAGAACTACCTTAGCACCTTGAGTAGCGAGATCCACCATCATATCCCCGATCTCCTGCCTCCATAAGCACAATGACTATAACCTTTGTCGCTTCTCCAACCTCCATAACCACAACTACTCTAACCACCACCTCCATATCCACCAGCACAGTTAGATCTCCCACAACCACTATGATAATGGCTACATCACCTTCGCCTCCATCGCTAGATCTAGATTGAGCCTGGTTGACGGTGATATTCCTGCCATTAAGGTTCTGCCAATTCTTAGGGTTTAGGTTTAGCTTTATCTTTATTTGGTTTTAGGGTTTAAGTTTAATTTTTAATTTATTTAGTTACTATAGGTTTAGGTTTAGGGTTTAGGGTTTAGGGTTTTGGGTTAGGGTTTAGGGTTTAAGGTTTTGGGTTATAGGGTTTATGCTTTTAGGGCTTAGGGTTTAGGGTTAGTGCTTAGTGTTTAGGGTTTAGAGTTTTTTAGGGTTGTAGGTTTAGGGTTTAAGCTTCAGGATTTAGGGTTTATATATTTTTTTAAAAATTAACTAAATTGATAGGTTTAGATTTATTTAGTTTATTTTGTTTATTTTTTATTTATTTTAGTTTATTTTATTTTTTATTTTTATTTAGGTTTATTTTTTATTCTTATTCAATTTAGTTTATTTATTTTAGTTTATGTTTTTTATTGTTATTTTTCTTAGGTTTATGGTTTATTTTTAGTTTAGTTTTATTTTATTTTATTTTTTAGGTTTCCATTTTATCTTTTTTCTTAGGTTTAGCTTTAGGTTTTTATTTTATTTTCTTAGGATTAGGTTTTAGGTTTTTATTTTAGGTTTATTTTTAGGTTTTTTTTTTAGTTTTCATTTAGGTTGATTTTTAGTTTATTTTATTTTATTTAGTTTGGCTTTTTGTTTAGGTTTAGTTTATTTTAGGTTTAGGTTTAGGTTTTATTTATTTTAGTTTAGGTTTAGGATTATTTTATTTTTATTTTAGGTTGAGTGTTTTTTACATTAGGGTTTAGGTTTTATTTTTTATTTATTTTTAGGTTTTTTTAGTTTTTATATAATTTTATTTTAGGTTTATTTTATTTTTATTTTTATTTTAAATTTCTATTTTATTTTATTTAGATTTTTTATTTTTTTATTTTAGTTAAGATTTTTATTTATTCTATTTTAGTTTATTTTTTTAAAATTTTTAGGTTTAGGTTTATGTTTAAATTTATGTTTTTATTTTGTTTTATTTTTTTATTTTAATTTGGTTTAGTTTTTTCTATTTATTTTTTTAGGTTTTATTTTAGGTTTAGCTTTAGCTTTGGAGGGTTTAAGGTTTACATTTTATTAGGTCAGTGGCCAGGTTAGGGTCTGGGTTTAGGGAGGGTTTAGGTGGATTTAGGTTTTGGTTTGGGGCAGGGTTTAGGAGTGGTAAGTGTGCTGGCCTTTTAGGGTTTAGGCAGGGTTTAGGGTTTAGGGTTTTAGGGCACAGGTTGGGTGGGGGTCAGAGTATTTTCTTAAAATTTTTTATTTAGAGTTTTGGGTTTAGAGTTAGTTTAGGGTTTAGGGTTGTAGGTTTTTGATTTAGTGTTTAATGTTAGTTTTAGGGTTTATGGTTTATGGCTTAGGGTTTAGGATTTAGGGTTTAGGGTTTAGGATTTATGATTTTTTTTTAAATTTAGCAAACTGATAGATTTTGGTTTAATTAGTTTATTTTTTATTTATTTTCATTTAAATTATTTAATTTAGGTTAATTTATTTTAGCTTACATTTTTAATTTAAGTTTACTTTTTAGGTTTAGGTTTAGGTTTAAGTTTTTATTTATTTTTTAGTTTCATTTTATTTTTATTTTATTTTTAGGTTTAGGTTTTATTTTTTATTTTTAGGTTTAGGTTTAGGTTTTTATTTTATTTTTTTTAGGTTTAGGTTTTTGGTTTTTATTTTAGGCTCATTTTTAGGTTTTATTTTTTTACTTTAGCTTTAGGTTTATTTTTTTATTTCATTTTATTTAATTTAAGGTTTAGGTTTAGGTTTTATTTAATTTTGTTTAGTTTATTTTAATTTAGGTTTATGTTTATTTTATTTTTTTTATTTAAGGCTTAGGTGTTAATTTAGTTTATGGTTTAGGTTTTATTTTTTACTTTTTTGGGTTTTATTTTTAGGTTTATTTTTTAAGTTTAGGTTTTTATTTAGTTTTTATTTTATTTTATTTTAGGTTTACTTTTTATCTTGCGTTTAGTTTTTATTTTATTTAGGTTTTCTTTTTAAGGTTTCTTCTATTTTTTTAGTTTAGTTTATGTTTTTATTTATTTTGTTTTACTTTAATTTTAATTATATCAGTTTTATTTTATTTTTAGGTTTAGGTTTAGGTTAGGTTTAGGTTTAGGTTTAGGTTTGGGTTTAGGTTTGGGTTTAGTTTTAGTTTTTATTTTATTTTATTTAGGATTTAGTTTTTATTTATTTATTTATTTATTAGGTTTTAGGTTTTTAGGGTTTAGGGTTTTGTGTTTAAGGTTTAGGGTTTAGGGTTTGTAGTTTAGGGTTTATGGTTTAGGGTTGAAGGTTTTAGGGTTTAGCATTTAGGGTTTAGGTTTTAGAATTTAGGGTTTTATGTTTAGGGTTTTGAGTTTTAGGGTTTAGGGTTTAGGGTTTATTTTAAGGTTTAGGGTTTAGGGTTAGGGTTTTTATTTATTTATTAAGGGTTTAAGGTTTAGGGTTTAGGGTTTAGGGTTTAGTGTTATAGCTTAGGGTTGTGGCTTTAGGGTTTAGGGTTTAGTGTTGTAGGTTTAGGGTTAGTTTTAGGGCTTCAGGTTTAGGGTTAGTGTTTTTTTATTATTTTTATACTTTATATTTTTTAAATTAAGTAAACTTGTAGGTTTAAGTTTATTTACTTTATTTTTTAATTTGTTATATTTTTAATTTTGATTTTGATTTATATTTATTTTATTTTAGTCTAGATATTTAAATTAGGTTTATTTATATTATTTTAGGTTTCTAATTTTAGTTTTTTTAGGTTTAAAGTTAAGTTTATGTTTATTTTTTTGCTTTAGTTTTTTTTTTCAGTTTAGGTTTTATTTTTTATTTTTAGGTTTAGATTTAAGTTTTAATTTTATTTTTATGTTCAGGTTTTAGGTTTATATTTTATATTTAATTTTAGGTTTTATATTTTTGTTTAGGTTTAGGTTTGTTTTTTGGTTTATTTTATTTTATTTTATTTAGGTTTAGGTTTAGGTTTTGTTTATTTTAGGTTTAGGTTTAGGTTTTACTTATTTTAGTTTAGGTTTAGGTTTATTTTATTTCTATTCTAGGTTTTGGTATTTTTTTATAGTTTAGGGTTTAGGTTTTTTTTGTTTTTATTTTATTTTATTTTAGGTTTATTTCATTTTTACTTTTTGTTTAGTTTCTAATTTATTTAAGTTTTTTATTTTTTAGTTTAGTTTAGGTTTTTATTTATTTTATTTTAGTTTAGTTTTTATTTTTTATTTTATTTTCTTTCTGAGTTTTAGTTTAGGTTAAGGTTGTAGTTTATGTTTTTATTTTATTTTATTTTTTTATTTTACTTAGGTTTAGGTTTAGGTTTATTTTTATTTTATTTTATTTTATTTAGTTTAGAGTTTAGCTTTAGTTTATTTTATGTTTTAGTATAAGTTTTATTTATTTTAGTTTAGCATATTTTAGTTTAGGTTTAGGTTTATTTTATTTTATTTACATTATTTTTATTTGAGGTTAAGATTTTTTTTTTAGTTTAAGGTTTAGATTTATCTTTTATTTATATTTTGTTTTTATTTTTAAGATTTAAGTTTTTTTCTTCAGTTTTTCCTATTCCCATCTGAACCACCCTGACCTCTCGAGTAGCGGGATCCACCATCATATCCCCGATCACTCCCTCTGCCACCACCACGGCTGTAACCTCCATCGCTCCTCCTGTCCCCATAACCACCACTGGTCTGACCACTACCTCCATATCCACCAGCACCTCCAGATCCCCCACCACCATTGCAATAACCACCGCCTCTACCTTCGCCTCCACTGCTGGATCTGGACTGAGCCTAGTTGACGGTGATGTTCTTGCTGTCAAGGTTCTGCCCATTCTTAGGGTTTAGGATTAAGTTTAGGTTTACTAGGTTTTAGAGTTTAAGATTATTTTTTTAATTTATTTAGTTACTTTAGTTAGGTTTAGGGTTTAAGGTTTAGGATTTAGGGTTTAAGATTTAGGGTTTATGGTTTACGGTGTTTTTTAAATTAAGAAAATTAGTAGGTTTAGGTTTAGATAGTTTATTTTTTATTTATTTTAATTTTAATTTTTATTTAGGTTTAGTTTTTATTCTTTAAAGATTTTTTTAAGTTTATTTTATTTTTTTAGTTTAGTTTAGGTTTTTATTTATTTTATTTTATTTTAGTTTTTATTTTTTAATTTATTTTATTTTTAGTTTTAGGTTTAGGTTTAGGCTTTAATATAGGTTTTTATTTTATTTTATTTTCATTATTTTTTTTAGGTTTAGGTTTTATTTATTTATTTTATTTTTAGGTTTTATTTAGTTTAGGTTTAGGTTTTTAAGTTTTAAGGTTTAGGGTTTAAGGTTTAGGGTTTAGAGTTTGGGATTTAGGGTTTACGATTTAGGGTTGTAGGTTTTAGGGCTTAGGGTTTTTTTTTATTTTTTTTAATTTTATTTAGTTTTTTCTTTTTAGGTTTTTCAATTTTGGGGTTTAGGGTTTAGGGTTTAGGGTTTAGGGTTTTAGCATTGTAGGTTTAGGGTTTATGGTTACTGTTAGGGTTTAGGGTTGTAGGATTTAAGGTTTAGGGTTTAGGGTTTAGTATTTTTTTCAATTAAAAAAACTAGTTGGTTTAGGTTTATTTAGTTTCTTTAGTTTAATTTTTATTTATTTTTGTTCATTTTATTTTTTATTTATATTTAGGTTTTTTTTTTTATTTTATTTAGTTTAGTTTATTTATTTTAGATTTATTTTTTTTAGTTTAAGTTTTTTATTTTTGTTTATTTTTTAGTTTAGGTTTAGGTTTATGTTTATTTATTAGTTTAGTTTTATTTTTATTTTAATTTTTAGGTTTAGGTTTCATTTTTTTTCTAGGTTTAGGTTTAGGTTTTTATTTTATTTTTTTAGGCTTAAGTTTTAGGTTTTTATTTTAGGTTTATTTTTAGGTTTGATTTTTTTGTGTAGGTTTAGGTTTATTTTTATTTTATTTTGTTGAGGGTTTAGGTTTTATTTATTTTAGGTTTAGGTTTAGGTTTAGGTTTTATTTATTTTAATTTAGTTTATTATATTTTATTTTATTTTAGTTTTATATTATTTTAGTTTTATTTTATTTTTATTTTACATTTTGTTTTTATTTTTTTAGGTTCTTTTAGGTTTATTTTATTTTTTTAGCTTAGTTATGGTTTATATTTATTTTAATTAGTTTAGTTTTTTATATTATTTTCTTTTTAGGTTTAGGTTTTAGTTTATGTTTTTATTTTATATTATTTTATTTTTTATTTATGTTTAAGTTTATATATTTATTTTTTTTTAGGTTTTATTTAGATTAGGTTTAGTTTTTTAGGTTTTTTTAGTTTATGGTTTAGGGTTTAGGGTTTAGGGCTTAAGGTTTAGGATTTAGAGCTTAGGGTTCTAGGTTTTAGGGTATAGGGTTTAGGGTTGTTTAGGTTTAGAGTTTAGGGTTTAGGATATAGGGTTTTAGGGTTTAGGGTTAGTTTTAGGGTTTAGGGTTAGGCATTTTTTATATTTTATTTATATTTTATTTTTTTAAATTAAATAACCTAGTAGGTTTAGGTTTATTTCATTTCTTTTTTATTTAATTTTTATTTCTATTTAGCTTTATTTTTATTTTCATTTTTATTTAGGTTTTTATTTAGTTTTTATTTTAGTTTAGTTTAGGTTTATTTTATTTTGCATTTAGGTTTAGTTTTTATTTTATTTCAATTTTTTTAGTTTAGTTTAAGTTTTTATTTATTTTATTTTAGTTTAATTTTTATTTTTTATTTTTTTTATTTTTATGTTTAGGTTTTAATTTATATTTTTATATTATTTTATTTTATTATTTTATTTTAGTTTGCATTTTGTTTATTTATTTTATTTTTAGGTTTTATTTAGTTTAGGTTTAGGTTTTTAGCTTTTGAGGGTTTAGGGTTTAGGTTTAGGTTTATTTTTCAATTTATTTAGTTACTTTTGGTTTAGGCTTAGTGTTTGGGATTTAAGGTTTAGGGTTTACGATTTAGGGTTTTAGGGTTTATGCTTTTAGGGTTTAGGGTTGTGGTTTAGGGTTTAGGATTTAGGCTTTAGAGTTTAGGGTTGTTGGTTTAAGGTTCTAGTTTAGGGTTAAGGGTTTAGGGATTAAGGTTTACTGTATTTTTTAAAATTAAGTAAACAGGTAGGTTTATGTTTATTTAGTTTATTTTTTATTTTTTATTCATTTTTTTCTTTATTTTTATTTATGTTTAGTTTTTATGTTTACTTATTTTTGCTTATTTATTTTATATTTATTTATTTTAGTCTTGGTTTTTTATTTTAGATTATTTTTTAGGTTTAAGTTTAGATTTAGGTTTATGTTTAGGTTTTAGGGTTTAGGGTTTCGGGTTTATGGTTGTAGGTTTTAGGGTTTAGGGTTTAGGGTTTAGGGTTTAAGGTTTTAGCATTTAGGGTTTAGGGTTTAGGGTTGTAGTGTTTAGGGTTGTAGGTTAATATAGTTTAGGTTAGGTTTTTTTTATTTTTTATTTTTTTTCTTAGGGTTTAGGGTTTATAGTTAGTTTAGGGTTTAAGGGTTTAGGGATGTAGGTTCAGGGTTTAGGATTTAGGGTTTAAGAGTTTCTTTTTAATATTTAAATTAAGTAAACCATTAGGTTTAGTTTTATTTAGTATATTTAGTATATTATATTGTTTATTTTAGTTTACTTTATTTTTTATTTTTAATTAGTTTTATTTCTTATTTTTATTTATTTTAATTTATTTATTATAGGTTTATTTATTTTAGTTTAAGTTTTTTATTTTAGTTTATTTTTAGGTTTAGGTTTAGGTTTAGGTTTATTTTTTAGTTGAGTTTTATTTTTTTATTTATTTTATTGGTTAAGGTTTTATTTTTTTTATTAGGTTTAGGTTTAGGTTTTTATTTTTTATTTTTTAAATTTTTAGGTTTTAGGTTTTTATTTTAGGTTTATTTTTAGGTTTTATTTTTTAGTTTAGGTTTAGGTTTATTTTTAGTTTATTTTATATTATTTAGTTTTGGTTTAGGGGTTAGGTTTAGTTTATTTAAGGTTTAGGATTATGTTTTATTTATTTTAGTTTAGTGTATTTTGGATTTATGTTTATTTTATTTTTATTTTAGGTTTTGGTTTTTTTGTTTAGGGTTTTAGTTTTATTTTTTATGTATTTTAAGGTTTATTTTTTAGGTTTAAGTTTTTTATTTGGTTTTTATTATATTTTATTTTAGGTTTATTTTATTTTATTTACATTTTTTATTTTAAGTTCATTTTACTTTTTAGTTTAGTTTAGGTTTTTAATAATTTTGTTTTATTTTCATATTTTTATTTTAATTTATTTTTAAGTTTAGGTTTTTTATTTATTTTAGTTTAGTTTAGGTTTTTATTTTTTTATTTTTTTATTTTATTTAGGTTTAAGTCTTTTTATTTATTTTATTTTTATGTTTTATTCAGTTTAGGTTTAGGTTTTTAGGTTTTTAAAGTTTAGGGTTTAGGGATAAGTGTTTATGGTTTAGGTTTTAGGATTTTAGGGTTTAGTGCTTTAGGCTTTAAGGTTTAGAGTTACGGTTTATGGTTTAGGGTTTAGGGTTTAGGGTTTAGTGTTTAGGCTTTAGGGTTTAGGATTTTTGGAGTTTAGGGTTATCTTAGTGTTTAGGGTTAGATTAGGGTTTAGAGTTTAGGGTTTAGGCTTTGGAGTTTATTATTTTTAGGGTTTAGGGTTTAAGGTTTTGTGTTTAGGGTTAGTTTAAGGATTAAAGTTTAGGGTTTTAGGGTTTAGGATTTGGGGTTTAGAGTTATAGTTTAGGGTTTAGGGTTTCGAGTTTATGGTTGTAGGTTTTAGGGTTTAGGGTTTAAGGTTTTAGCATTTAGGGTTTAGGGTTTAGGGTTATAGTGTTTAGGGTTGTAGGTTAGCAGTTTAAGGTTAGGTTTACAGTTTATGGTTAGGGTTTTTTATTTTTTATCTTTTCTTATTTAGGGTTTAGGGTTTATGGTTAGTTTAGGGTTTAAAGGTTTAGGGATGTATGTTCAGGGTTTAGGATTTAGGGTTTAAGGGTTTCTTTTTAATATTTAAATGAAGTAAACTATTAGGTTTAGTTTTATTTAGTATATTTAATATATTATATTATCTATTTTAGTTTACTTTATTTTTTGTTTTAATTTATTTTAATTTATTTATTTTAGGTTTATTTATTGTAGTTTAATTTTTTATTTTAGTTTTTTTTAAGTTTAGGTTTAGGTTTAGGTTTATTTTTTAGTTGAGTTTTATTTTTTTATTTATTTTATTGGTTAAGGTTTTATTTTTTATTTTTGGTTTTAGGTTTAGGTTTTTATTTTGTTTTTTTTTTAATTTTTAGGTTTTAGGTTTTTATTTTAGGTTTATTTTTAGGTTTTATTTTTTAGTTTAGGTTTAGGTTAATTTTTAGTTTATTTTATTTTATTTTGTTTTAGTTTAGGGGTTAGGTTTAGTTTATTTAAGGTTTAGGATTAGGTTTTATTTATTTTAGTTTAGTTTATTTTAGTTTGGGTTTAGGTTTATTTTATTTTTATTTTAGGTTTAGGTTTTTTTTTAGGGTTTTAGTTTTATTTTTTATGTATTTTAAGGTTTATTTTTTAGGTTTAAGTTTTTTATTTAGTTTTTATTATATTTTATTTTAGGTTTATTTTATTTTATTTAGTTTCTTATTTTTAAGTTCATTTTACTTTTTAGTTTAGTTTAGGTTTTTAATTATTTTGTTTTATTTTCTTATTTTTTATTTTAATTTATATTTAAGTTTAGGTTTTTTTATTTATTTTAGTTTAGTTTAGGTTTTTATTTTTTTATTTTTCTATTTTATTTAGATTTAAGTCCTTTTATTTATTTTATTTTTATGTTTTATTCAGTTTAGGTTTAGGGTTTTAGGTTTTTAAAGTTTAGGGTTTAGGGATAAGTGTTTATGGTTTAGGGTTTAGGGTTTTAGGGTTTAGTACTTTAGGCTTTAGGGCTTAGAGTTAGGTTTAGGGTTTAGGGTTTAGGGTCTAGTGTTTAGGCTTTAGGGTTTAGGGTTATCTTAGAGTTCTGTTAGATCGAGTTTAAGTTTAGGTTTAGCTTTGGAGTTTTATTTTAAGGTTTATGGTTTAAGGTTTTGGTTTGGGTTTTTAAGTTTTAAAGTTTAGGTTTTAGGGTTTAGGTTTGGGTTTAGGGGTCAGTTTAGGTTTAGGTTTTGGGTTTATGGTTGTAGGTTTTAGGGTTTAGGGTTTAGGGTTTAGGGTTTAGGGTTTAAGGTTTTAGCATTTAGGGTATAGGGTTTAGGGTTGTAGTGTTTAGGGTTGTATGTTAACAGTTTAAGGTTAGGTTTACGGTTTAGGGTTAGGGTTTTTTATTTTTTATTTTTTCTTATTTAGGGTTTAGGGTTTTTGGTTAGTTTAGGGTTTAGGGATGTAGGTTCATGGTTTAGGATTTAGGGTTTAAGGGTTTCTTTTTAATATTTAAATTAAGTAAACCATTAGGTTTAGTTTTATTTAGTATATTATATTATTTATTTTAGTTTACTTTTTTTTATTTTTAATTAGTTTTATTTCTTATTTTTGTTTATTTTAATTTATTTATTTTAGGTTTATTTATTTAGTTTAAGTTTTTTATTTTAGTTTATTTTTAGGTTTAGGTTTAGGTTTATGTTTATTTTTTAGTTGAGTTTTTTTTTTTTTTTTTATTGGTTAAGGTTTTATTTTTTTTATTTTTAGGTTTAGGTTTAGGTTTTTATTTTGTTTTTTTTTAAATTTTTAGGTTTTAGGTTTTTATTTTAGGTTTATTTTTAGGTTTTATTTTTTAGTTTAGGTTTAGGTTTATTTTTAGTTTATTTTATTTTATTTAGTTTTGGTTTATGGGTTAAGTTTAGTTTATTTAAGGTTTAGGATTATGTTTTATTTATTTTAGTTTAGTTTATTTTAGTTTGGGTTTAGATTTATTTTATTTTTATTTTAGGTTTAGGTTTTTTTTATTAGGGTTTTAGTTTTATTTTTTATGTATTTTAAGGTTTATTTTTTAGGTTCAAGTTTTTTATTTAGTTCTTATTATATTTTATTTTATGTTTATTTTATTTTATTTATGTTTTTTATTTTAAGTTCATTTTACTTTTTAGTTTAGTTTAGGTTTTTAATTATTTTGTTTTATTTTCTTATTTTTTATTTTAAGTTATTTTTAAGTTTAGGTTTTTTATTTATTTTAGTTTAGTTTAGGTTTTTATTTTTTTTATTTTTTTATTTTATTTAGGTTTAAGTCTTTTTATTTATTTAATTTTTATGTTTTATTCAGTTTAGGTTTAGGTTTTTAGGTTTTTAAAGTTTAGGGTTTAGGGATATGTGTTTATGGTCTAGTGTTTAGGGTTTTAGGGATTAGTGCTTTTGGCCTTAAGGTTTAAAGTTATGGTTTAGGGTTTAGGGTTTAGGGTTTAGGGTTTAGTGTTTAGGCTTTAGGGTTTAGGATTTTTGTAGTTTAGGGTTATCTTAGAGTTTAGGGTTAGATTAGGGTTTAGGGTTTAGGGTTTAGGCTTGGGAGTTTATTGTTTTTAGGGGTTAGGGTTTAAAGTTTTGGGTTTGGGGTTAGTTTAAGGTTTAAAGTTTAGGGTTTTAGGGGTTAGGGTTTGGGGTTTAGAGTTACGATTTAGGGTTTAGGGTTTCGGGTTTATGGTTGTAGGTTTTAGGGTTTAGGGTTTAGGGTTTAGGGTTTATGGTCTTAGCATTTAGGGTTTAGGGTTTAGGGTTATAGTGTTTAGGGTTGTAGGCTAATAATTTAAGGTTCAGTTTAGGGTTAGGTTTTATTTTTATTTTTCTTATTTAGGGTTTAGGGTTTATATGGTTAGTTTAGGGTTTAAGGGTTTAGGGATGTATGTTAGGTTTTGATTTAGGGTTTAAGGGTTTCTTTTTTAATATTTAAATTATGTAAACTATTAGGTTTAGTTTTATTTAGTAAATTTAATATATTATATTATTTATTTTAATTTACTTTATTTTTTATTTTTAATTAGTTTTATTTCCTATTTTTATTTATTTTTATTTATTTATTTTAGCTTTATTTATTGTAGTTTAAGTTTTTTATTTTAGTTTATTTTTAGGTTTAAGTTTAGGTTTCGGTTTATTTTTTAGTTGAGTTTTATTTTTTATTTATTTTATTGGTTAAGGTTTTATTTTTTATTTTTAGTTTTAGGTTTAGGTTTTTTTTTTTTAACATTTTTATGTTTTAGGTTTTTATTTTAGGTTTATTTTTAGGTTTTATTTTTTAGTTTACGTTTAGGTTTATTTTTAGTTTATTTTATTTTATTTAGTTTTGGTTTAGGGGTTAGGTTTAGTTTATTTAAGGTTTAGGATTAGGTTTTATTTATTGTAGTTTAGTTTATTTTTGTTTGGGTTTAGGTTTATTTTATTTTTATTTTAGGTTTAGGTTTTTTATTTAGGGTTTTAGTTTTATTTTTTTATGTATTTTAAAGTTTATTTTTTAGGTTTAAGTTTTTTATTTAGTTTTTATTATATTTTATTTTAGGTTTATTTTATTTTATTTAGGTTTTTTATTCTTAAGTTAATTTTACTTTTTATTTTAGTTTAGGTTTTTAATTATTTTGTTTTATTTTCTTATTTTTTATTTTAATTTATATTTAAGTTTTAGTTTTTTATTTATTTTAGTTTAGTATAGGTTTTTTATTTTTTTTATTTTTTAATTTTATTTAGGTTTAAGTCCTTTTATTTATTTTATTTTTATGTTTTATCCAGTTTAGGTTTAGGTTTTTAGGTATTTAAAGTTTAGGTTTTAGCTATAAGTGTTTATGGTTTTAGGGTTTAGTGCTTTAGGCTTTAGGGTTTAGAGTTAGGGTTTAGGGTTTAGGGTTTAATGTTTAGGCTTTAGGGTTTAGGGTTATCTTAGAGTTTAGGGTTAGATTAGGGTTTAGGGTTTAGGGTTTAGGTTTTGGAGTTTATTATTTTTAGGGTTTATGGTTTAAGGTTTTGGGTTTAAGGTTAGTTTAAGGTTTAAAGTTTATGGTTTGGGGTTTAGAGTTTCGGTTTAGGGTTTAGGGTTTCGGGTTTATGGTTGTAGGTTTTAGGGTTTAGGGTTTAGGGTTTAGAGTTTAGGGTTTAGGGTTTAAGGTTTTAGCATTTAGGGTTTAGGGTTTAAGGTTTTAGTGTTTAGGGTTGTAGGTTAACAGTTTAAGGTTAGGTTTACTATTTAGGGTTAGAGTTTTTTATTTTTATTTTTTCTTATTTAGGGTTTAGGTTTATGGTTAGTTTAGGGTTTAAGGGTTTAGGGATGTATGTTCAGGGTTTAGGATTTAGGGTTTTAGGGTTTCTTTTTAATATTTAAATTAAGTAAACCATTTGGTTTAGTTTTATTTAGTATATTTAGTATATTATATTGTTTATTTTAGTTTACTTTATTTTTTATTTTTAATTAGTTTTATTTCTTATTTTTATTTATTTTAATTTATTTATTTTAGGATTATTTATTTTAGTTTAAGTTTTTTATTTTAGTTTATTTTTAGGTTTAGGTTTAGGTTTATTTTTTAGTTAAGTTTTATTTTTTTATTTATTTTATTGGTTAAGGTTTTAATTTTTATTTCTAGGTTTAGGTTTAGGTTTTTATTTTGTTTTTTTTTTTTAATTTTTAGGTTTTAGGTTTTTATTTTATGTTTATTTTTAGGATTTATTTTTTAGTTTAGGTTTAGGTTTATTTTTAGTTTATTTTATTTTATGTAAGTTTTGGTTAAGGGGTTAGGATTAATTTATTTAAGGTTTAGGATTAGGTTTTATTTATTTTAGTTTAGTTTATTTTAGTTTGGGATTTGGTTTATTTTATTTTTATTTTAGGTTTAGGTTTTCTTGTTTAGGGTTTTAGTTTTATTTTTTATGTATTTTAAGGTTTATTTTTTATGTTTAAGTTTTTTATTTAGTATTTATTATATTTTATTTTAGGTTTATTTTATTTTATTTAGGTATTTTATTCTTAAGTTCATTTCACTTTTTAGTTTAGTTTAGGTTTTTAATTATTTTATTTTATTTTCTTATTTTTATTTTAATTTATTTTAAGTTTAGGTTTTATTTATTTTAGTTTAGTTTAGGTTTTATTTTTTATTTTTTATTTTATTTAGGTTTAAGTTTTCTATTTATTTTATTTTATTTTTATTTAGTTTAGGTTTAGGTTTTAGGTTTTAAAGTTTAGGGTTTAGAGATAAGTGTTTATGGTTTAGGGTTTAGGGTTTTAGGGTTTAGTGCTTTAGGCTTTAAGGTTTAGAGTTAGGGTTTAGGGTTTAGGGTTTAGGGTTTAGGGTTTAGTGTTTAGGCTTTAGGGTTTAGGATTTTTGGAATTTAGGGTTATCTTAGAGTTTAGGGTTAGATTAGGGTTTAGGGTTTAGGGTTTAGGGTTTAGGCTTTGGAGTTTATTATTTTTAGGGTTTAGGGTTTAAGGTTTTGCGTTTAGTTTAAGGTTTAAAGTTTAGGTTTTAGGTTTAGTTTAGAGTTTAGAGTTATAGTTTTAGGTTTAGGTTTGGTTATTTGTAGTTTTAGGGTTTAAGGTTTTGTGTTTATGGTTTAAGGTTTTAGCATTTAGGGTTTAGGGTTTACGGTTGTAGTGTTTACGGTTGTAGGTTAACAGTTTAAGGTTAGGTTTACGGTTTAGCGTAAGGGTTTTTTATTTTTTATTTTTTCTTATTTAGGATTTAGGGTTTATGGTTAGTTTAGGGTTTAAGGGTTTAGGGATATATGTTCTGGGTTTAGGATTTAGGGTTTAAGGGTTTCTTTTTAATATTTAAATTAAGTAAACCATTAGGTTTAGTTTTATTTAGTATATTTAGTATATTATATTGTTTATTTTAGTTTACTTTATTTTTTATTTTTAATTAGTTTTATTTCTTATTTTTATTTATTTTAATTTATTTATTTTAGGTTTATTTATTTTAGTTTAAGTTTTTTATTTTAGTTTATTTTTACGTTTAGGTTTATTTTTTAGTTGAGTTTTATTTTTTTATTTATTTTATTGGTTAAGGTTTTAATTTTTATTTCTAGGTTTAGGTTTAGGTTTTTATTTTGTTTTTTTTTTAAATTTTTAGGTTTTAGGTTTTTATTTTATGTTTATTTTTAGGTTTTATTTTTTAGTTTAGGTTTAGGTTTATTTTTAGTTTATTTTATTTTATTTAGTTTTGGTTTAGGGGTTAGGTTTAGTTTATTTAAGGTTTAGGATTAGGTTTTATTTATTTTAGTTTAGTTTATTTTAGTTTGGGTTTTGGTTTATTTTATTTTTATTTTAGGTTTAGGTTTTCTTGTTTAGGGTTTTAGTTTTATTTTTTATGTATTTTAGGGTTTATTTTTTAGGTTTAAGTTTCTATTTAGTTTTTATTATATTTTATTTTAGGTTTATTTTATTTTATTTAGGTTTTTTATTCTTAAGTTCATTTCACTTTTTAGTTTAGTTTAGGTTTTTAATTATTTTGTTTTATTTTCTTATTTTTATTTTAATTTATTTTTAAGTTTAGGTTTTTTATTTATTTTAGTTTAGTTTAAGTTTTTATTTTTTTTATTTTAATTAGGTTTAAGTCTTTTTATTTATTTTATTTTTATTTTTTATTTAGTTTAGGTTTAGTTTTTTAGGTTTTTAAAGTTTAGGGTTTAGAGATAAGTGTTTATGGTTTAGGGTTTAGGGTTTTAGGGTTAAGTGCTTTAGGCTTTAAGGTTTAGAGTTAGGGTTTAGGGTTTAGGGTTTAGGTTTAAACTTTAGGGTTTAAACTTTAGGGTTTAGGATTTTGGAGTTTAGGGTAATCTTAGAGTTTAAGGTTAGATTAAGGTTTAGGTTTAGGGTTTAGGTTTAAACTTTGGAGTTTATTATTTAGGGTTTAGGTTTAAGGTTTTAGGTTTAGTTAGTTTAAGTTTAAGTTTAGGTTTTAGGTTTAGGGTTTAGAATTAGTTTAGGTTTAGTTTTGGGTTTATAGTTTAGGTTTAGGGTTTAGTTTAGTTTAGGTTTAAGGTTTTAGCAGGGTTTAGTTTAGGTTATAGTGTTTAGGTTGTAGTTAACAGTTTAAGGTTGTTCTGATTTAGGTTAGGTTTTATTTTTTATTTTTTTTCTTAGGGTTTAGGGTTTATGGTTAGTTTAGGGTTTAAGGGTTTAGGGATGTATGTTCAGGGTTTAGGATTTAGGGTTTAAGGGTTTCTTTTTAATATTTAAATTAAGTAAACCATTAGGTTTAGTTTCATTTAGTATATTTAGTATATTATATTATTTATTTTAGTTTACTTTATTTTTTATTTTTAATTAGTTTTATTTCTTATTTTTATTTATTTTAATTTATTTATTTTAGGTTTATTTATTTTAGTTTAAGTTTTTTATTTTAGTTTATTTTTAGGTTTAGGTTTAGGTTTATTTTTAGTTGAGTTTTATTTTTTTATTTATTTTATTGGTTAAGGTTTTATTTTTTATTTTTAGGTTTAGGTTTAGGTTTTTATTTTTATTTTTTTTTATATTTTGTTATTTTAGGTTTATTTTTGGGTTTTATTTTTTAGTTTAGGTTTAGGTTTATTATCAATTTATTTTATTTTATTTAGTTTTGGTTTAGGGGTTAGGTTTAGTTTATTTAACGTTTAGGATTAGGTTTTATTTATTTTAGTTTAGTTTATTTTAGTTTGGGTTTAGGTTTATTTTATTTTTATTTTAGGTTTAGGTTTTTTTGTTTAGGGTTTTAGTTTTATATTTTATGTATTTTAAGGTTTAATTTTTAGGTTTATGTTTTTTATTTAGTTTTTATTATATTTTATTTTAGGTTTATTTTATTTTATTTAGGTTTTTTATTCTTAAGTTCATTTTACTTTTTAGTTTAGTTTAGGTTTTTAATTATTTTGTTTTATTTTCTTATTTTTTTATTTTATTTTTTAAGTTTAGGTTTTTTATTTATTTTAGTTTAGTTTAGGTTTTTATTTATTTTTTATTTTTTTTATTTTATTTAGGCTTAAGTCTTTTTATTTATTTTATTTTTATGTTTTATTTAGTTTAGGTTTAGGTTTTTAGGTTTTTAAAGTTTAGGGTTTAGGGATAAGTGTTCATGGTTTAGGGTTTAGGGTTTTTGGGTTTAGTGCTTTAGGCTTTAGGGTTTAGAGTTCGGGTTTAGGGTTTAGGGTTTAGGGTTTAGTGTTTAGGCTTTAGGGTTTAGGATTTTTAGAGTTTAGGGTTTCTTAGAGTTTAGGGTTAGATTAGGGTTTAGGGTTTAGGGTTTAGGCTTTGGAGTTTATTATTTTTAGGGTTTAGGGCTTAAGGTTTTGGGTTTAGGGTTAGTTTAAGGTTTAAAGTTTAGGGTTTTAGGGTTTATGGTTTAGGAATTTTTTTTTTTTTTGGGAAACCACGTATAAGGGGAATTTTATTGCCACAAAAAAGGGGTTACAAAGTCCTTAAAGGGGATAAACTCACTATCAAAGGGCTACAATCGACTAGGAGTAAATCCCAGTACATCCAGAAAAGAGTAAAGCAAGTAAAAGATACAAAGTTATTAACAAAAGTAAGCAAATGAAGGATGAGGGCCAATGTTCTGCAGGAAGTGAGAATGCATGACACTATGGAGCAACACAAGAAAAAAAAGAAAAGCACACGCAAGATTGTAGAATAGGAAGAAGTTAGAGCGGTTAAAGTAGTAAAAAGAGAAAATGATAAGTGAGCGACAAAATCGAAAATGGTAAAATAAAGAAGTGGGATAGAGGAGGCTCTTCAGTCACATTAGGAGATGCAAATATGAGCATCCAAACTTGAGAAGTGTTACATCACAAGAGCAACTACCAAACCAAAATGGAGTGAAATCATCACAGCCATCATAGCCAACAAACCTGTATAGCAACCATTTGATGAAGATCTTTTGAGCCAAAATACCTGCAAGAATAGGAAAAACCGTATACACAAAAGTGGAAAGAGCAACAAAGAGCAAAGTGGGTAAGGGGATCCCATGCCAAATATATGTCATCATATTAGGCTCCATGGCGTGATAATCCCAACTCAAATGAAAGAGAGCCATCAATGTCAGGACATCCATACTGGAAACCAGATCTAAAGGATAATAAAAAGCAAATTTTGAAATCTGTTGCAAACCAGCCAGGCAAAGACATGAGCAAGGAATTAACCCCATTCCAATCCTGTAGGACATTAATAAATATACATTCTTGGTAAAAAGTCCAGTAAGCAGCTTAGGGTTATTTTCCATCAAAAGATAAGCAAAGAATGTAAGTAATGCAGCTCTTAACAACCTCCTTGTTTCAAAAAATTTAGAACAACAATTATAAAGGTAAACAACATATCCCCAAGCCCAAATTACCACAGGAAATTGAATTACAACAGCAGATAAGAAGAAACATGTAAAGGGCTGCTCCCCACCATAGACAAATCCAGTAAGAGACAATTAGAGATAACACCATAGAAATTGTTTCCTTATGATCAAACTCATTAATCCAGTTCAGCCAACAATCCTGAGAGTAATAGCCAGCAAGGTGGCCATAAATCCTCCCAATGAGATTAAACAATGCAAAGATTAAAATCAAGAGAGGCAATAGTATAGTCAAAATGATCTGCACAAATGTAGCATAAGGGAAAAATAGTAGCATATGAAGTGTTCGGTCAAATGCTAGACAAAAAAAATCCTAATAGTCAAATTGTGCAGGAAATAGCCAACAACCACAAAAACAACCTGCTGGATAAGCGAAATAGCATACCCCAAGCCCAAATGACCACAGGAAATGGGAGGACAATAGCAGATAAGAAGAAGGTAAATGGATACGATAATAGCAAAAACCCAAAAGCCCATAACCAGAATGGGCAGAAAATAGCCGAGAACCATAAAGACATCCTGCTTGATAAATGACCCAAAAATCCAAAGGCCATTAGTGTAAGTAATAATGCAATTATTACCCCCACCAAATTTAAGCAAAATAACATCAAAATCAGTCTATAAAATAGGATAGACAACCACAGTAGCAGGAGGCTGAACATAAGCTTTAATGATCCATAACAGCCAACCACCAGGATAGAATAGAACAGCAAGTTGGCCAACAACCAACCCCATCAAAATGGAAGATGCTTTCCAAATAGAGGGAAAAGGCAGGAGAAAATGAGTAAAATGAAGTGAAATCATTTGCCCAACAAAAAATGGGAATGGAAAATAGGCTTATAAACCCACAACCAGGTAGGAAAAGCGAGAAATATGAAGAAAACCCAATTTTGCAAGGAGATAAGAATAGGAAAACACATTCTGGCAGAAAGGAAAAAATAACAGCAATCAAAACAACACCTGAACAAGAAAGACAACCCTAGAAGCATTGAACAAAGGAATCAAAGATCCAGGAGAAGCCAATAAACAAGATAATAAAGAACAAAGTTTAAAGAACCACCTAATACAAATAGAAAATGCCTTTGAAAAACCCGGAACCAAAAAAACACTGACAGAAATCAAACTGAAAAACCATTAAGAAAGTCTAAACCTGCAAGGAGATAAGGATAAACAGGAGATAACAGACACTCTCCTGGAAGGTTGGAAGAAAGAGACAAGCAACAAAGAAATCAACAAAGCAACTCCAAAGGCACCCTGCTGGACAAGAACAACAACCCCAGAAATAGCTTGCTGAACAATGGAGTTCAGGATCCAGATTGGCCAATAACCAAGATGAAATTGGCTAAAAAATCCCCCAATGCAAATATACAAAACATAAGTAAAGTCCCAGAAGGATAGGGAAAGGATCAGACCAAAGCTAGCTAAAACGAGATGATAAGCAGCTACCCAAAAGCTAATAAAAGAGACAAGCAACAAAGCAAAAGCTAGCAACCATTCAATAACCTCAAAAAGGTCCAGCTAATCAAGACAATCCAAAACCCCATAAGCATAAGCTAAAATCCAATTATTCAGTTGGGTAATCACAGTGCTGTGCACAATTTTAACAGAGCTAAAGGGGAGAAGACAGCAGATTAAGTGATCAACTACAACCCAGAAGCAAGCAGCAAAGTTAGTCAAGATAAAAATAGGCAACAAACAGCCAAAAACCATAAGGTTAGCCTATAAATAGATATTAATTACAACAAATGAAGTACTGATTCTGCCCATACAGGATGGGAAGAGGGGATTAGCAATTACCATTAGCAAACCAACCCTAAGAGCAGCCTGCATGACAAAAGGCCCAAAAATCCAACAACCAAACATTAAAACATCAGAATAAATATTGCATCAGACAAAATAAACACTAGGAAGTAACATTGATACAACATAGGTTACTAATTTATTCCAAGCAGTTTCATCTTTGATAACCAGCAAGACATAAAATTTAATGCCAACAGCTAATCCCATAGCATCACTAAAATTAGAAATCCATAGGTAATTCCAATCCATAATAAGGAGACGAATATTAGATAAGTTAGGATCAGCTATAAAGTTGAACAAAGGGATATCTATTAAGCATTGACGCAAGGATCCCAAATTATAATTCCAAAAAAGGAAAGAAATATGTCCTTGTTGATCAAAAAATATAGCATCAACAAATAGAGCATTAAGTAGTATATCTCCCTCCAGCAATGAGTAAACCCCTTATCATTAACAATGGAGGCATCATTGACAATAAGACCCCAATCAAGATTGGGGATAATAAACCAATAGCAGATGTTGCACAGCTCAACAATTGATCAAGTGGGAGTATTAGGATGATGCATCAGCAAATTTGAGAGGTACAACAACACTTTATCAGTGTAAGTAACAAAAGCAAGAAGCCCCCAATTAAAGGAAATGCAATTAAACTAACAACACATGTCACAAAAATCAACATAGCAAGTAGTATCCGGGTGAGACATCAACAAAAACAAAGAGAACAAAAACACTGAATATAAAATGGGCATTCAGTTAAATAGATATTGAACCAGATCAATCCTATAGGTTAGATTAATTTTTGAGATAAGGGAGCCCAGTATTGTCCAAATTAACCAAGCCATGCAAATGTTTAGGTAGGGTGAGTTGATCAAAGAAGATTATACCATCCAATCTAGCTCCTAGATTGGCAAGGTAATCAGCACATGCATTTCCCTCATGCCATGCATGAGTGATGTTAAAATTAAATTGGGTAAGAAGAGCTCTAGTTTGCTTGAGAAGGTAGTACAATTCAATGTTGCTCATTTTGGTGGAAGTCAAAAGATCAATCAGTAGAAGGGAATGCATCTCAATCCAAATATTGAGCCAACCATTGTGAAGGCAAATCTCGAGCTTTGCTTTGCCATAAGCTCGAGGAATAGAGCAAGAATTAAGGGGGTAAGCAAAAGCACATAGGACTTTACCATTAAGATTTCTGAAAATGCCCCCACAACCGGAACCTTTATGAGAGACAGAGCCATCAATGTTAATTTTAATAGTATGATCATGAGGTTTTACCCAATAAATAATCTTGTCATTTCTATAGTAAGGTTGATCCAGTAAGTTAAGACCCAGTTTATTGGCCACAAATTTATAACCTTTGAATTGTTTGTAGTGAATGAGATTGACATTAAACAAGTCACAAATTTTGTTTTTAATTCTAGCAATTATCCTCATGTGGTTCATGGGGATCTCACGATGTTTTGCATCATTTCTGTCCAACCATATGAACCAAATAATTATGACTTTAATGTGACATTTAATAGTGTTGTCAAAATAAACTTCAAGAAGTTGATATAAAGTTAGGGAGCCATTGAAAATGACAATGTTAAAGAGATCATCATACCAAATCCAAAGTTTAGAAGCAGTGGCCCCGTTAACAAAGACATGATTAACATTCTCAATGTGAAAGCAACATTGACATTTTGAAGGTAATTGAAAACCTTTACCCCAACAAGGAGTCAACAAGGATGAAGTTTTTCAAAATACGCCAAGTAAGAACAGAATAAGAAGTAGGGATAGTGTTATTCCAAAGTTTGAGAAACACATTAGAAGAATCATGAGTTTCTTTAATGTGAAGCCAAAGAAGTTGAAATCACCATTTTGTGAGAGCTCAAAAAGGATCTGATCTTGATTGGTAGGAATAATAGGAATAGTAGTAAGTTTGTTCAAGAGAAAAGAAGAAATAAAATCAGTAAGCTTACTATTATTCCATATATTATTCTGCCAGAAAGATTTCACTTTAATAGTGGCAATGGAATGGGTAGAGAGTAAGTCATCAATGGACCCACATCCACTCTAGTTATCTTGCCTAAAGAAGGTGGAGCCAGAGTTAATCCCCCAAAAAATTTAAGGATTCGGCATCCCATTTGACAGAGCAAAGTTTTGTCCAAACAGGAGAGTCTCTCACTTTATAGGGACAAATGAGGGGGTGCTTACCCTGATAATATTTAACAGTCATTAAATTAGCCCAAAAACTATTGCTACTCCTAAAATTCCAGCAGAGTTTATAGGAAAAGGCAGTGATAGCTTCTTTGATTGGCTTACATCCATGACCACCTTCAGCGAGAGTGCCACAACTTTTAAACTAAGAGGTCCAGTGAATTCTTTTAGAGGAGTTATTAGAGCCCTAGAAAAATTTGTTAAGGAGACGCTCAATTCTGCTAATGATAGAAATGGTCGGAACAATGGTTTGGATGAGATATAAAGGCATGAAATTAAGAGTGCTCTTAATCAAGGTGAGCCTACCATCGAAAGAGAGTAAATGAAATTCCCAAATATAAATTTTATTAGAGATTTTCTGGATAAGATAATCAAAAAGATGAGATCTTTTGACCCTTTAAAAAGGGAGCCCAAGATAATTAATGTGAAGTTGATGTTGCTGAAAATTAGTAATTCTTGAGATTTGGTTGAGCCTATTGGTAGGGATTTTAGCAGAAGGAATGAAACAACATTTTCCTTCATTAAGAAAGAGCCCACTTACTTTGCTAAATTCATTTAAAAGGTTCTTAATAGTTTTAATGTCCTGAATAGAGGCATTGCAAAAGATTATAAAATCATCGGCAAAATTGAGATGAGAAATAGGGAGACCACCATGAGTTTTAAAAAACATGGTAGGATTTTTATTGAAAAGATCATTCGTGCTCCTCAAAAGATAAAATAATAAAAAGAGAGGGTGAAAGGGGGTCTCCTTGTCTCAAGCCATGCCTTGAAGTAAAGAAACCTAGGGACTCACCATTCATAATAATAAAGAACCAAATATTGGTAATACAGTTTTTGATGAGGCGGATGTAATTATCAAAAAACCCAAACAAATGTTAGATTTGAAAGAGGAAAACCCATGAGAGGTTATCAAAAGCTTTAGAGATGTCCAGTTTGAGGAGGATGTTGGCACCTATAGTAGGAACATCATTGTCATGAACCAGCTTTTGGGCTAGAAGGATATTGTTGGATATAACTCTAGTTTTAACAAAGCTAGTTTGATTAGGAGAAATAATTTTAGGGAGCAATGGACTTATGCTATTATTAATTAATTTAGCAATGAGTTTTTGAAAGAAGGTGCAAAGGCTGATAGGTCTAAAATCTCCCAAGAATCAGGATTATTAGTTTTGGGAATGAGGATAATTGAAGTGCTAGAAAAGTATCTAGGTAAAGAGCTACCATCAAAGAAGTCAACAATAGCATCAACAAGGTTAGACTTAATAAAAGGCCAACAATGCTGAAAGAAATGGGTCGTGTAGCCATCAGGGCCAGCAACAGAGTCAATGTTCATGCTATTGAGAGTACTACTAATCTCAGCTTCTGTAGGACGCAAAGTGAGTAAATGATTTTCATCATTAGTAATCATAGAGGGGATCATGTGTGTTGGAGAGGGCTTCTAAGGAGGGTTGATGTTTAATAAATTTTGAAAATGTTGTATGATAATCTTTAATTTCATTATTATTAGTGATCCAAATACTATTATTTTTTTGATTTTTGAATAGAGTTTATGTCTTCCTTTTTAAAAAAGAGCATGGAAATACCTTATATTTATGTCACCATCGGTAATATGTTTGCTAGCGGCCTTTTGATGCCAGTAGGTTTCCTCCATATTCTAATAATTTATCAAGTTATCTTTAGCAGTGTTCAACTCATCAAGCTTACTAGGATCAGTTAATATAGCATCTTCAAGGGATCAAACTAATTATTCCATAAATTTGAGATTGGAAAAAAGATTTTTAAAATGATGCTTGTTCCACCAATTTAGGTTTTGTTTAAGTCTTTTGAGCTTAAGCCAAAGCTGAATCATGCCTTTAATGGAATTGTCTGGGTGAATAGGGGCCATCCAATTAATGGAAATAACATTAATGAAATCACAATGTTGTCCACATATTTTGGAATCTAAAAGGAGTAGGGGAGGAAATATTACTGGAAGGAGTTTTGATAGAGATCAAATGTGGAACATGGTCAGACAAAGTTCTGCTCAAATGCTCAACAGAAGTGAGGGGCCATTGATTGATCCAAAGGGAATTAAAGAGGGTCCTATCAAGCTGCTGCCAAAGTCTAGAGTTATGACATGTATAGTCAGAGCCAAAAAAACCAATATCAATCAGGTTGCAATCGAGGATCATATTAGAGAAATCTTCCATGGAATGGATGTTAGAGAGAGCCTCCTCCTTTCGAGGAAGATAATAGTGTTGAAATCACCCCAACCAACCAAGGTTTGTTAACCGAGGAGGCTAAGGTTCTTAAGTGATCCCAAAGGATGTTCTACCGCCTCTATTACAAGAAGCATAGATAAAGGAACCAAGAGCAGAAAATTCACCCAATGAGATTTGAACATTAACCAATTATTTGAGATCATCAAGGATAGAAATGTAGATTAAATTATTCCAAAAACACCAAATTTTATTACTAACATTATAAAAGAAATTTTGAAAGCCAAGTGTTCTAGCAACATGGGTGATCTTAGAAGAGTGAATGAATGGCTCAATAATAACAAGTAAGATTATGTTATGAGTGCAAAAGGCTCCTAACATGATTGGAGGAGAGTCCCAATACCTGAACATTCCAAATAAGAAAATTGATCATAATAAGGTGGAAGGAAAAGAAAAGAGATAATGAAAAATTGAAGGAGAAGAAAAAGAGAGCATGAAGCAATTATTTATGGGAAGTTAGAGAAGATCGAAAGTGGTTCTAGTGGAGCTATTAGAACATTCTAGCTTTAAGGGATTTTTTAATAATAGTTTGAAAAGGTCTATCTATGTCCAATGTATCTCCAGAGGGGGAGTGGTTGGTGATATTTAATAGGAGCGATCTATCAAAGCATTCCTAATGGTGATTTCTCCTTCTTGATCGAGTTAGGTTGAGAATTGGATTAGCATGGATATCACTCCATAGGGTAATAGAAAAAGAGGTTGTGACACCATTAATAGCATAAATTTCATTCTCATTTCCATGATGATTATTCAGATTTTGGTTTGTCACCAAAGTATCAACATTTTTTAGAACAATTCCAAAATTAGTTTTGAGATTTTGATCCAACTTGAGATTCCCATTCAAATCACCATTATGATTCATATGAGTCAAGGATTGTCGATGCCAAATTATTACAAGTAGGAGTAATGTTAATTAAGTTATCATTAGTTTCCTCACAAACCTCAATATCATTATTTTTACCGTGCTCATTGTTCTCCAATAAAATCAAGAGATAGTAAAGGAGTAGGGGTTGGAGGGTGAGTTCCATTTTGAGTAGCTTTAGGCACAAAAGTGAACTTATTGGTTTTTCCATTTCCTAGAGTGGGATTAGGATCCGACAATTTTTTTTTTTAAGATTAGGGTGTAACACAAAGCATTCAGAGTGATTATGGCAATGGATCTTACAGTGTGTGCAAAAAATAGGGAAATTTTCAAATTTCACTTTCTGATTATACCCAAATTTTTCTGAACCGATCCAAACTTCTTTAGTGTACTTTTTGGTAATATCAATCTCAACCAAGATAAGGGCAATTGATGGCCGAGATCTCATGACGGTGGCTTGATCAATTTGAAGGGGCCTACCAAAGAGAGCCCCAACTGCAAATAGGACTTGATGAGTAACATAGTGTATCCTCATGTTTGGAAAGGCTAGCCATAAAGGAACAATAGGGAATTCCTTTTTGACATCAAAAAGAGGTAACCTTTAATAGCCTCATTTGACAATTATACACAAAGTAGGAGCGACTAGCAAAGACTCTTGAGTAGTCTAAATCATTCGATAGCTGAATAAGGATATGCCTAGGATCGATCAACCTGATAGTGAAAACTCCAAAGCTTTAGGCTATGAAAGAAGGATCGATATTGTCAAGAGTCGACGAAGAAAATTTTCCAATCAATGAAAATTCAAAGGGCTTTGCCAATTTTTCCACATCAAGATCTGGGCACATTACAACCGGCATTCCATGGAAGGAAGTTGAGATTAAGTTAACCGAAGCATTATAACAAGTGTTCTTACCAGATAATGCATCCTTGAAGGACTTAACAGTAGGCGCAGTCACAGATGAAGTCAGATCCAAATTACCTTGTAGATCGGAAGGCTTAGCCGATGCCTCCAAGTTCGATGAGCTCAGTTGCGTGGAAAGTGGCACCTCCACCATTGTAAGATCAAGGAAAAATCAGATAAGCAGCCAAACTGAGAGCAATAAACCAAAAAATATGATCGGGGAAGGCCGAGGAGCCAAACCACAAGAAAATGAAAGGAACATTTAAATTGCTGTGAGAGAGCCATGGATGAGAGAGAGCTATTTGGGCTTAGGGTTTTAGGTAGGTGGTTTAGGTTTTAGGTTTAGGTTAGTTTAGTTTTAGGTTTGTGTTTAAAGCAAAGGGTTAGGTTGGGTTATAGTTTTAGTTTAGGGTTGTAAGTTGGTTTAGGTTAGTTTTAATGTTTAGGGTTTAGTTTGAGTTTAGGTTTAGAGTTTAGGGTTTAGGTTTAGGGCCTAGGTTGTTAGGGTTATATGTTTATTTAGGTCAGGGCTTTGGTTTTTAGGGCTTAGATTTAGGTTTTATTTATTTTGTAATTTATCTTATTTAGCTCATGTTTTTGCTTATTATGGTATGTTTTTTTTGGTAGTTTAGGTTTATCTGTATTATTCAGGTTTTTTTAGGTTTTTAGGGTCTTTATGTTTCTTTTATTTATTTTATTTTATATTTTATTTTATCTTTAGCCTATTTTTTATATCTTTTTTTACATGCCCATTTTAATTTAGTTTAGGTTTATTTATCTTATTAATATCCCATATTTAGCCCAGGATCAGGTTAGTTAGGTCTTTTATTTAGGTTTAAGTTTATATTTATCTAGGTTTATTTATTTTTCAGGGTTGTGGTTTTTTATGTTTAGGGAGTTTTAGGGCCCAGGGTTTAGGTGTCATAGGTTTAGGGCCTAGGGTGGATTAGGGCCTAGGTGAAGGTCTTAGGCCTTGGGTGGCTCAGGATTTAGGGTTTAGTGTTTAGTGGTACTTCACAGCCTAGGCTTCAGGTTTAGTTTTAGGTTTAGGTTTGTAGTTAGAAATTTATTTATTTATTTATTTTTTAAAAAATTAAGTAAACTGGTAGGTTTAGGTTTATTTAGTTTATTTTTTATTTATTTTAGATTATTTTCTTTATTTTATTTTATTTTGTTTTGTTTTTATTTTTATTTAGTTTAGTTTATTTGTTTTAGGTTTATTTATTTTAGTTTAGGTTTTTTACTTTAGTTTTTTTTTCAATTTAGGTTTTGGTTCAAGTTTATTTTTTTAGTTTAGTTTTATTTTAATTTTATTTTTTAGGTTTAGGTTTTATTTTTTATTTTTAGTTTTAGATTTAAGTTTTAGATTTTTAGTTTAGGTTTATTTTTAAGTTTTCTTTTTTAGTTTAGGTTTAGGTTTATTTTTAATTTATTTTATTTTATTTAATTTGGGGTTTAGGTTTAGTTTATTTTAGGTTTTGGTTTAGGTTTTATTTATTTGAGTTTAGTTTATTTTAGTTTAGGCTTAGGTTTATTTTATCTTATTTATTTTAGGTTTAGGTTTATATTTAGTTTAGGGTTTAGGATTTATTTTTAGGTTTTATTTTTAGATTTATTTTTTAGGTTTTGGTTTTTATTTAGTTTTTATTTTATTTTATTTTAAGGTTTTTATTCTTATTTTATGTTTGGGTTTTATCTTAGGGTTTAGGGTTTTTTAGTTTAGGGTTTAGGGTTTACTGTTCAGGAGTTAGGGTTTAGGGTTTAGGTTAGTTTAGGGTTTAGGGTTTACGGTTTAGGATTTTGGATTAGGGTTTAGGTTAGTTTAGGGTTTAGGGTTTAGGGTTTATGGTTTGAGGGTTTTTAGGGTTTAACATTTAGGGTTTAGGGTTTAGGGTTTAGGGTTTAGGTTTTTTTTTAATAGAGAACAAATTTAGATTCAACATTTCTTCTTTTGGATTTCATCAACCATGTAAGAGACCAAGTTTTCTAAGATACATGAGATGATATAGATAAAAAATGAGCATGCATAGAGCAAATAAAAAGGCTTAGATAACTAGATCCATCTCTACTATAAAGACACATTTCCATAAGCAATCGATTAGATTAGTCGTTCATCAGTTTCTCCAATTCCCTTTAGAACCACCTTTATTTCTAGAGTAGCAAAATCCTCCATCATATCCCAGATCTATCCCTCGACCACCACCATTGTTGTAAGCTCCATTGCTCCTCCTGCCTCCATAACCACCACCTCCATATCCACCAGCACCTCTAGATCCATCAACACCTCTAGATCCCCCACCTCCCATCCATAACCACCATCATATCCACTACCTCCAATATGGTTAGGGTTTAGGTTAAGGTTTAGGGTTTTTAGGGTTTATGGTTTAGTTTTTGTGGCTTTAGGGTTTAGGGTTGATTAGGGATAGCAATGTTTAGTTTAGGGTTTGTGGTAGGTTTAGGGTTTGTGGTTTAGGTTTAGTGTTGGTTTATGGTTTAGGAATTAGGCTTTATGATTTAGGGTTTAAGGTTTGGGTTTAGGGTTTAGGGTTTAAAGTTTAGGGTTTTAGGGTTTGGGCTTATTTAGGGTTTATGGTTTAAGCTTTAAGGTTTAGGGTTTAGGGTTTAGTGTTTAGGGTATAAAGTGTAAGATTTAGGGTGTAGGGTTTTTAGGGTTTAGGGTCTAGGGTTTAGGTTTTATGATTTATTTATTTATTTTAAATTAAGTAAATTAATAGGTTTAGGTTTATTTAATTTATTTTGTATTTATTGTAGTTTATTTTATTTTTTATTTTTGTTTAAGTTCATTTTATTTTTTTTTTAGTTTTATTTTAGGTTTATTTATTTTAGTTTAGGTTTTTATTTTACTTTATTTAAGGTTTAGGTTTAGGTTAATTTTAGTTTAGATTTATTTTATTTTATTTTTAGGTTTAGGTTTTATTTTATTTTAGGTTTAGGTTCAGTTTTATTTTATTTTTTAGGTTTAGGTTTTAGGTTTTATTTTAGGGTTATTTTATGTTTTATTTTAGATTTTACATTTTAGGTTTATTTTAGTTTAATTTTATTTTATTTTGTTTTTTTATGTTTAGGTTTTATTTTTTATTTTATGTTTAGGTTTAGGTTTTAATTTATTTTAGGGTTATGTTTATTTTAGGTTTATTTTAGGTTTTATTTATTTTATTTAGGTCTATTTATAGTTTATTGTTATTTTATTTTAGTTTATGTTTAGGTTTAGGTTTATTTTATTTAGGTGTAGGTTTAGCTTTTATTTAGTATAGTTTAGTTTTATTTTAGTTTTTGTTTATTTTATTTTGTTTATTTTATTTTCTTTTAGGTTTAGGTTCTTTTTTAGTTTATTTTAGGTTTTCTTTTATTCATGTTTAGGATTAATTTTAGGTTTAGTTTTATTGTTTATTTTATTTTATTATAGTTTAATTATATTTTGGTTCAATTTTATTTTATTTAGTTTATTTTAGGTTTATTTTATTTTTTAGTTTAGTTTCAATTTTTATTTACTTTATTTTAGTTTAGTTTATCTTTTTATTATTTTATTTTATTTTATTTTGGTTAAGTTTTAGGTTTTAGGTTTTAGTTTTTTTTTTTTATTTTATTTTATTTTTATTTTATTTAATTTAGGTTTTTTATTTATTTTATTTTTTTTTATTTCATTTAGGAATTTTTTTAGCTAGCCTAGGGTAGTAGGTTTAGGGTTTAGGGCCTTTGGTTTTATGGAGGGTTTGGTATGGCTCAGGTGGGTTTGTGGTTTTTATCAGTTAGTAGGTTTTAGGTTTGGATTTGGTTTCTGTTTAAGAGGTTTAGGGTTTAAGTTTATGGAGGTCAGAGTAAGGGTCATGGCTATAAGGGTTTTTAGGCTCATGGGGGCCTAAAGTGAGTCAGTTCAGGGCCCATAGCCTGAAAAGGCATCAGATTAGTCAGGCCTTGGGTAGCATTTTGAGCATCAGTGGTAGGTTTAGGGCCCAGGTTTCAGGGTTAGTGTCAAGGTTTTGGTTTAGATTCAAGAGATTATTACTGATAGAATCATGGTACAGTTTAGTTTAGGGTTTAGGCTCAGTTTGGGTAGTTTATAGGGCTAAATTATCTGGGTGGTCTTGGTTTAGGATTTAGGTAGGTGAGTGGTTTTAAGATTTTTTTTTAAATCAAAGTGGTTTATTTATTTAGTTTATTTAGTTTATTTTTTATTTATTTTAGTTTATTTTATTTTTTATTTTTATTTAAGATCATTTTTATTTTTATTTAATTTAGTTTAATTTTTTTAGGTTATTTATTTTAGTTTAGGTTTTTTATTTTTCTTTATTTTTTGTTTAGGTTTTTTAAATTTTTAGTATTTATTTTTATTTTATTTTTAGGTTTAGATTTTATTTTTTATTTTTAGGTTTTATTTTTTTTAGGTTACATTTAGGTTTATTTTTAGTTTAATTTTATTTTTATTTTATTTTTTATGTTTAGGTTTTATTTTTATTTTTATTTTTAGGTTTAGGTTTTTAATTTATTTTTTTTAGTTTATGTTTTATTTTATTTTAGGTTTTATCTTTTATTTTGGTTAGTTTATTTTAGTTTATTATATTTTTTATTTAGTTTATGTTTAGTTTAGGTTTAGTAAATTTTTTACTTTTATTTCTTTATTTAGTAGTTTAGTTTATTTTAGTTTTGGTTTATCTTATTTTGTTTATTTTTATTTTATTTTAAGTTCTTTTTTTAGTTTATGGTTTATTTTCTTTATTTATTTTTAGGATTAATTTTTAGGTTTTTTTGATTCAATTATTTTATTTTATCATAAGTTTAATTAATTATTTTATTTTATTTTATTTATTTAGGTTTAGATTTATATTATTTTATTTTTAGGTCATTTCATTTTAGGATTATTTTTATGTTTAGAGCCTTATTTTACTGTCATGGGTCAGAGTCTGGTTCTGGGTCCATTATGGCCTGTGGCTCAGTGGTTGGCCCAGGGTTTTAGGTTGTGGCCTGGGTGGGCCCAGTGACTGTGGTGGCTCAGGTTGTGGTTGGGTCTGCACCTGTTTAAGGCTAGGTTTGTGGCCCAGGGTTATGGCCAGGTTCAGATGGCTCAGTCAGGTGGCTCAGTGGCCTGTGGCTCAGTGGGTTGTGGGTTTATTGTGGCTCAAGATCAGGCACAGGCCCAGGGTTTTAAATTTAGGGCCAGTGGCCCAGGGACTGGGGCTCAGTGGCATGGCTAGCCTTTGGGCCAGTCAGTTAGGGCTCCATTAGTGGCTCAGGCAAGGTGGATTCCATTAGTCCTGGATAGAATCATGGTCAGTGGGTTTTAGTGTTTCGTTTAGGGTATTTAGTTTGGGGTAGGATTTAGTGTTTTTTAGGCCAAGCGTTGGGTCAGGGTTTTATGGTCAGTTTAGATTTTAGGATTTTGAGTTTTTTTGCCATTTTTTTTTTTAAATTGAGTAAATCAGTTGGTTTATGTTTATTTAGTTTATTTTTTAAGTTATTTTAAATTATTCTATTTTTATTTTTATTTAAGTTTATTTTTATTTAGTTAAGTTTATTTTTTTAAGTTTATTTATTTTAGTTTATTTTAAAGTTTTAGGTTTATGTTTTAGTTTATTTTTTTTAGTTTAGTTTTATTTTTATTTTATTTTTTATGTTTATGTTTAGTTTTTATTTTAAGATTTAGGTTTAGGTTTTTAATTTATATTTTTAGGTTTAGGTTTTAGGTTTTTATGTTAGGATTATTTTAAGTTTTTTAAGTTTTTATTTTAGTTTAGTTTATTTTATTTAGTTTGGTTTAGGTTTTTTTAGTTTAAGTTTATTTTTTTATTTATTATTTTTTTTTTTTTTAAGTTTATTTTATTTTTTAGATTAGGTAAGTTTTATTTTATTTGTTTAGGTTTATTTTAGGTTTAGTTTTATTTAGTTTATTTTATTTTATTTAGGTTTAGTTTTATTTAGGATTATTTTATTTTTAATTTAGTTTAGGTTTTTATTTTATTTTAGTTTAGTTTATTTATCTTTACTTCATCTGATAGGTTTAGTTTAGGTTTAGTTTAGGTATTTAATTTAATCTTTTTATTTTAATTAGGTCCAGGTTCTTTATTTTATCTTTATTTATTTAGTAGGTTTATGTTTCAGGTCTGGGCTCATGGTTTAGGTTTTAAGGGTAGGGCCCAGGGTCTTAGGCTGGATTATGGTGGGCTCAGATCAGTGGTCAGTGGCCTGAGCCTAAGGCTCAGGGCCTGGGTGTCAGTGTGGTCAGCCCAGGGCTCTGTGGTCCAGGATCTTGCTTTAGGCCCAGGGTCATGTGAGTCAGGGCAGTGGGGTCAGGGGCCCAGGCCTGTGGCCTCCAGTTTGGCTGTGGGAGCTAGAGTGTTTGCTCAGTTAGGGTTAGGGTTTTAGTGGCCCAGGGCAAGGTTTAGATCTGGGTTTTAGTGGCAGGGCTCAGTTTAGGCTAGTGTTTGTGGTTTTAGTCTAGGGTTTAGTGGGTTTGGGGTCAGGGCCTGTGGTTTAGTTTAAGTGGGCCAGGGTTTGGCCAGTTTTAGGGGCCAGTCAGGTTTAGGATTTAGGTTTAGGTGTTTAGGCTCAGGTTTGTGGTTTTAGACTTATTTTAGGATGTTAGCTATAGTGGTTTATAGTTTGCTGTTTAGTTTTAGGTTTAGGCCTACAAATTTTTAGGATTTAAAAGGTTTTAGGGTTTATGATTTAGGGTTTAAGGATTTTAATTTATTATTTAATTATTATTTATTTATTTAAATTAAGCCCATTATTTTATTTAGTTTATTTAGTTTATTTTATTTTATTTAGGTTTATTTTATTTAAGTTTCTTTATTTATTTTATTTTTTAAGTTTATCTAGCTCTTTTATGTTTATGTAGGTGTTTATTTTATTTAGTTTTATTTTATATTTTTTAGGAAAGTTTTATTTTTATTTTGTGGCTAGGTTTATTTTTTAAGCCTGGGCTTAGCTCAGGGTTTGGGCTCAGGGTATGGTTTAGGTCAGTGGCTTGTAGGTTTTGTTTAGGATTTAGGCAGATTTGTGGCCTAGTGCTCAGTTTCTGGGGTTTGGGGTTGGTTTAGTGGTCATGTTTAGGGTTTTAGTTTAGGGTTTTTAGTTTAGGTCAGGGTTTAGTGTGGCTTAGAGTTAGAGTTTAGGATTTTTATTTAAATTCAAAACTAGCATTTAGTTTATTTATTATTTATTTTAGTTTATTTTAGTTTATTTATTATTTTATTTTGGTTTATTTTTTTTATTTTTTAGTTTATTTATTTTAGATTTATTTATTTTAGTTTAGGTTTTTATTTTAGTTTATTTTCTGATATAGGTTTATTTTTAGTTTAGTTTTATTTGTCTTTTTTATTTAGGTTTAGTTTTATTTTTATTTTGTTTAGGTTTAGGTTTTATTTTATTTTTTAGGTTTAGGTTTTTTTTTATTTTAGGTTTTTAGGTTTTATTTTAATTTGGTTCATTTCTTGTATTTTTTTTTAGTAGGTCTAGTTTAGATTTAGTTTATTTTAGGTTTAGGTTTAGGTTTTATTTATTTTAGTTTAGTTTATTTTAGTTTATGTTTATTTTATTTTGTTAATTTTATTTTTATTTTTAAGTTTAATTTTTGTTTTTTTAGTTTAGGATTTAGGCTTTAATTTTTATTTATTTTTACATTTTCTTTTTTGTTTTATGTTTTAGGTTTAGGTTTTTATTTAGTTTTTATTTTATTTTATATTAGGTTTATTTTATTTTTATTTTATGTTTAGTTTTTATTTTATTATGATTTTTTATTTTTAACTTTATTTTGTTTTTTAGTTTAGTTTAGGTTTTTATTTATTTTATTTTAGTTTAATTTTTATTTTATTTTTATTTTATTTGATTTTTTGGTGTATGTTTAGGTTTAGACTTTAGTTTTGGTTTTTTTTTTGTATAGGTTTAGGTTTATTTATTTATTTTATTTTTAGGTTTTTTTAAGTTTAGGTTTAGGTTTTTAGGTTTTTAGGGTTTACTATTTAGAGTCTAGGGTTTAGGATTTAGGATTTAGGGTTTTGGGTTTAGGGTTTAGGGTTGTAGGTTTAAGGGTTTAGGTTTTAAAGTTTAGGCTTATAGGTTTTAGGGTTTAGGGTGTAGGGTTTTGGGGTTATTTTTTGGTCGAAAAAGTTTGAATTTTATTATCATAAAAAGAAAAGATATAATGTCCTCAATAGGGGTAAAGATCAAACTTCTACTACTCTCAGAGCTACAAGAAACCTAAAGAACCAAACCCCGATCTAAGTACAATAGAAAAGGAAGAAAAAACAAAAGAAAAACAAAAACAAATACAATAGCTAAAAAGCATATGAGAAAAAGACACAAAGTAAGACTATTACAACTCATGAAAGTAGTAAAAGGACTAAGCGCTCTGATCCCTTTGAGAAAGCAAGATAAACAAGATCCACAACAACAACAGTTGAGTTGACTGAGTATAGCTCATTCCATCTGTAAAGTTCCAACCTACAAAAGAATTTTGCAAAACCCTAGAAAGGCAATAATCATAGCTCAAGCGAAAAGGATAAAGTAAATAATTTAGAGAGAGCTGAGAAAGAGAAGACTAGGGCTCAGTTAAGATCATCTCAAGTGGCAATAATACATATGAGCATCCATACTTCATTAGAAGTGTTATAGTCATATGTAATGCTACCAACCAGAGAGAAAATATGAAGAAACATCAATGCCATCATAGTCAACAGACCTGATATAAGCAAACCATCCAAGGAAAATAGCCCATAGGGACCCAGGTCCTGCACCAAACAAGTAGAGAAAGCAGCTAGCCAGTAGACAGCCCACCAACCAAAACCCACAGCAGACCAATCACATAAAGCTAGCACCCCAAAAGTTACAGTAGGATCAGTGGCCAAGCTAAAAAAGCAAGGAGTAATTCCAACAAAGCGACCACCAAAAGGAACAGAAACACAAAAAAGAGTAGTCAGCATGAATTGGGGTAACAACAAAAGCCAACAAAATAGCCCCAAAGGCATAACAACAACCCACGACTATCTCTAGAGCAATAGTAATCCAAATCTAAGGGCAAAACCTCCACCCAAATATCTTAATAGAAGAAGATAAGCAGCACGACAAAGAGGAAAGCTATAGGGAGACCAAGAGGGCATCCAAAAATTACCATCAAAACCACCACCAAGGAAGTAGGAAAAATAGCAAATCTAGCACCACCCACAAAGACACAAATATCAGGAAACAAGGAGAGCAAAATAAACTAGAGGGATTCAATACTAACATCCAATCTAAATCCCAAGACAGCAAGCCAAGGCACATGCATCCAAGGCAAGACAACATCCAATGCCAAGACACCAAGCCAGAGAGAGCCACAACCAGCCCTCAACAAGAACCAAACCAATCCAGTCAGAGGAGCAGCTGCCACTAAACCATTAGGCATAGACAAAAAATAGCCATAACCATCTCCTCTAGAAAACAGAAACTCAGGTCTGGAAGAAAAAAAACCATAAAGCATCTACCCTCATACCAATCAACAAAGAAAAAAACCAACAAAAAGAAAACACAAACCCAAACCAAGAAAATAACCAAAAAGAATTGAAAAATACAAAACCTAAGCAAATTCTGAAGAGACTAATAACTACGATCGAACAACCAAACACAGTAGTAGATGTTACAATTCAGTAAAGGGAGCTGCTAGCTAAAATAAGATGTTAATCCAATACAAAGCACAAAATAGATGGAAAGAACAACAGCAGGCATAGCCACAACCCACCTGGAGATCTTCAAAAAAACCAAGAAACAAAATTGGTAGTCACTTAGTTGGACAAGAAACCATAGTATAAAATGCCTAAGAGAACCACACTACCACAAGCAACAAATTAACAAGGAAAGAAACAAGGCCAGAGGCAAAAAATGCCTCTTCCAAACCTTAAAGAGCAATTAATCACCACAAAAGAGAAAATAGGAGGGAAACAACTAGAAAAAAGCTACCTCTAATCCACAAGGCAGAGGGAAAAACCAGCCAATAGAAGCCCCCAAGAGAAACAAGGAAAAGAGAACAGCAACCACCAAAAAGTCAAAAACTAAGCCAAACTAGAAGAGACCAATAGTAGCCATGAAAAAATGACCACAAAAAATAGTCAAGTAGATGGAAGAAGCAAATTTCAGCATCTAACAGAACCAACCATAGAAGCCAAAAATCCAATTCAAATAAGGTAACAGCCAGCCAAAACCTGAGGCAAACCCAACATCAATTAGTATGAGGGGTAGGCTAAAATCAGGAAGAACCATAACTCAACAAGAGATCCCCAAAACATCACTAGCTGTGTGACAAAAGAAGCATAGCATAAGCCATATAAAGAAAACCACCAGTCTTAGAGGATAGGAAAACTAATTAAAAATAGCACCACTATGACCCAAATAAAGGTCAGTCAAGTATACAATGGGGTAAAGAGGAAAGGGGTTTAAGTTTTGAAATAAACTAAAACCAACAACGCAGCTTTCATATAAAGTGAGATTGACCAGGACTTTAAAGAAAAATAGCAAAAACCAATTCCTGCTAAGGGATGCACAAAAAAAAATAAACCAACCAAAAAAGAGACTGAATAAAACCACCATAACAATATGATCAACAAAATAACCGAAAGTTAAAATCTGAGGTAAGGTAGTCTAGTGTTATCCAGATTGACCAGACCATGCGAATGCTTAAGTAAGCTATGGTTATCAAATAAAGCAAGGTCATTTAATTTATCTCCCAAATTAGTCAAGAAATCTGCACAAGCATACCTTCACAAAGAATGTGAGAAATTTTGTAGCAAACTTGAGAAAGAACCCTATTAGTGTGATTAAGAAGATAAAATAAGTCAGCATTCCCCATTTTATTAGTATTGAGCATATCAAGTAAAAGAAGAGCATCAACTTCAATCCTCATATTAAAGATGTCTTTGCTTAAACAAATATCATTAGCTTTATTAATAGCCACAGCTCAAAGATAAATAAATAACAAGCTTTGAGGGGTAGGCAAAAGTAAAAATGATAGTACCTTTAGAATCCCTAAGAATTCCACCACAACCATATTTATTAGGGGAAACGAAACCCTTAGTATTGATCTTAATAAAATTTTCTTTAAGCTTAATCCAATGTATAATCCTAATACTCTTGTAGGAAGGGTCATCATGCAAAGTGATAACCAATTTCTCAGCCACAAATTTATCACCTCTAAATTGAAGATTACTAATTAAATTTGCATTAAAGAAAGCATGAATTTTTTCTTTAGTTCTAGCAAAGATCCTTTTATGGTTAATAGGAATTCCTCGATATTTAGCATCATTTTGATCCATCCAAATGAACCAAATAAGGGCAATAAAAATTAAAACTTTTATATGACCTTTCACAGTTTTAAGGAAACAAACTTCAAGAAGTTGATATAATGTAAGAGAGCCATGAAAATAGTTAGTGTTAAATAAATCATCATACCATATCCAAAGTTTGTAAGTAATAGCACCATTGACAAAAACATGATTAACATTTTCAATATGATACCAACAATAGCACTTAGAAGGTAAATAAAACTCTTTAAGCCAAAGCAAAGAATCTATAGGAATGAAGTCATTCAAAATCCTTCAAGCTAAAATAGAATAAGAAATGGAAATGATATTGTTCCAAACTTTAATGAAAACATTAGAGGTGTTTTGTTTATTTCTAATAAATTTCCAAACCTCTTTAAGAACAAAATCACCATTGTAAGAGAGCTTGAAAAGAATTTTATTAGGTTTATTAGAAAAGATAGTGATGTTGCAAAACTTGTCAAAAATAGAAATATGAATGTAGTTCTCAAGTTTGTTTTCATTCCAATTCTTATTAAGCCAAAAAGAGTTAACTTTGATAGCAGTAGTAGAGTGTGTAGATCAAAGGGAGTCAAAAGAGCCATTGTCAATCCAATTATCTTACCAAAAGAAATAAGAGCCCGAATGAATACCCCAAGATATTAATGATTCAACAACCCATTTAATGGAACAAAGACTTTTACAAACTAGAGAGTCAACTTTATAAGCATAGATAGGAGGTTGTTTACCTTAACAATATTTTTCCATCATAAAATTAGCCCAAATGCTATCATTCTTTTTAAAATTCCACCAAAGCATATGAGAGAAGGCAGTCATAGCTTCACAAATAATTTTGCAACCAAGACCACCTTCACCCAAAGGACCACAACATTTATGCCAGGATGTCCAATGCATTATTTTATTAGAATTATTGGATCCCAAAAAAAATTTATTAAGTAAGTGATCAATTTTGATAAGAGTAGAATTAGTGGGAATAATAGTTTGAATCAAATAAAGAGGAATAGAATTGAGAGTGCTTTTAAGAATAGTGAGCCTGCCACCAAAGGAAAGTAAATGTAATTCCCAAACAAAAATTTTATTAAAATTTTTTTTTTTGAATTAACTCATAAAATATATGGGATCATTTTGGACCTTCAAATAGAGGAGCACCCTAGTACTTAAGAGGTATGTGTTGATGTTTAAAATTAGTGATATGGCAGATTTGATCAGTTTTATTATTAGGGATACTTGAAGAAATAATGAAACAACTTTTGTTATCATTGATAGAAAGAACACTTTCTCTACCAAATTTATTTAAAAAATCTTGAGGTTCTTAATATGTTGAATAGAAGCATTGCAAAAAGTAATGAAAACATCTACAAAGCTTAAGTGGGAAACAGGAAGACCACCAAGAGTTCTGTAGTACATACTAGGATTGTTTAAAATTAACTTATTGATGCTCCTAGATAAGTACTCAACAATAATAATAAATAAAGTGGGAGATAAAGGATCCCCTTGTCTTAAGCCATGGAAAGAAGTTAAGAAGCCCAAAGCTTTCCCATTAAGCAAAATAGAAAACCAGGCATTATTAATACAAGTTTTAATAAGAAAAGTAAATTTATCAGAAAAGCCAAATAAATTCATAATATGGAAAAGGAAATCTCAAGAGATATTATCAAAAGCTTTGGTAACATCTAATTTGGAAAGAACATTTCAACATCTAGTCTTAGCATCTAAGTCATGAATTAATTCCTTGGTAAGTAAAATGTTGTCATAAATAGCTCTACTTCTAACAAAACTAGCTTGGTTGAGAGAGATAATCTTATGAAGTAAAAGACTAAGCCTGATGGCAAGAATTTTGAAAATCAGCTTATTGAAGAAGGTGCAAAGACTAATAGGTCTAAGATCACTCCAATAGTCTAGATTATCTTTCTTGGGTATAGAATAATATAAGTGCTAGAAAAATATCTATGAAAAGGATTACCATTAAAAATAATCAACCACAATGTCAATCAAATCATTTTTAATAAAAACCCAACAATTTTGAAAAAATTGATTAGTGAAACCCTCTATACCAGCAACATAATCTATGTTCATGATATTAAGAACTTTAAAAATTTCATCTTCATTAGGCACAATAGTAAGCAAATCAATGTCATCATTGCTAATAATAGAAGGAATCAAGTGTTATTTAAAAATATCTTCATAAGAGAAACTCTTATTAAGCATATTTCTAAAGTAATTAATAACAAAAACCTTAATATCATTATTCTCCATAATCCATTCTCAATTGCCATCTTTAATTTTTATTAATATTATTTAAAGCTCTCTTTTTAATAACTAAAGCATGGAAATACCTAGTATTCCAATCACAATACATAATATGTTTACTAGCAGCTTTTTGAAGCCAATAAGTCTCCTCCATATTTTGAAAATTAATATGTTTATCTTTCGCCTTAGTCAAGTCCTTAATCTTTGAAGGATCAGACATAATAGAGACCTCAAGATCACAAACCAATTTTTCCATATCTTTGATATTAGCAAAAAGGTTATTATAACAATGCTTGTTCCACCAACCCAGATTTTTCTTTAGTCATTTAAGCTTAAACTAAAGTCTATTCATCCCCATAATCGAATTATCAAGATGTGAAGGAGCTTTCCAATTGTTATCCACAACATTAAAAAAATTAATATGCTGAATCCACATGTTTTGAAATCTAAAAGGAGAGAAACTTTTTAATCTATTATAATTATCTTTTCTAGAAACCAAAAGAGGAGCATGACCAGACAAGGTTCTGCTTAAATGATCAATAGAAGCAATATGCCATTGAGTAATCTAATGAGTATTAAAAAGAATTTGATCCAACCTTTGTTAATGTCTAGAGTTTTACCTAGTATAATTAGAACCTTTAAAACCAATATCAGTCAAATTATAATCAAGGATCATATTAGAAAATTAACTTCGTTCAGAAGTGAATAAAATAGTGTTGAAATCACCACCAACAAACCAAGGTTTATTGACAGAGGTAGCAAAATTCCTCAAATTATCCCAAAGAAGATTTCTACCAGATCTAAGCCCAAAGCACAATAATCACCATAAGGGATTTGAGCATTGATAACTTTTGAAAATCATCAAGAATAAAAACCTCTATGAAGTTTTTCCAAAAACACTAAATATTATTACCGACATTAGAGAAAAATTTATTGAAACCAATCATTCAAGCAACATGGTTAATTTTGTTAGCATGAATAAGAGGCTCTAGAAAAAATAAGCAAAGAAATATTATGTATAAGAAAAGTTTAATTAAGAGAGGAGAGGGAGGCCATAGCTGATCTAGTGTTTCTTGGCAATTTGGGAGGGAATTTTTTAACATTTTTTTTCTCTTTTAGCATGATAAGTTTGGAAACCATTTTCTTTTCCCATATAATCATCATCTGATAAGGATTTAGCAACATTAGTCATAGATTTAAAAGAAATCTTCTTATTAGAAATGAGTTCTCCTTCTTCCAAGACATTAGAATTTATTAAAGCCAAATGAGCATCAAGAATAGCAAGAGAGAGAGCATAAATAGATTTATCAAAAGGCAAGTGTGAACACCAAGGCCTTATTTTTCATGACCCAAATTATTAGACAAAGCCAAATCATTTTGAGAATTTAAATCATCCTGAATCTGGAAAATAGAATAAATTTTTTCAACTTGATTATCATGAGGTATTAAATCCATATTATCCATTGAATTTGAATGATGCATAACACTAATATCATCATTTATATTCTCAATCAAAGCTTCATTTTCATCAATCAAAGCTAGCAAGGATGCAGGGATTGAATCGGAGGAAACAGAATCATCATCCAAAAGTTTAGAAAAATTATTATTGCTCACATTAGAAGCCTTCAATTGCACAGAATAAGTAAGAGGTAAAATATCCTTATTAAGAACATTCAAAAATTCCTTTTTTTATGTAGCTTTTTGATATTTAATAGTGATCGACCTAGGGATAGGAATAGAAGTTTTCTAAACAGGGATTTTTTAGGTGAGGATGAAGAATGAAGTATTCAAAATTAATATACCCATGGATTTTACAGTGAGAACAAATGATAGGAAAATTTTTAAATTTAATTCTTTGCATATAACTATAATTTTTATATATCAACCATATTTTTTTGGGGTGTTTCTTGGTAATGTCTAATTCAATAAGGATTCTAGCCACTGAAGGACAAGATTTTATAGATGTTGTCTAGTCAATTTACAATGGCCGACCGAATAAAGGACCCACAATAAAATGGAATTGATGGTTAATGAAATGAAGTCGCATATTGGGGAGAGAAATCCAAATAAGAACGTCTTTGAATGATTTCAAAGCAGTTGAAGTGAAGATAGTTGATGCCATAGCAGGATCCATAGGATCCTTCTTTATTCCCTAATGAATCATCAAGGAAGAAGCCAAGCCATGGTATTACTCCAATGAAAACATGAAATAGGCCAGCGACCATCCACTCAAAAAAGAATCCAATGAGAATCACAAAAAATAGTCAAGCAAAGTAAAATCTAAAAAACGAGGGGAAAGGGAAATGCTGAGCACTTTGACGAGGCTTGCAAAGTGGTTTTTGGGTTTTGGTTTTAGTTTTGGTTTAGGTTTAGTTTAGTTTAGGGTTTAGGGTTTAGGTTTAGTTTAAGTTTAGTCTAGGTTTAGGTTTAGGGTAGGGAGTTTGGCTCATCAAATTGGGTTTAGATTTAGGGCCAGGGTTTAGGGCTCAGGTGTTAGGAGGGCCCATTTAGCCCAGTAGGGCCCAGTAGTGGGCCTGGTTGGATAGGCTCAGGCTCAGTTAGGGCCCAGGGCCTAGGGCCTCAGTCAGTGCCTGGGTTAGGGCTCCATGATCATGCCTGGGCTCAGGGCCTCAGTGCCCAGGCACAGGTCCAGTTAGTAGAGCCCAGGCTCAAGAGTTTAAGCTCAGCTCAGCCCAGTCAGGCCTAGTTTGGCCCAGGCCTAGGGCCCAGGTCCAGGCTCATGGCCTGGGCCAGGTTGGCCTAGTCAGGGCCCAGCCCAGGGCCCAGTCAGGCCCAGGGCACAGGCCCAGCCTGGGGCCCAGCTCACATCCAGGCCTAAGCCTGGGCTCAGGCCCAGGTGCTCATGGCCCAGGATCAGTCCAGGCTCAGCCCAGCCTAGGGCCCAGCCAGCCCAGGGTTTAGCCAGGATATAGGCTCAGCCTAGCCTGCCTGGGGTCAGCCCACCACAGCCAGCCCAGCCTGGCTACCAGCTCAGTTTAGGCCCAGGCCCATAGGCCCAGTTTCAGCCTGGCTCAGGGCCCAGGCAGGCCCAGATTTAGGCTCAGGTAGATTTAGGTTAGTAGGTCAAGGACAGGTTTAGTAGGAGATGTTGTGGAGTCAGAGGTCAGAGTGAGAGAGGAGGGAGGTAGCACAGGCCTGGGGTTTAGGCTAGGGAGGGTGTTATGGTAGGATTTAGGGTTGTAGAGGATTTTTAGGGGGTGGTATGGGTTTGGGGTTTACTATTTAAAATTTAGAGTTTATGGATTTTAGGGTTTACGGGTAGGTTTTAGGGTTTTAGGTTTATGGTTTTGGGTTTTAGGGTTTAGAGTTTATGATTTAGGGTTTAAGGTTTAGGGTTTAATGTTTAGGGTTTTGTGGTGTTTATTTTTAGATTCATTTATGTGTGTATATGTGAGGGGACACAATCCAGATCTGAGGATGTACTTATTGAGGTGATTGAGTATAACATCAAGGAATAGTGCACTGTCTCGAAAGATAGAAATCACTACCATATGATGGCCTAATCACTTAATAAGGACTCCTAAGGCATGATGGGTCTTCGAATGTACCAGAGATTTTTTCCATACTTTACTTAGAAAGTAAAGCATGGTTTATTTAAACTAGGTTCGTTAAGTTCCCTATAGACGATAGACCCCATAGTTAATTACATCTTAAGAAAAATGAATCCCTTAAGAATACTCTCGATTAAATTAGGAGATTGTTGTCTCCAAAGAATTCAAAGATAGTACTATCAATAAATTGGTTGTATTTTAGAAGATCAAGTGGGATGGATCAAAAGGGAAGAGTTATTATTGAAATCAAAATAGATGAGTAGGGAGTACTCATGATACTAGGAAACCTAGTGAGCAGTCCAATCTATCCTATAGTTGGGATTTATATATTTAAAATTGAGGAGATTTATTTATTTTATTTGAAATTTTATTAGAAATCTAAGACTTATAATTACATAATATAAGATTGCAAAAATATCGAGGTGAGGATTTATGCTTGTAGTCTGCAAGGAGAAATAGCAACCTCAGATTCTAAATCTAGAGAACTTTGGTGAGGGCCAAATCATGACCTAAATTTAAGGCAAAAGTGGGTATATTGTTTACCTACGTAAGAGAGAGAAAATCACCTGACTGTTAGACTTATTATCACCTAGAGTGGCAGCCAACTAACTCCTCCTATGCTTTAAATCCATGTAGGCAAGTCATATGTTTTTACGAGATGGCTAGGTTATTATTATTTAGAAAAGAGACTAAGTCCCTAAACACACTCCCTAAGAGACTAGAGAATGGGGGGTATGAATAACGACTTAAATCTAATGCAAATTCTTATCAAATTTTATTTAATTTAGGACTCTTTATTTTGACACAGGCTATAGGATTTTGTATGCTTAAATGCATGAGAAGTTGATTATGGGCCAAATCAAAAGGGAAAGAGGTGTTCTTCCATCATAGGCTCTCAAAGGTTAAGCCCATTTTATCTGGCAAAGATGGAGGCCCTCTCTTAGCAAGAGTGAAATAAGATGATTATGCATGATATTAAACATATAACATCCAACTAAGGGGTTGCTAAATATTTTATTATTTTTATTTAATGCCTAGGTTTTATATAAGATTATGAGTTGTTTTGAAAATTTAGTTATGAGTAGTTAATGGGATAGAAAATTTATTTTATCTAAAGAGCCTAATCGCATCTAGGCCATACAACAATCAACAATCATTAACAAACTATGAAAAGGAATGCTTTTTCTAATGCATAAGCTAAAAAAACATCAAACAATTTTAATAAATACATCGCAAAAGAATAAAAGGCCACTGCAGTTGGGTTATGCCATACATCCCAAAAAGAAATGTGGGTAGCTGAGTTCTACTCTTATACAACCCGGATTACACGAGAATAATTACAATTTCAAATGATGAATATTTTGGGGGTCTTCATTCTTCATTCTTCCTTATTCATTTCTTCATCTTCCATTTCTTCATTTGATTTTCTCTATTTCTTCCTTATTTTTGTATTGATTTAGATATGCTTTCTACAAAGGCATCACATGGTACATAAGACTTGGCCTTATAGCCAATGCTCATCCTAGTCCCCCATAATACTCATCCTAATCCTAATGCAAAATTACATTAAAAGAAGGAAAGTAAATTCAGTTACACCTGTAAAATAAATGTTAGCTAAACTCACCATACAACCCAAGAAATTATATGCATACTTTTGACTTAGCACCCCACACATGGGTAACCAAGCCCACCTATCCTAACTAGGGTTAGGCTTAGGGGCTAAGCAACCTACAAAGCAAAAAACATTTATATTTTTATTTAAGAGCCCCTTAAGCACAACCCCCTATAGAAAGCATGATTAGGCTAATACCCTAATATCCAGACTACGCACATACACCCAAACCTCCAATCTATAATAATACATCACAAAACAAGCATACATCAAACCATACAGCTCCCTAACATAAAGCTATAAATGGTGACTTAATCTAATGTGTGTGAATTAAAGCTTGTGTGGTATGTCCTAACTAGGCTTTAGAGTTGTAATTTGCTAAGTGTGAGGGATTTAATTTATAAAGAGGTTAATTTTTATTTAAGTGATTTGATTGATTTAAAGATTTTACTTAGTGTTTCCTTTTATTTCATATGGTCTACACTTAACAACTATGTTATAAAGAGAAGAAAGAGAGAACCTCTATTTCATCCCTACCTTAAGTCACTTCTAAAGTAAGTTAATTAATAAATTTCCTTTAGTGAATAGCATATTATATGTTTTAATTAGTCCTAAGTTTTGATTCACTCTAAATAACCTTATTCAATAAGAAAAGCATCTTAAGATTAATTAGAATGAATTACTATCACATAAGACATGTTTATTCATTTCTTTCCATCATGCATATCATGCATATGATTAAATCTTAAGCATACCTATACATGCAATTTATATTTTAGCATACTTGAATGATGAATGCAAAAAAGTGTGTTTAAAATTTAATTATTTTATTTGATTGAATTATGAATGCATGCCTTTTTAATAGAAGGAGGGATTTTTCATCCATTAGCAATATACACATTCACATGTATAAACATTTTAAGTGTGTACATCGCCATTATTTTGCACTAGGGACGTAAGGTACAAGACCTACTTATGGCTACTTAAAGCCTCACAACCCCAGTGTATCTAGACTAATATACCACTTTTCTTAGATACATATAGATCTATAAGTAACTACATGGATTGGAAAAACCCATGGAAAAATTGTATTTGATTTATATGACTTATGATTCTTATTCATTGGCCACATCACACATACACATGTATAAGAGTTTTAGTGGTACACACCATTGTTCTATGGGTAATAAGGTACTACTACCTAGGGCTACTTAAAGCCTCGTAGCCCTGGGGTGTCCAGACAAATATACCACTTTTCTCAAATATACAGGTGAATGTATGATAGGAACAACAATAAGAAGAAGTCTTGCAAGAAGTCATATTTGATATTATTATATTATTTACATATATGGTATGAAATTCTTTCTATGTTTAGCATGGAAATGCATAAGAATTGATTTAGACAAATGTTGTGTGCTTTTCAAATGAACTATACATTTGTAATTCCTATGTGAATCCATGTAAGATAAAGATAGAAAGCTTCATATTTATATCTTATATGTAAACCTATAGATATTTGTAATTAACATCACTTCATTTATTATAATTGATTTATGAGATTTTGAAATTAACTTTTGATTTAATAGTGATAATAGTCACACATATTTTTAATTTAAATCAACATATGCAATTTGACATAAAAAAACCATTTCATTTAGTTAATTCTTTTTAAAAAATGAATGCATGATTACACATGGGAAGTAACATTTAACATGATTGAAAAGAAATAAAGGAACATAAGTACATTATCTCATTCATTCCAATTAATTCCTAAAGACAATCATACTAAATAAAGCCACTTAAAATAAACTAAAGTCCTTTAATGAGATTTCTTAATTTTGAGTTTGATTTCATTTATGAAATGAAAGAGATTTGTTGATCCTAATCCCATTCCTCATGTGTGAGTTAATTTGATTTAATGAATAAGTATTTAAGTTGATTTTATGGTTTAATTAGGTTATGGTATGAATTAAGCCAATTAATTAACCCTTACCTACATCACCTTAAGTTAATTAATAATTAATAATGAGCTAATATGATATGAAACTACATGGAAAGTAAATTTTCAATGCTCCTAAGAAATGAAAGGGGCCTAATGCAATTGGCTCATGATTTATAGTTAATTAAGCTTAAGGGATCTCACTTAACTACTTTTATTGTTTTCTCATACATGTGAGCTAACCATAATTTCATTACCTCCCCCTTTGGATTATTGAACACCCAAAGAGCTACCCAAGATTAAATTTTATAAATAGATTCAATTAATTTAATTAAATTTATTAATTAACTAATTAAACCTTAATCAACCTTAACTAATCAAAATGAGATGGGCTTAGAGAAAGAGACAAAGAAGGGAGCCAAAGTCTCAATCTTTAAATCCTTACAATTTGTTGATTAGAGTTCAGGTATCATTTGGATTTTTGATTAATCTTATTAATTAATTAATTAAGGGGTATTAATTAATTAATAATTTAAGAGGGATTAGAGAAGACTTAAAGAAAATATTGGAAGAGGGAGTCCCAATCCATTTATCTAGACACATCGAAAGTAAATTTTCAATGCTCCTAAGAAATGAAAGGGGCCTAATGCAATTGGCTCATGATTAATAGTTAATTAAGCTTAAGGGATCTTACTTAACTACTTTTATAGTTTTCTCATACATTTGAGCTAACCATAATTTCATTACCTCCCCCTTTGGATTATTGAACACCTAAAGAGCTACCCAAGATTAAATTTTAGAAATAGATTCAATTAAATTAATTAAATTCATTAATTAACTAATTAAACCTTAATCAACCTTAACTAATTAAAATGAGATGGGCTTAGAGAAAGAGACAAGAAGGGAGCCTATGTCTTAATCCTTAAATCCTTACAATCTGTTGATTAAAGTTTAGGTATCATTTGGATTTTTGATTAATCTTGTAAGTTAATTAATTATGGGGTGTTAATTAATTAATAATTTAAGAGGGATTAGAGAAGACTTAAAGAAAATATTGGAAGAGGGAGTCCCAATCCATTTCTCTAGACTTCATCATTAATAATTAAGCTTAATCGATTGATTAATTTTCTTCATTTGCTTTTTTAATTATCACTAATTATATTAAGAAAACTTATTAAGCCTTAACCCATTGGTTTCCCTAATTAAGCAACCAATAAAATCCTAGAAAAATAGGGGTTGTAGAGGTCATCCCCCTTAACATGCATCGAAAGTTTGAGATTAATTGGATGATTAATTAGGGAGCAATTAGACTAATTACATTTTTAATTAAGCTAAATCCACTACTCAAAATAAATTAATAATAATTTTCTTGAATTTTACTCTAAATTATCTTTAAAATGAGCATAAGTTTTTTTTATGGATTATCTAGAATTAGTTATGAATTTAGGAAGTTTTAGGATTAAAAACTAGTTAATTAGCCCTAATTAGAGCCTTAATCCCATCAAGCCACATGGCAGCTGACATGGCATATTGACGTGATGTGCTTTCCATGTGGTGTGATGGGATTTGCTATTTAAGTTATCATATCCAAGTGATGACTCAGATGGCTGTGCATGCGGTAATCCATGGACTATCTGATCTAAGATCAGATGATCATAATTAAACTCATAGTTTCGAAGGATTAATCAGAGGTTCTAAGCATGATTAGATCAGGACTGTTCATCCCAATCATGGGGGATGGACATTCCATGATCTATCACCTCCCAAGCATTGAACAATGGCTACTTTCCATTGATCTTCACTCGATCCAAGCTCACCCAAGCTCAAATGGAGATGAAAATGATCCCACTCCTTCAGAGAAGCACAATAAGAAGATCTAATGGAGGAAATCGCATGACATTAAATATTCTTTCATAAATGACCAACCTATTTTCATTCAAGTATCTGCTTCAGTGGCATACCTCATTGAAGTTTATGACCGGCAGTTCCAATGATTGAGAAAGCTTTATTTGGTAGAAATGAAGCTCTATTGAGCTGCACAAGCTTTAATTTGGTGTAGTTTGCTCGAAAGACCAGCCCACAAGGCGTAGGTGCTTGGGCTTGATCAAACTCTACCCTTCGATCATCGAGAATCTTGGGAAACAATTTGTTCTCACTCGTTTGGCTCTATGGAAGGTGTGTGCAAAGTTAATTGCGGTTTGGTGGAGGTTTGAGCAAATGAGAATCGAAGGTGGCCTCCCTTATTTTGGTTTTGGGTAAAACTTAGAATGGAGATTTTTGGGAGTTTGGGAAGGCTTGGAAATTCTGTGGGAACTCTCTCCTTGCTTACTAAAGATGAATCAGGTGTAAGTGTCTGAGTTCGAGTGAGAATGAGGGGGGAATACCCCCTCATTCCTTGAATCGAATGACCATAGTTTTTTTTAATTTTTCTTGATCAATTGGCCAAAACTAAGGGTGGTGGAGGTCTTTGGGTGCATGATGTGGCTTAGTTTGGTTGGGTGAGGGTGTGGATGTGGCTATCAAGGGAGTAGTGGGAGTCCTGTGGTTGTTTGGAAAGCTCTAATGGGGATGAGGAGGTGATTTCACCATGCCATGGATCATGGCCGACCCAACCACCTTTGGGTCAGGTCAACCATGGTCCTAGGTGCCTAAGGGGACCTATGACTGGGTGCCTAGTGGCTAGGGGAAGAAAATGACCAAATGATCTTGTTTTTTATCTCATGGGATGCCCTAAACACAAGGGAAAAATTGTCATTTGGCTATGAGTTTGTTTTGGGAAGATTTGGGATGCATCAAAAGTGGGTTAGCCCAATTTTCAAGTGGTTTGGAGTTTATTTGATTTGATTTGGCTTGATTTAACTTATTAGGTCAAATTGGGTTAGGTTGGGTCGAGTTGACCAATTGGTCAAATTAGGTCAAATGAAGGTTTTGGTCAAGTTCAATTGGCTAATTGAAAATGATTGCAGGCTTTGGTTTGGTTTAATTTGGATTTAATTTGGATTTTGGCTAATTTGATCATTTAGGTCAATTTGGGTTAAGTTAGGTCAAGTTGACTAATTGGTAAAATTATGCTCAATCATGATTTTTGTCAAGTTCAACAAGTGATTTTGAATGAACTTGAGCCATTGGTTACAATCAATTTGGGTTGGATTGTGATTTGCCCTATTTTGGCTTTTTAGGCCAACTTGGGTCAACTTGGGTCAAATAGCCAAATGGGCTTGGTTTGGCTCAAGTGAGGGTTTGTCCATGTTCAATCATTTGTTAGGAATGAGTTTGTATCAATGGTTTCAATCAATTTGGCTTATGGTTGATTTTGTCTAATTTGGGTTTCATTTGGGCTAAATGTTGACTTGGCCAACAGGCTAGGTTGACTTAGTTTGACCCAATTCAAGATAATTGATTAACCTAGGATGATTGTTGATCATGTTGTGAGTTTTGGATGGGCTTAGTTCAATCTAATTTGGGTTGAATTAGAACTTGGCTCGAACTGCCCTTCCATATAGATCGTCGTGGCATGAACTAGGTCACTTTGGGTCAAGTGGACCTAATTGGGTTAATTGGCTTGATCATGGCTTGATTTAAGTTTAATTATATTGATGAATAGTCTTGATATAGAAATATAAATCCCATTGCAAGTAATTTGGATCCATATGGATTTTGGTTCATATGACAATTTCAAGTCAAAAAGGGCTAACTTGGGTTTGATTTGGGTTATCTTGGATTTTGTTTGATAATTATAGTGCGTATATATATTTGGATCTATGATTATAGGAATGTTTAAATCATGAGGAAATCCATAAGTTTTGAATTGATTTAGGTATTATTTAGCCAAGTTCAAGAATTTGGCTAAAAGAGCTAAAATCAAGAATTTGATTTGATTTGGGTTTCAATCACTCGGAGTTTTGAATTGATTTATGATTTAGAATTTGATTTAAGATTGAATTTGATAATTGAGAAAATCAATTGAATTGTGATTTGAATTTGGTTAAGGCTAAGTCCAAAAGATAAAATCAAAGAGCTTAGGAATGGTTTTGGAGTTTGAATATGATCATGGGTTTGAATCATTAGCTAGTTGGATTTGATTTTAGAATTTAGATTTAAATTTAAGATTTGATTTGGAAGAATGAAGCAATGATTTGGTTTGGGCAATAGGGTAGACAAGTTCTCCTAAATCTCTAAGGCACAACCTACCCCTATGGCTAACTCTTCTAAGTCTCTAGGGTTAGGTTAAGTGCTCACCTAATCACTACAAGTGTCTTAAGACTGAGGAACTCTTTGTGTCTATTAGAGTCATAGATCTATGATAAGGAAGTTGAGAACTCTTTGTGTCTATTAGGTCAATAGGTTTATGGTTTAAGGTTTTAGGGATTAGGGTTTTGTGTTTAGGGTTTATGGTTTAGTGTTTAGGGTTTATGGTTTTAGGGTTTAGGGTTTAGGTTTTAGGTTTAGGATTTAGGTTTTAGTTTAGGATTTAGGGTTTAAGGTTTTTTTAATAGAGAACAAATTCATATTCAACATTTATTCTTTTTGATTTCACCAACCTAGTGGCGCACCAAGTTTTCTAAGACACAAGCGACGACATAGATAAAAAATGAGCACACATAGAGTAAATCAAAAACCCTAGATCTGCCATCAGAACAACCACCACCTCTTGAGCAGTGAGATCTACCATCATATTCTTAAAGGTTTATTTTATTTTGTTTATTTTATTTTATTTTAGGTCTATGTTTATTTTTAGTTTAGAGTTTAGGTGTTATTTTTTATTTATTTTTAGGTTTTTTTTTTAGGTTTATTTTTTATGTTTAGGTTTTCATTTAGTATTTATTTTGTTTTATCTTAAGCTTATTTTATTTTTATTTTAGGTTTAGTTTTTCTTTATTTAGGTTTTTTATTTTTACGTTTATTTTATTTTATTTTTTATTTAGTTAAGGTTTTTATTTATTTTATTTTAGTTTAGTTCTTCTTTTCTATTTTATATGATTATTTAGTTTAGGTTTTGATTTTGTTTTAAGTTTAGGTTTAGGTTTTAGTTTAGGTTATTATTTTATTTTATTTTATTATTTTATTTAGGTTTAGGTTTTAGGGTTTAGTATTTATGGTTTATGGTTTTAGGGTTTAGGGTTTAGGGTTTAGGGTTTAGGTTTAGTTTAGGGTTTAGGGTTTAGGGTTTAAGGATTAGTGTTTAAGGTTTTTTTATACAGAGTTTAGGGTTTAGGTTATAGGGTTTAAGGTTTAGGGTTTAGGGTTTTAGGTTTTAGGGTTTACGGCTTAGGGTTTAGGGTTTAGGGTTAGGTTTTTTATTTTATTTATTTTATTTTTTTATTTTACACTAGTAGGTTTAGGTTTATTTAGTTTATTTTTTATTTATTTTTGTTTATTTTTTTAATTTTTATTTAGATTTATTTATATTTTTACTTAGTTTAGTTTAGGTTTTTATTTTAGTTTTTTTTTTCGGTTTAGGTTTACTTTTAAGTATAGTTTTATTTTTATTTTATTTTTTATTTTTAGGTTTAGGTTTAGGTTTTTTATTTTATTATTTTAGGTTTAGGGTTTTGGTTTTGATTTTAGGTTTATTTTTGGGTTTTATTTTTTAGTTTATGGTTTGGGGTTTTTTTTATAAAAAAAATAAGTAAACTAGTAGGGTTTGGTTTATTTAGTTTATTTTTATTTATTTAGGTTAACTTTATTTTTTATTTTTATTTAAATTTATTTTTCTTTTTTATTTAGTGTATTTTATTTATATTAGGTTTATTTTAGTTTAGGTTTTGTTTATTTTATTTTATTTGTTAGGTTTAGGTTTAAGTTTAGGTTTATCTTAGTTTAGTATTAATTTTATTTTATTTTATTTTTTAGGTTTAGGTTTTATTTTTTATTATTAGGTTTAGGTTTAGGTTTTTATTTTATTTTTTAAGTTTAGGTTTTAGGTTATTATTTTATGTTTTTCTTAGGTTTTCTTTTTGGTTTAAGCTTAGGTTTATTTTTAGTTTATCTAGGTTTATGGTTTTTTTAGTTTATTTAGGTTTATGGTTTAGTTGTTATTCTTTATTTATTTTTAAGTTTTATTATTATTTTTATTTTTTATGTTTGGAGTTTTGTTTAGTTTTTATTTTATTTTATCTTAGGTTTATTTTATTTTTATTGTAAGTTTAGTTTTTCTTTTTTAGGTTATTTATTTATTTATTTAGTTTAGGTTTTTATTTATTTTATATTAGTTTAGTTTTTATTTTATATTTTATTTTATTTTTAGGTTTAGGTTTAAGTTTAGGTTTAGTTTAGGTTTTTATTTTATTTTATTTTATTTTCTTATTTAGGTTTAGGTTTTAGGGTTTAAGGTTTAGGGTTTACGATTTAGGGTTTTAGGGTTTAGGGTTTAAGGTTTAGGATTTATGGTTTAGTGTTTAGGGTTTATCTTTAGGGTTTAGGGTTTAGAGTTTAGGGTTTAGGTTTTAGGTTTATGGTTTAAGTTTTAGTTTAGGGTTTAGGGTTTAAGGTTTAGGTTTAAGTTTTAAATTTTAAGGTTTTGTTTTTTTAATAGAGTTTAGGGTTTTGGTGTTCATGGTTTAAGGTTCTAAGGTTTAGGTTTTATGGTTTAGGCGTTATGTTTAGGATTTAGGGTTTATGGTTTTAGGGTTTAGGTTTTAGGGTTTAGGTTTAACGGTTTAGGGTTTAGGGTTTTGGGTTTAGGGTTTAGGGTTTTAGGGTTTAGTGTTATAGGTTTAGGGTTTAGGGTTTAGGGTTAGGATTTTTTTATTTATTTTTTTTATTTATTTATTTAAATTAAGTAAAATGGTAAGTTTAGGTTTATTTTGTTAATTTTAATTTATTTTAGTTTATTTTATTTTTTATTTTTATTTTTATTTAGTTTAGTTTATTTATTTTACCTTAGGTTTTTTATTTTAATTTATTTTTTAGGTTTAGGTTTAGGTTTAGGTTAATTTTTTAGTTTAGTTTTATTTTCATTATATTTTTTAGGTTTAGGTTTTATATTTTATTTTTAGGTTTAGGTTTAAGATTTTTATTTTAGGTTTACTTTTAAGTTTTATTATTTAGTTTAGGTTTAGGTTTATTTTTAGTTTATTTTGTTTTACTTAGTTTAGATTTAGGTTTAGGGTTCATTTAGTTTATTTTAGTTTAGGTTTAGGTTTATTTTATTTTTATTTTAGGTTTAGGTTTTTTTTTAATTTGGGATTTAGGTTTCATTTTTTATTATTTTTAGGTTTATTTTTTTAGGTTTTGGTTTTTAGTTAGTTTTTATTTTATTTTATTTTATGTTTATTATATTTTTATTTTAGGTTTAGTTTTTTATTTAGGTTTTTTTTATTTTTTAGTTTAGTTTAGGTTTTATTTATTTTTTTTTAGTTTAGTTTTTATTTTTTATTTTTTTCTTTTTAGGTTTAGGTTTTGGTTTAGGTTTTAGCTTATGTTTTTATTTTATTTTATTTATTTTATTTTATTTTGGTTCAGTTTTATTTATGTATTTTCTTTTTAGATTTTATTTAGTTTAGGTTTAGGTTTTTAGCTTTTTAGTGTTTAGGGTTTAGGGTTAGTTTAAGGTTTGGGGTTTAGGATTTTTTTTTTTTTTTGATAAAACCCACAGCAGGGGGAAATTTCATTGCTATAAAGGAGTTCAAAAGTAATTAAGAGGGGAAAATCCTCAAAACTAACCTCCAAGAGTTACAATCAACCTAGAGAGAAAAATCCCCAAACTATTACAACCAGAAGCACGAAAGAAAATAAAACCTAAGAAAAGGAGCAACAAAATAAAAGCAAAAAAAAAACTGATAACAAATAGAATAGCGGGAGAGGAAGCGATAAAACCACAAGTTTGAAGCCACCTGAAAGAAAAGAAGAAAGACCTGAGAAAGGAAAGCAAGAGAAAGATCAAGGAAGAAAAAAAGGAAGGGATGAAGAGTGAAAGAAAGGTTCAAGATTATAGAAAAGGGGACAAATTTTGTGAGCAGCCAAACCTCTAGAAGAAGGGTTATAATCATAAAAAAATGGCTACCAACCAAAGAGGAAAAAGGAACATCCCAGCCATTATTGCCAACAAACGTCATAGAAATGCACCAGACCAAGCAGGAAAGTCAGCCAAGAACAATGGATAGCAACCACCATCATAGAAGGAGAAAATGAAATTAAGTAAATCTAACAAAAGGCAAACCAATTTTAAACTTTAGAGGCAATAACACCATTAAAAAAAACATGGCTAACATTCACAATATGAAAACAAAACAAGCATTTGTATGGAAGATAAAAACCTTTCTCCAAAAGTAAAGAATCAACAGTAATAAAACCCCTTAAAATCCTCCAAACAGTAATAGAATATGAGGTAGGAATAATGTTATTCCAAATCTTAAAAAAGACATGAGAAGAGGGTTTATTATCTCTAATATGGTGCCAAGTATCGTTAAAGGAAAAATCACCATTACTAGAAATCGGTAAAACTTGATAAAAAATAATACCATCAATAGGAATCTTGGTGATATTATTACAAATGAAATCAGGAATCAAGTCAGACAAAAGATAATGATTCCAATCACCATTTAAAATAAAATGCTTAACTCTCAAAGAAGAAGTAGTGTGAGTATTAAGCAAAGAATCAATAGAGGATTCCCCCATCCAATTATGTTGCCAAAAGAAAGAGGAACCACTATTAATACCCTAGAAAATGAGAGAATCAGCTTTCCATTTAATAGCACAAATGTATTTCCAACCAATAGAGTCACCATGCTTATAGCTACAAGTTAAAGGATGTTTACCTTTGTAGTATTTGAAATTCATGAAATTAGCCCAAAGACTAACAGTCTTTCTAAAATTTCACTAAAGTTTAAAAGAAAATCCATTAGTGGAATCCAACAAGGACCTGCAGCAAAGACCACCTTCAAATAAAGTACCACACATGTTATTCCAAGAGGGCTAATGAAGTCTTTTGGCTGAAAGACTTGAGCCCCCAAAAAAATTATTAAAAAGTTTGTCAATCCGCATAATAATAAGAGAAGTAAGAACAATATTAAGTAGCAAATAAAAAGGAAGAGAGTAAAGAATAGTTTTAATAACAATTAATCTACCACCAAAAGATAAAAAATGAAATTCAAGGGTAGAAATCTTATTCTGAATGTCCTGGATAACCTCATCAAAAAGGTGAGACCTCTTAGCACCACAGTATAAAGGAGAACCTAAATACTTAATAGGAAGACATTGATGAGAAAATCTAGTAATATCCTTTATTTTATTGATTTTATGAGCAAAAATAGAAATAGAGGAGATAAAATAGATTTTCTAAGTACTAATCAAGAGGCCACTTTCCTTTTCAAACTTATTCGAAAACACCATAAATTTTTTAACATATTGTAATGAGCCTTTACAAATTATAATGAAGTCATCAGCAAAACTTAAGTGGGATATAGCTAAACCACCAAGATTCTTGAAATACATGCTAGAATTCCTCCCAAACAAAAAATTAAGCCAACGAGATAAATATTCAATAGCAATAATAAAAAGTGACAGAGAAAAAGGATCACCTTATCTAATACCTTGGGAAGACTTAAATAAGCTAATGTTTTCACCATTTAAAACTAAAGAGAACCATGCATTACAAATGATATTGTTAACCAAAGAGATAAATTTAGTAGAGAAACTGAATAAAGAGAGAATGATGTTAAGAAAATCCTAAGAAATGTTGTCATAAGCTTTCGTAATATCAAGCTTGAAAAGTAAATTGCCACCTATAGTTTTTTTTAAATCATGAATTAATTCTTGCGCAAGAAAGACATTGTCAGAGATAGTCCTACCATTCACAAAGCTAGTTTGATTAGGAGAAATAATATTAGAAAGAAATATACCAAGCCTACTAGTCAGAATTTTAGAAATCAATTTATTAAAGAAAGTACAAAGACTAATAGGTCTAAAATCATTCTAGAAGTCAAAATTATCTTTCTTGGAAATAAGAATAATATTTGTAGAAGTGAAGTCTTTAGGATTAGAGTTCCAAAGAAAAAAATCCCTCACAGTATCAACAAGATCAAATTTAATAATAAACCAAGCTTTTTGGAAGAATAAAGTAGAATAGCCATTCAACCCTGCAACAGAATTAACATTCATACCATTAAGAATATTAAAAATTACCTCATCCGAAGGAGGAGAAACCAAGCAATCATTATCCTCAAGAGACATAATAGAAGAAATGATAGATGGGTTAGATAACTGGTCAAGGTGACAATTTTTATTTATAAGATCTTTAAAATAGTTAATAGCAAAAAGAAAAATATCCTCTTTTTTGGTGATCCAAGAACCATCAGAATTCTTAATTTTATGAATTTTTCCAAGAACTCTCCTTTCCATAACCAAAGCATGAAAATATTTGGAGTTTCCTTCCCCCTCAGATAGATGTTTAGAAGTAGGCTTTTGTCTCCAGTAGGTTTCCTCTATATCTTGAAACTTAGTGAGATTATTTTTAGCTTTAGTAATGTTAGAACAAAAAGAGGAATCATTAATAACAAGTTCTTCCAAATCTTTCACCTATTATTCCACGTTCTTCATATTATCAAAAATATTTTTGAAGTAATTTCTATTCCACCAATTAATATGATGCTTAAGTATTTTTAGTTTAAGCCAAAATCTCTTCATACCAAAAGCAGAATCACGAGGAGCAAGAGGAGCATACCAATTAGAAGCAATAACATCAAGAAAGCCACTATCTTGCAGCCACATATTTTGAAAATGAAATTTTTTAATAACATTATTGTTATGAACATCATCCTTAATCGAAATAAAAAGTGGAGCATGATCCTTAAGTGAAATGAGAGCCAATAAAACCAACATCATGTAGATTACACTCCAAGAATATATTCAAAAAAATCTTCCATAGAATGTAAATTCAGCGAAGAACTCCCTTTTATTTCATTCACAGAAAGGACCATATTGAAATACCCACCAACAATCCAAGAATCAATAATTGTAAAAGCAAAAATAGATAATTGATCCCAAAGAATCCTCTTCTCAATCTTATTACAATCAGCATAAATAAAAGAGCCAAAAGCATGATAATCACCAAAATAAATATCCACATTTACAACTTGATGAAAATCATTAATGACATTAATACAAAAAGAATTATTCCAAAATAACCAAATCTTATTGCTATTGTTAAAAAAAAATTGGAGAAACCAATAATTCTAGCCACATGCATAATTTTAGAAGAAAAAAATAGGAGGTTCAAGAATAATGAAGAAACTAACATTATAAACCCTACAACAGTTCTTAATCCTATTCCAAATAACAAGAGTACCAATGCCCGAACATTTTAAAAAAAATTAAAAATTAATTCTTATTAGGCAAAGAAGATGAAGAAGATCGAGTTGATCAAGAAACTTTAGGAGGAAAATTTTTGAACTATTTTTTCTTTTTCACAAAAATAGTTTGAAAACTAGTTTCATTTCCTAAAGATTCATCATTAGAATGAGCATTAGAACTCTTAATAGCTACATATTTGGTAGGAGAATCCAATTGAAAAGGCACTAAAACATTAGTATCCATTAATTGAGAAGAAACCATAGGCAAAACATCATCAAAAATAACTGTTAAAGAAGAAGCAAAAATAGATTTGTTAAGCAAACAAGAAGCAGGTTGCACAACATCCATCTTATCCAAACCATCAACAACATCCATATTAAAAAAAAAATAAAAATCATCCTTTTCTTTTAAAGGATTGAAAATTAGAAAGAAAGACATTATCTTTAAAATTTTTAGGAGCTATATCACAATAATCTTTAGTAGAGGAAACAAAAATTGGAATAACATAATCTTGAATATTTCCAGAAAGCATAAGATCAATAGAAGCCAAAATCTGATTGCCATTCAAAGCATCATCATCATTTTTAGGAACATTTTCAAAAGCATTCTCAGAAGTTAAAGAAATTCAATCCGCAACATCTTTATCTTTTTCAGAAGAAACAAAACTTTTATTTTTATTAGTTAAAAGATCTCCATGTTGATCAATCAGCATAGGATTTTTAATAATTTTTTTTCCAAGTTGAGGATGAGCAATGAAACAATTTGAAAATACATGGCCATGGGTTTTACAGTGATTGCAGAAAGCAGGAAGGTTTTCAAATTCAACTGGTTGAAAGTACCCATACTTTTTGGACACTATCTAAATATCTTTAGGAAACTTCTTTATAACATCAATTTCAATAAGGATACTAGCAACTGAAGGGTGAGATTTAGCAATAGTTGCTTCATCATTTGTAAAGATCTACCAAAAATAGACCCAACCACATGAAGAAATTAATAATTAACAAAATGAATCCTAAGAATAGGCAAAGCAATCCAAACCAGCACTATAAGAGATTCTTCTTGAATGTCAAAAAAGGAGTCCATTTAAGGATACGCATTTGACAATTTTTAACATAATAAGAACATCGAGGGAAAATCTGGCTATAGTCAAGATCATTAGATAATTTATGAGGACATGATGAGCATCCAACAAACCAACAAAAAATGCACTGGAAAGCTTTAAATCATGAAAGAAAAATCGAATATCATTCATATTAGGCCGTTGAAAAGAAAATTTGGCAATCAGAGTAAAAACATAAGGCTTATCATGTTTCTCAATATTCAAATCATAACACATTATTATCAGAGCTCCTTTAAATGTCGTATGAACATGATTAATCAAAAATTCAGGGGAGGTTGAAGCATCTTTACTAGATAAGGCATCTTTGAAGGATTTAGAAGAATCAACCTTAGATTTACCCAAGAAATCATCAGTCCTAGGAGGAGCAGCTTTAGGCATCAGTTTAGCTTTTCTAGACACCAGATCTGACTCCAAGACAGCTATTCAAACTAGTGGAGAAGAGGTGAATTGGCCAAAGGCCAAGGAATGAGAGCCTTACCAGAGAAGATCATCAAGGATCCATGGAAAAAGCCAAAGAAATGAGGGTTTCTTGAACACCAGGAAACCGAGTGGGAAAGGCATGCACGGGCTCCAAATTTAGGGTTTAGGGTTTAAGTTTTTCTTTTTAGTTTAGCATTTAGGGTTTAGGGTTTAGGGCTTAGGTTTTAGTGTTTAAGGTTTAAGGTTTAGGGATTTATGGTTTAGGGTTTAGAGTTTAGAGTTTAGGTTTTAGGTTTGAGGTTCAGGTTTTAGTTTAGGGTTTAGGGTTTTTGGTATTTATTTTTTAACAGAGAATAAATTCAGAATCAACATTTCTTCTTTTTAAATTCATCAACCAAGTAACACACCAAGTTTTCTAAAATACAAGAGATGACATAAATTAAAAATGAGCATGCAAGAGCAAATTAAAAACCCAAGATAACTAGAATCATCTCTACTGTAAAGACATAGTTCCATAAATAGCAGATCAGATTGGTCAATTTTTAGTTTCTCCAATTCCCATCAAAACCACTGCGGCCTTTTGAGTAGCGGGATCCACCATCATATCTCCAATCTCTCCCTCCACTATCACCATGGTTGTAACCTCCACTGCTCCTCTTACCTCAATAACCACAACTGCTCTAACCACCACCTCTATATCTACTAGCACCTATAGATCCCCCACCACCACTGTGATTAGTGCCACCTCCACCTTCACCTCCACCGCCTGATCTAGACTGATCTTGGTTGACGGTCATGTTCTAGCCATAAATATTTTGCCCATTCTTAGGGTTTGGGTTTAGGTTTAGGTTTATTAGGTTTTAGGGTTTGGGTTTATTTTATAATTTATTTAGTTACTTTAGGTTTAGGTTTAGGGTTTGGGGCTTAGGGTTTAGGATTTAGGGTTAGGGTTTAGGGTTTAAGGTTTAAGGTTTAGTGTTTAGGGTTTAAAGTGTTAGCCTTTATTTTTTAAGGTTTAATGTTTAGGGTTATGGTTTAGGCTTTAGGGTTTAGTATTTTTGCAGTTTAGGGTTTAGGGTCTAGGGTTTAGGATTTATGGTTTAAGGTTTTGTTTTAAAAAAATTAAGTAAATCGGTAGGTTTGGGCTTATCTACTATATTAAGTTTATTTTTTAATTATTTTAGTTTACATATTTTATAGTTTTATTTAGGTTTATTTTTTATTATTATTTATTTTAGTTTATTTCTTTTTGGTTTAATTATTTTAGTTTAGGTTTTTTATTTTAGTTTATTTCTTAGGTTTATGTTTATATTTAAGTTTATTTTTTAGTTGAGTTTTATTTTTTTCTTTTAGGTTTAGGTTTTATTTTTAATTTTTAGGTTTAGGTTTTTATTATATTTTTACATTTAGGTTTTAGGTTTTTATTTTATGTTTATTTTTAGCCTTTATTTTTTAGTTTAGGTTTATGTTTAGTTTATTTTATTTTATTTAGTCTAAGTTTAGGTTTATGTTTAGTTTACTTTAATTTTAGGTTTATGTTTTATTTATTTTAGTTTAGTTTATTTTAGTTTAGGTTTATTTTATTTTGTTTATTTTATGGTTATTTTAGGTTTAGGTTTTATTTTTTATTTATTATTAGGTTTATTTTTTAGGTTTAGGTTTTTATTATAATTTATTTAAGGTTTATTATATTTTTATTTTACATTTATTATTTATTTTATTTAGGTTTTTTATTCTTAGGTTTATTTTATTTTCTTAGTTTAGTTTAAGATTTTATTTATTATATTTTACTTTATTTTTTCTTTTCTATTTTATTTTTTTTATTTGCTTTAGGCCTATGTTTTAGTTTAGGATTTATTTTATTTTATTTAATTATTATATTTAGGTTTAGGTTTTATATATATTTTATTTTTAGGTTTTTAGGATTTTAGGGTTTAAGGTTTAGGGTTTAGGGTCAGGGGTTTAGGGTTAAGGGTTTAGGGTTTTAACATTTAGGGATTTAGAATTTACGCTTTAATATTAGGTTTTAAGGTTTAGGGTTTAATGTTTAGTGTTTAGGCTTTAGGGTTAGGGCTTTTAGGGTTTAAGGTTTAGTGTTTCATGTTAGCTTAGGGTTTAGGATTAGTTTAGGCTTCAGAGTTTAAGGTTTAGGCTTTAGGCTTTAAGGTTTAGAGTTTTTAGGGTTTAAGGTTTAGGGTTTAGGGTTTTGTGTTTAAGTTTTTCAGGGATTAGGGTTAGCTTTAGGTTTAGGTTTAGTTTAGGGTTTAGGGTTTAAGGTTTAGGAATTAGGCTTTAGAGTTTAGGGTTTTAGGGTTTAGGGTTTAGGGTTTAGGGTTTTAAAGTTTAGGGTTTAGGGTTTTATATGGTTTAGGGTTTATGATTTAGGCTTTAGGGTTTTGGGAAGTAGGTTTAGGGTTTTAGGTGTATGGTGTAAGGTTTAGGGTTAATTTTAAGGATTAGGGTTTAGGTTTAGATTTTTGGGTTTTTGGTTTAGAATTTAGGGTTTTTTTTAAAATAAATTAAGTTTAGGTTTATTTAATTTATTTTTATCTAGTTTCATTTATATTATTTTATTTTTTTACTTAGGTTTTTATTTTTATTTTTATTTACATTTAAGTTTATTTATTTTAGTTTAGGCTTTTTTTTTTAATTTTTTTTTGGATCATGTGTAGGTTTATGCTTATTTTTAGTTTGATTTTTTTTTTAATTTTATTTCTTAGGTTAATGTTTTATTTTTTATATTTAGGTTTTTTTTAAGTTTTTATTTTATTTTTTTAGGTTCAAGTTTTAGGTTTTTATTTTAGGTTTATTTTTATATTTTATTTTTTAGCTTAGGTTTAGGTTTACTTTTAGTTTATTTTATTTTATTTAGTTTAGGGTTTTGCTTTAGTTTATTTTAGGTTCAGGTTTAGGTTTTCTTTATTTTAGCTTAGTTTATTTTAGCTTTGGTTTAGGTTTATTTTATTTTATTTATTTTAGGTTTAGGTTTTATTTTTTATTTTTTTTTAGGTTTTATTTTTAGATTTATTCTTTTGGTTTAGGTTTTTATCTATTTTTATTTTATTTTATATTAGGTTTTCTTGTGCTTATTTTATGTTTGGGTTTTATTTTAGGGTTTAGGCTTTAGGATTTAGGGTTTAGGTTAGTTTAGGGTTTAGGATTTGGGTTAGTTTAGGCTTTAGGGTTTAGGGTTTAGGTTAGTTTAAGGTTTAGGATTTAGGGTTTAGGGTTAGGGTTTTAGAGTTTTTAGGGTTTAAGGTTTAGGATTTAAGTTTTTATTTAGGGTTTAGGGTTCAGGGTTTAAGGGTTTTTTTAATAGAGAAGAAATTTAGATTCAGCATTTCTTCTTTTTGATTTCATTGACCAAGTAGCAGACCAAGTTTTCTAAGATACAAGTGATGACATACGTAAAAAATGAGAACGTATAGAGTGGATGAAATAGGCTAGATAACTAGAATCGTCTCTATTATAAAGACCCAGTTCCATAAGCAGTAGATTGGATCGACCGTTCTTCAGTTTCTCCACTTCCCGTCAGACCACCCTCGCCTCATGAGTAGCGGGATCCTCCATCATATCTATAATCTATCCCTCTACCACCACCATGGTTGTAACCTCTGTCACTCCTTTCTCCTTCATAACCACCATCTTCATATCCACTAGCACCTCCAGATCCATTAGCACCTCCAGATCCTCCACCCCCAGATCTTCCCTCCAGAACCACCACCACCATATCCCCCATCATATCCACTAGCACTTTCAACAAGGTTAGGGCTTAGGGTATAGTTTTTAGGCTTTAGGGTTTAGGGTATTTAGATTTTAGGGTTTAGGGTTTAGGGATAGCTTTGGGTTTAGGGTTAGTTTAGGACTTAGGGTTTAGGGTATATGGTTTTACAGTTTATGGCATAGTGTTTAGGTTTAGGGTTTTGGGTTTAGGGTTTAGGGTTTGGGTTTAGTGTTTAGGCTTTTATGGTTTGGGGTTGTTTAGGGTTTAGGGTTTAGAGTTTAAGGTTTAGGGTTTAGGGTTTTTAGGGTTTAGGGTTTATGGTATTTATTAATATATTTATATTTTAAAATTTTTTAAATTAAGCAAATCAGCAGGTTTTGGTTTATTTAGTTTAGTTTATTTATTTTAAGCTTATTTATTTTAGTGTAGGATTTTTTATTTTAGTTTATTTTTAAGGTTTAGCTTTAGGTTTATTTTTTAGTTTAGTTTTATTTTTAGTTTACTTATTAGGTTTAGGTTTTATTTTTTTTAGGTTTAGGATTAGGTTTTTATTATATTATTTTAGGTTTAGGTTTTAGGTTTTTATTTTAGGTTTATTTTTAGGTTGTATTTTTAGTTTAGGTTTAGGATTATTTTTAATTTATTTTATATTATTTAGTTTGGGTTTAGGTTTTATTTATTTTAGTTTAGTTTAGTTTACTTTTGCTTTATTTTATTTTGCTCATTTTATTTTTATTTTTGGTTTAGGTTTTTTTTAGTGTAGGTTTCTATTTTAGGCTTAGGTTTTTTTAGTTTTTATTTTATTATATTTTAGGCTTAATTTATGTTTATTTTAGGTTTAGCTTTTATTTTATTTAGTTATTTTTAGTTTTAGGTTTATTTTATTTTTTATTTTAATTTATGTTTTTATTTATTTTATTTTAGTCTAGTTTTTATTTTTTATTCTATTTTATTTTTAGCTTTAGGTTTAGTTTTAGTTTTATGATTAGCTTTTAGGTTTATTTTTAGGTTATATTTTTTACTTTAAGTTTGGGTTTATTTTTGGTTTACTATATTTTATTTAGTTTAGGTTTAGGTTTTGGTTTAGTTTATTTTATGTTTAGGTTTAGGTTTTATATATTTTAGTTTAGTTTATTTTAGTTTAGGTTTTGGTTTATTTCATTCCTATTTTAGGTTTAGGTTTTTTTTAGTTTAGGGTTTAGGTTTTATTGTTTATTTATTTTTTGGTTTTATTTTTTAGGTTTAGGTGTTTATTTAATTTTTATTTTATTTTATTTTAAATTTATTTCATTTTTATTTTAGCTTTAGTTTCTATATTATTTTTTGTTTGGTTTAGGTTTTTATTTATTTTATTTCAGTTAATTTTTATTTTTTTATTTTATTTTATTTTTGGGTTTAGGTTTAGGTTTAGGTTCTAGTTTATGTTTTTATTTTAGTTTATTATTATATTTAAGTTTATGTTTTTTTAGGTTTTATTTATTTTAGGTTTAGGTTTTTATTTTATGTTTTTTTAGGTTTTATTTTTTTTAATTATGTTTAGATTTATTTTTTGTTTATTTTCTTTTATTTAGTTTAGGGTTTAGGTTTAGTTTATTTTAGGTTTAAGTTTAGGTTTTATTTATTTTAGTTTAGTTTATTTTAGTTTAGGTTTAGGTTTATTTTATATTATTTATTTTATTTTTTATTTTAGGTTTATGTTTTTTTTAGTAAAGGGTTTAGGTTTTATTTTTTATTTATGTTTAGGTTTTATTTTTGGTTTATTTTTTTAGGTTTAAGTTTTTATTTATTTTTTATTTTAGTTTTTTCTTGGTTTATTTTATTCTTATTTACATTTAGTTTTTATTCTTAAGTTTATTTTATTTTTTATTATTTAGTTTTGGTTTTTATTTATTTCATTTAATTTATTTGTATTAGTTTATTTTATTTATTTTTAGGTTTAGGTTTAGGTTTTTTTATTTATTTGTATTTTTAGGTTTATGTTTTTAGGTTATTAGTGTTTAAGGTTTATGGTTTAGGGTTTACGGTTTATGGTTTAAGGGTTTAGGGTTTTAGGGTTTAGGGTTTAGGGTTAGGGTTTAGGGTTAACGCTTTAGTGTTTAGGGTTTAGTGTTTGGGATTTAGGGTTTAGGGTTTTTGGGGTTTAGGGTTACCTTAGTGTTTAGGGTTAGTTTAGGGTTTAAGGTTTAAGGTTTAGGGTGTAGGTTTCAGGGTTTAGGGTTTTTAATGTTTAGGTTTAGTATTTAAGATTATTTTAAGGTTTATGGTTTATGGTTTTAGGGTTTAGGTTTAGTTTAGAGAGGGTTTAGGGGGTTTATGGTTTAGGGTTTAGGGTTTGGGGTTTAGGTTTTAGGGTTTAGGGTTTAGGGATTAGGGTTTAGGGTTTTAGGGTTTAGGGTATATGATTTAGGGTTTAGGGTTTAAGTTCTACATTTAGGCTTTATGGTTTTTGTTTTGTTTAACAGAGGATAAATTTAAATTCAACATTTCTTCTTTTTGAATTCACCAACCAAGACACAAAATTTTCTAAGGCACAAGCAATGACATAGATCAAAAATGAGCATGCATAGAGCAAATCAAAAACCCTAGATAACTAGAATTATCTCTACTATAAAGATAAAGTTCCAGAAGCAGTAGATCGGATCGGGCATTCTTGGGTTTATCAAGTTCCCATCAAAACCACCCCAGCCTCTCGAGTAGTAGGAACAACCATTTTATCCACAATCTCTCCCCTCTGCCACCACCACGTTTGTAACCTCTATCGATTTAGGTGCCTCCATAACCACCACCTCCATATCCTCCAACACCTCCAGATCGCCCACCAGCACTGCGATAACTGTCACCTCCGCTTTCGCCTCCACCACTAGATCTGGACTTAGCCTTGTTGACAGTGATGTTCATGTCATCAAGGTGATGCCCATTCTTAGGGTTTAGGTTTAGGTTTAGGTTTATTAGGTTTTAGGGGTTTAGGATTCTTTTTTAATTTATTTAGTTACTTTAAGTTAGGTTTAGGGTTTAGGGTTTATGATTGAGGCTTATGGTTTAGGGTTTAGGGATTAGGGTTTTTTTTAAATAATTAAGAAAACTGGTAGGTTTAGGTTTATTTAGTTTATTTTTTATTTATTTTAGTTCATTTAATTTTTAATTTTTCTTTATGTTTTTTTATTTTTATTTAGTTTAGTTCATTTATTTTAGGTTTTTTTATTTTAGTTTATATATTAGGTTTATGTTTATTTTTTAGTTTAGTTTTATTTTTATTTTATTTTTTAGGTTTAAGGTTTATTTTTTATTTTTAGGTTTAGGTTTAGGGTTTATTTTATTGATTTTTATTTAGGTTTTAGGTTTTTATTTTAGTTTTATTTTTTGGTTTTCTTTTTTAGTTTAAGTTGAGGTTTATTTCTAGTTTCTTTTATTTTATTTAGTTTTGGGTTTAGGTTTAGTTTATTTTAGGTTTAGGTTTTGGTTTTATTTATTTTAATTTAGTTTATTTTAGTTTAGGTTTTGGTTTATTTTATTTTTTTAATTTTAGGTTTAAGTTTTTTTTTAGATTCTGGTTTGTGTTTTTTATTTATTTATTTTTAGGTTGTATTTTTAGGTTTATCTTTTGGTTAAAGTTGTCATTTAGTTTTTATTTTATTTTATTTTTATTTTATGTTTAGTTTTTATTTTATTTATATTTATTATTTTTTATTTTATTTTATTTTATTAATTTAGTTTATATTTTTATTTACATTATTTTAGTTTAATTTCTATTTTTATATTATTTAATTTTAGACTTAGGTTTAAGTTTAGGTTTAGCTTTAGGTTTAAGTTTTAATATAATTTTATTCTATTATTTTATTTAGGTTTCAATTTATTTATTAATTTATTTTTAAGGTTTTATTTAGTTTATGTTTAGGTTTTTAGGTTTTTAGTGTTTAGGGTTTAGGGTTTAGTTTTTAGGGTTTAGGGTTTAAGGTATAGGGTTTAAGGTTTTAGGATTTAGGGTTTACGGTTTAGGGTTGTAGGTTTAGGACTTGGGGTTTAGGGTTTAGGGTTTAGGGTTTTTTTTTAATTATGTAAACCTTTAGGTTTAGATTTTTTTAACTTACTTTTTATTTATTTTATTTTATTTTGTTTTTTATTTTTTGGTTTATTTTTAATTTGATTTTTATTTAGGTTTTTATTTTGTTTTTATTTTATTTTATTTTAGATTTATTTATTTCAATTTTAGGTTTTGTTTTTTATTTTATTTTAGTTTAATTTTTGTTTTCTTTTATGGTTTAGAGTTTAGGTTTTAGGGTGATTTTAGGGTTTAGAGTTTAAGGTTTAGGGTTTGGCATTTAGGGATTAGGGTTTAGGGTTTAAGGTTTAGGGATTTTTAAGGTTTAGGGTTTATGGTTGTCAGTTTAGGGTTTAGGATTTCAGGTTTAGGGTTTAGGATTTAGGGTTTATGGTTTTTTTAAATTACGCACACTAGTAGGTTTAGGTTTATTTAGTTTATGTAGTTTATTTTTTATTTATTTTAGTTTCTTTTATTATTTATTTTTATATTGGTTTATTTTTATTTAATTTAGTTTATTTATTTTAGGTTTATTTATTTTAGTTTAGGTTTTTTATTTAGGTTTGTTTTTTTAGTTTTATTTTGTTTTAATTTTATATTATTTTTTAGGTTTAGTTTTTATTTTTTATTTTTACGTTTAGGTTTAGGTTTTTACTTTATTTTCTTAGGTTTAGGTTTTAGGTTTTTACTTTAGGTCTTTTAAGGTTTTATTTTTTAGTTCAGGTTTAGGATTTTTTTTAGTTTATTTTATTTTATTTAATTTAGCTTTAGGTATAGGTTTAGTTTATTTTAGGTTTGGGTTTAAGTTTTATTTATTTTAGTTTAGGTTTAGGTTTTATATCATGGTTTAGGTTTTTTTATTATAAAGTTTAGGTTATTTTTATTTATTTTAAGTTTTAGGTTTTATTTAATTTTTAATTGATTTTATTTTTGCTTTATTTTATTTTTATTTTAGGTTTAGTTTTTATTTTATTTTATTATTTTTATTTTTAGTTTATTTTAGGTTTTTATTTATTTTATTTTATTTTAGTTATTTTTTTAGGTTTAGGTTTAGGTTTAGGTTTAGGATTAGGCTTTAGTTAATTTATTTTTTTTTTATTTTTTTTTTATATTTTATTTTGGTTTAGGTTCCTTTATTTATTTTATTTTTAGGTTTTATTTAATTTAGGGTTTAGCTTTTAGCTTTTTAGGGTTTTGGGTTTAAAGTTAGTTTAGGGTTTAGGGTCTAGGGTTTGCGGTTCAGTGTTGTTAGTTTTAGGGTTTAGGGTTGAGTTTTAGGGTTAGGGATTTATGGTTTAGGGTCCAAGGTTTAGGGTTTAGGGTTTCGGGTTAGGGCTTTTTAAATTTTTTTATTTATTTAGGGTTTAGGGTTAGGGCTTTTTTAATTTTTTTTATTTATTTAGGGTTTCAGGTTAAAGGTTAGTTTAGGGTTTATGCTTTTAGGTTTAGGGTTTAGGGTTTAGGGTTTAGGGTTTAGGGTTTGGGATTTAGGTTTTAGGGTTTAGGGTTTAAGGTTTAGGTTTATTTTAAATTAAGAAAACTAATAGGTTTACATTTATTTCACTTTTATTTATTTATTTTCATTTGTTTTATTATTATTTTTATTTAGTTTAGTTTATTTATTTTAGGTTTATTTATTTTAATTTACATTTTTTATTTTAGTTTATTTTTTAGGTTTAGGTTTAAGTTTATGTTTATTTTATAATTTACTTTTTTTTAGGGTCAAGTTTTATTTTTTATTTTTAGGTTTAGGTTTAGCTTTTTATTTTATTTTTTTAGGTTTAGGTTTTATGTTTTTATTTTAGGTTTATTTTTATGTTTTATTTTTTTAGTTTAGGTTTAGGTTTATTTTTAGTTTATTTTATTTTATTTAGTTTTAGGTTTATGTTTAGTTTAATTTAAGTTTAGTTTATGTTTTATTTATATTAGTTTAGTTTATTCTTGTTTAGGTTTAGGTTTATTTTAATTAGTTTTTTATATGTTTATATTTTTTTATTTTAGTCTATGGTTTAGGTTTTATTTTTTATTTATATTTTGGTTTTATTTTTTTTGTTTATTTTTTATGTTTAGGTTTATATTTAGTTTTTATTTTATTTTATTTTTATCTTACATTTAATTTTTATTTTATTTAGGTTTTCTTATTTTTAGGTTTATTTTATTTTTTTAGTTTAGTTAAGGTTTTTATTGATGTATTTTTTGTTTAGTTTTTATTTTTATTTTATTTTGTTTTTAGGTTTACGTTCACATTTAGGTTTAGGTTTTAGTTTAGGTTTTTATTTAATATAATTTTTTATATTTTATTTAGGTTTAGGTTTTATTTATTTATTTTATTTTTAGGTTTTATTAAGTTTAGGTTTAAGTTTTAAGGGTTTAGGGTTTAGGGTTTAGGGTTTAGGGTTTAGGGTTGTAGGTTTTAGGGTTTAGAGTTTACGATTTAGGGTTTAGGGATTAGGGTTTAAAATTTTAGGGTTTAGGGTTTGTAGGTTAAGAATTTAGGGTTTAGGGTTTGTTTTATGATTTAGGGTTTAAGGTTAGGGTTTTTCTATTATTTATTTATTTATTTTTATTTAGGGTTTAGGGTTTAGGTGCAATGACTTATGGTGCAGAATGTTGGCCAAGAAAAGAGAAGCATAAGACTAAGTTAAGTGTTACAGAGATGAGGATGCTTAGGTGGATGAGTGGCTTTACTAGAGAGCAAAAATTATGTTGGAAAAGTTGGAGTAGCTCCAATGGTAGATAAGATTAGGGAGAGTCGCCTTAGATGGTTTGGCCACATCCGTCCGATATAGAGAGTAGATGCATTAGATTTGCCTTATGTTAAGAAAGGTAGAGGTAGACCTAAAAGACTTGGTTAAGATGTAAAAAATGATCTTAGTATACTTGAATTAGATGAGAATTTGACATAATAGACAATGGAGATGAAGGATTCATGTGGTTAGTGGGATTCTTGTTGTTGTTGTTGTTGTTGTTGTAGGGTTTAGGGTTTAGGATTTAGGATTGACGGTTTGTTTACAATTTAGGGTTTAGGGTTTAGTGTTCTGGATTTAGGGTTATAGGAATAGGGCTTATGGTTTAGTGTTAGTTTTAGAGTGTAGGGTTTAAGGTTTAAGGTTGTTGGTTTAGGGTTTAGGGTTTAGTGGTGGGTTTTTTTATTTTTTTTAATTTTTCTTATTTTTTAAAATTAAGGAAACTAGTAGGTTTAGGTTTATTTAGTTTATTTTTTATTTATTTCAATTTATTTTATTTTTTATTTTGATCTTGGTTTATTTTTATTTATATTTAGTTTAGTTTATTTATTTTATTTTAGGTTTTTTATTTTAGTTTATTTTTGAGGTTTAGGTTTAGGTTTGTGTTTATTTTTTTACTTTAGTTTAATTTTTATTTTATTTTTTAGGTTTAGGTTTTATTTTTTATTTTTATGTTTAAGTTTAGGTTTTTATTTTATTATATTAGGATTAGGTTTTAGATTTTTATTTTAGTTTTTATTTTTTGGTTTTATTTTTTAGTTTATGTTTAGGTTTATTTTAGGTTTATTTATTTTATTTAGTATAGGTTTAGGTTTTGGATTAGTTTATTTTAGGTTTAGGTTTAGATTTTATTTATTTTAGTTTAGTTTATTTTAGTCTAGGTTTAGGTTTAAGTTTATTTTATTTCTATTTTAGGTTTAGCTTTTTTCTTTTAGTTTAGGGTTTAGGTTTTATTTTTATTTATTTTAGGTTTTATTTTTCATTTTAGGTTTTATTTAATTTTATTTTATTTTATTTTGGGTTTTCATTTTTATTTTAGGTTTAGTTTTTATTTTATTTAGGTTTTTTTTTATTTTAGGTTTTAATTTATTTTATTTTTATTTTGTTTTTATTATTTTATATTATTTTCATTTTTTGGGTTTGGTTTTATGTTTAGGCTGAAGTTTATGTTTTTATTATACTTTATTATTTTTATTTTATTTAGGTTAGGTTTTATTTATTTATTTTAGTTTTAGTTTTTATTTAGTTTACATTTAGGTTTATTTTTAGTTTATTTTATTTTATCTAGTTTAGGGTTTAGGTTTAGTTTATTGTTGGTTTATTTTTTTTGTTTTATTTATTTTAGTGTAGTTTATTTTAGTTTAGGTTTAAGTTTATTTTATTTTTATTTTATGTTTAGAGTTTTTTTTAGTCTAGGATTTAAATTTTATTTTTTATTTATTATTAGGGTTTATTTTTAAGTTTATTTTTTATGTTTAGGTTTTTCTTTAATTTTTATTTTATTTTATTTAGGTTTATTTTAGATTTATTTAATTTTTATTTTACATTTATTTTTTATTTTATCTAGGTTTTTTATTCTTAGGTTTATTTTACCTAGGTTTTTTATTCCTAGGGTATAGGGTTTAGAGTTTAGGGTTTAGGGTTTAGGGTTATATGTTTAAGGTTTAGGGTTTAGGGTTTAGGGTTTAGGGCTTTATGGTTTACAGTTTAGGGTTTAGGGTTTAGGGTTTTTATTTTTTTAATAGAGAACAAATTCATAATCAACATTTCTTCTTTTCAATTTTATCAACCAAGTAACACACCAAGTTTTTTAAGACACGAGCGATGACATTGATGAAAAATGAGCATCCGTAGAGCAAATCAAAAACCCTAGATAAATAGAATTATCTTTACTGTAAAGACACAGTTCCATAAGCAGTAGATCGGATCAGTCGTTCTTCAATTTATCCAGCTCCCATCAGAATAACCCCAGCATCTCAAGTAGTGGGATCCACCATCATATCGCCAACCTTTCCCCTCTGCCACCACCATAGCTGTAACCTCCATCGGTCCTCCTGCCTCCATGAGCACCACTACCCCGACCACCACCTCCACATCCACTAGCTCTTCCAGATTCACCACCACCACTATGATAACCTCCGCCTTTGCCTTTATCTCCATTGCCAGATCTAGACTGAGCCTAGTTGACGGTGACGTTACTATCGTCAAGGTTCTGCCCATTCTTAGGGTTTATTAGGTTTTAGGGTTTAAGTTTATTTTAGTGTTAGAGTTTAGGGTTTTAGGGTTGAGTGCTTAGGGAGGGTTTAGGGTTTTTTAGGGTTGAGGGTTTAGGGCTTAGGGTTGTATGTTTAGTGTTGTACATTTAGGGTTTAGGGTTTAGCGTTTAACGTTTAGGGTTTAAGATTTATGGTTTAAGGGTTTTTTTTTTAAATTAAGTAAACTGGTTGGTATAGGTTTATTTAGTATATTTAGTTTATTTTTTATGTGCTATTTATATTTAAGATTATTTTTTATTTTTAATTAGTTTAATTTATTAATTTTATGTTTATTTATTTTAGTTTAGATTTTTATTTTAGTTTATTTTTAAGGTTTAGGTTTAGGTTTATGTTAATTTTTTAGTTCAATTTTATTTTTATTAGTTTATTTTTTTTATTTTTTGGTTTAGGTTTAGGTTTAGGGTTTTTAAGTTTTTATTTTATTTTATTATTTCATTATATTTAGATTTAAGTTTTTAAATGTTTTATTTTTAGGTTTAGGGTTTAGGGTTTAGGGTTTTAGGGTTTTAGGGTTTAGGGTTTAGGGTTTAGGGTTTACAGTTTAGGGTTAAGGATCAGAGTTTAGGGTTTAGAGTTTAGGGTTTAGTGTTTAGGGTTTAGGGTTTAGGGTTTTTAGGGTTTTTAGGGTTTAGGGTTTAGGGTTTAAGGTTTAGTTTTTTTTAAATTAAGTACACCTATAGGTTTAGGTATAATTAAATTATTTTTTATTTATTTTAGCTTATTTTATTTTTAATTTTTTTTTATTTAGTTTAATTTATTTATTTTTGTTTAGGTTTTTATTTTAGTTTATTTTTTGGTTCATGTTTAGGTTTAAGTTTGTTTTTTAGTTGAGTTTTATTCTTATTTTTTTGTTTAGGTTTATTTTTTATTTTTAAGTTTAGGTTTCGATTTTAGGATTTTATTTTAGGTTTATTTGTAGCTTTTATTTTTTTGTTTAGATATAGGTTTATTTTTATTATATTTTATTTTATTTAGTTTAGGTTTTGATTTTTTTTTAGTTTATTTTAGTTTAGGTTTATTTTATTTTGTTTATTTCATTTTTATTTTAGTTTTAGGGCTTTTTTTGGTTTTTGGTTTATGTTTAATTTTTTATTTATTTTTAAGTTTTATTTTTTAGGTTTAGGATTTTATTTAGTTTTTATTTTATTTAATTTAAGGATTATTTTATTTTATTTTATTTTATTTTATTTATGGATTATTTTATTTTTTATTTACTTTTCATATAGTTTTTATTTTATTTAGGTTTTTTATTCTTTAGGTTTATTCTAGGTTTTATTTATTTTAGTTTTGTTTATTTTAGTTTAGGTTTAGGTTTATTTTATTTTGTTTATTTTAGGTTTAGGTTTTTTTTTTAGTTTAGGGATTAGGTTTTCATTTTTATTTATTTTAGGTTTTACTTTTAGTTATATTTTTTAGGTTTAGATTTTTATTTAGTTTTTCTTAATTTTATTTATTTATTTTTATTTTATTTTATGTTTAGGTTTTATTTTATTTAGGTTTCTTATTTTTAAGTTTATTTTATTTTATTGTTCATTTTAGTTTTTTATTTATTTTATTTTAGTTTAGTTTTGATTTTTTTATTTTATTATACATTTCTTTTAGGTTTAGGTTTACGTTTAGGTTTAGGTTTTAGTTTATGTCTTTATTTAATTTATTTTATTTTATTTTATTTAATTTTATGTTCCTTTATTTATTTTATTTTTAGGTTTTATCTAGTTTAGGTTTAGGTTTTTAAGTTTTTAGGATTTAGGGTTTAGGGATTATGGTTTATGGTTTAGGGTTTAGGGTTTGCAATTTATGGTTTATGGTTTAAGGGTTTTATGGTTTAGGGTTTAGGGTTTAGGGTATATGGTTTTAGGGTTTTGGGTTTATGGTTTAGGGTTGTAGGTTTAAGGTTTATGGTTTAGGGTTTAGGGTTAGTTTTAGGGTTTGGGGTTTAGGTTTATATTTATTTAGTTTAAGTAAACTAGTAGGTTTATATTTATTTAGTTTATTTTATTGATTTATTTTAGATTATTTTATTTTTATATTTATTTAGGTTTATTTTCATTTTTATTTACTTTAGTTTATTTATTTTAAGTTTATTTATTTTATTTTAGGTTTTTTATTTCAGTTTATTTTTAAGTCTAGTTATATTTTTTTAGTTTAGTTTTTATTTTTATTTTTTAGGTTTACGTTTTATTTTTTATTTTTAGGTTTAAGTTTAGGTTTTTATTTTAATTTTTGTAGGTTTAGGTTTTAGGTTTTTATTTTAGGTTTAATTTTAGGTTTAATTTTTTTAGTTTAGGTTTAGGTTTATTTTATTTTTATTTTAGGTTTAGTTTTTTTTTAGTTTAGGGTTTAAGATTTATTTATTTTTTTTATTTTTAGGTTTTATTTTTAAGTTTATTTTTTAGGTTTAGGTTTTTATTTAGTTTTTATTTTATTTTAATTTAGGTATATTTTAATTTTATTTTAGGTTCAGTTTTTATTTTATTTAGGTTTTTTTTATTTTTTATTTACTTTTGTTTAGGTTTTTAATTATTTTAACTTGATTTAGTTTTTATTTTTATTTTATTTTATTTTTAAGTTTAGGTTTAGGTTTAGGTTTTAGTTTATGTTTTTATTTTATTATATTTTTTATTTTATTTTGGTTTTAGTTTTTTTATTTATTTTATTTTAAACTTCTTTTTATTTTAGGTTCAAGTTTTTAGCTATTTATAGTTTAGGATTTAGTGTTTAGGGTCTAGGATTAGTATAGGGTTTAAGGTTTGAGGTTTAAGGTATAGGGTTTAGGGTTTAGGATTAGTACAAGGTTTAGGGTTTGGGGTTTAGGGTTTAGGGGTTTTCTTATTTTTTTATTTTTTGTTTTTTTGGTTTATGATTTAGGATTTAGGGTTTAGGGTTTAAGATTTAAGGTTTAAGGTTTATGGTTTAGGGTTTTAGGGGTTACGATTTAGGGTTTGGGATTTAGGGGTTTTAGGGTTTACTGTTTATGTTTTAGGTTTAGGATTCAGGTTTTAGTTTAGGGTTTTTGGTTTTTGGTTTTTTTAATAAAGAATAAATTTAGATTTGACATTTCTTCTTTTTGATTTGATCAGCCAAGTAACACACCAAGTTTTGTAAGACACAAGGGATGACATAGATAAAAAATGAGCATTGATAGCAAAAATAAAAAACCCTAGCTAACTAGAATCATATCTACTATAAAGACATAGTTCCATAAGAAGTAGATCGAATTGATCATACTTCAGTTTCTCCAGTTCCCATTAGAACAACCCCGGCCTCTCGAGTAGCATAATCCACCATCATATCCCCAATCTCCACCCTCCACCACCACCATGACTATAACCTTCATCATTCCACTCACTTCCATAATCACCACAGCTCCGAACACCACCTCCATATCAACCAGAACCTCCAGATCACCCACCACCACTCTGATAATGGTCACATATGCCTTCGCTTCCATCGACAGATCTAGATTGAGCTTAGTTGATGGTGATATTCCTGCCGTCAAGGTTCTGCCCATTCTTAGGGTGTAGGTTTAGGTATAAGTTTATTAGGTTTTATGGTTTTGGTTTACTTTTTAATTTATTTAGTTACTTTAGGTATAGGTTTAGGGTTTGGGGTTTAGAGTTTAAGGTTTAGGGTTAGGGTTTAGGGTTTAGGGTTTAGGGTTTAGGGCTTAGGGTTTAGGGTTTATGGTTTTGGGTTTTAGGGTTTAGGGTTAGGGCTTAGGGTTTCTTGGTTTAGGGTTTAGTGTTGTAGGTTTACGATTTAGGGTTTAGGGTTTAGGGTTTTAGGTTTCAGGGTTTAGGATTTAGGGTTTATGGCTTTTTTTTTAAATTAAGTAAACTAGTAAGTTTAGTCTTATTTAGTTTAAATAGTTAATTTTTTATTTATTTTAGTTTATTTTACTTTTGATTTTTATTTAGGTTTATTTTTTATTTTTATTTAATTTAGTTTATTTATTTTAGTATAGTTTTTTTATTTTAGTTTATTTTTTAGGTTTAGGTTTAGGTTTAGGTTTATTTTTAGTTTACCTATATTTTTTATTTTTTTTAGGTTTAGGTTTTATTTTATTATTTTTAGATTTAGGCTTAGGTTTTTATTTTATTTCTCTAGGTTAAGGTTTTAGGTTTTTATTTTAGGTTTTATTTTTTAGGTTAGGTTTATGTTTTATTTATTTTAGTTTAGATTTAGGTTTAGGTTTATTTTATTTTATTTTAGGTTAAGGTATTTTTTTGGTTTAGGGTTAGGTATTAATTTTTTTTAGGTTTTTTTTTAGGTTTAGGTTTTTATTTAATTTTTATTTTATTTTATTTTAGGTTTATTTTATTTTTATTTTAGGTTTAGTTTTTATTGTATTTAAGTTTTTCATTTTTTAGTTTAGTTTAGGCTTTTATTTATTTTATTTTAGTTTAGTTTTTTTGTATTTTATTTTCTTTTCAGGTTTAGGTTAAGGTTTAGATTTTTGATTATGTTTTTATTTTATTTTATTTTATTTTTTTTCTTAAGGTTTTTTATTTATTTTTGATATTGGTTTTATTTAGTTTAAGTTTAGGTTTTTAGCTTCTTAAGGTTTAGGGTTGTAGGTTTTAGGGTTTATGGTTTAGGGTTTAGGGTTTAGGTTTTATGGTTTTGGGTTTTAGGGTTTAGGGTTTAGGGTTTAGGGCTTAGGGTTTAGGGTTAGGATTTTTTTCTTTTATTTATATTTTTTATTTAGGGTTTAGGGTTAGTTTTAGGGTTTAGGTTTTAAGATTTTGGAATATAGGGTTTAGGGTTTGTGGCTTAGGGTTTAGGTTTTATTTAAAAAAATATGAAAATTGATAGGTTTAATTTTATTTAGTTTATTTTTTATTTATTTTAGTTTATTTTATTTTTTATTTTTATTTAGCTTTATTTTTTATTTAGTTTAGTTTATTTATTTTAGGTTTATTTATTCTAGTTTCCATTTTTTATTTCAGTTTATTTTTTAGGTTTAAGTTTATGTTTATTTTTAGTTTAGTTTTTTTGTTTTTATTTTTTAGGTTTAATTTTAGGTTTTTATTTTATTTTTTTAGGTTTAGGTTTTAGGTTATTTTTAAGTTTTATTTTTTTATTTAAGTTTAGGTTTACATTTTGTTATATCTTACGTTTAGTTTTTATTTTATTTTTGGATTATTTTATTTGTATCTTATGTTTAGTTTTTATTTTATTCAAGTTTTTTTAGGTTTATTTTTTAATTTAGTTTAGTTTAGGTTTTTATTTATTCTATTTTAGTTTAGTTTTAGTTTTTATTTTATTTTATTTATTTTATTTATTTAGGTTTAGGTTTAGGTTTTAGTTTAGGTTTTTATTTTATTTTACTTTATTTATTTTATTTAGGTTTAAGTTATTTTATTTATTTTATATTTAGGTTTTATTTAGTTTAGGTTTAGGTTTTTAGGTTTTTAGGTTTTTAGGTTTTTAGGGTTTAGGATTTATGGTTTACGGTTTGGTGTTTAGGGTTTAGGGTTTATGGTTTAGGGTTTAGGATTTAGGGTTTTAGGTTTAGGGTTTTAGGGTTGAAGCTTAAGGGTTTAGGGTTTATTTTAGTGTTTAGGGTTGAGGGCTAGGGTTTTTTTATTTATTATTTATTTAGTTTATTTAGGGTTTAGGGTTAGTTAACTATTTAGGGTTTAGGGATTAGGGTTTCGTGTTGTAGGTTTAGGGTTGTAGGTTTAGGATTTAGGGTTTTAGGGTTTACAATTTAGCGTTTAGAGTTTAGGGATTTTAGGGTTTAGCATTTACATTTTAGGTTTAAGGTTCAAGTTTTAGTTTAGGGTTTTTAGTTTTTGGTTTTTTTCAATAAAGAACAAATTTATATTCCACATTTCTTCTTTTTGATTCAATCAACCAAGTAGCACGCCAAGTTTTCTAAGACACAAGGGATGACATAGATAAAAAATGAGCACTGTTAGTGAAAATAAGAAACCTTAGATAACTAGAATCGTATCTAATGCAAAGACACAATTCCATAAGAAGCAGATCGAATTGATCGTGCTTCAGTTTCTCTAGTTCCCATTAGAACAACCCCGGCCTCTCGAGTAGCATAATCCACCATCATATCCCCAATCTCTCCCTTCGCCACCACCATGACTGTAACCTTCATCATTCCTCTCACTTCCATAACCAACACTGCTCTGACCACTACCACCATATCCTCCAGAACTTCCAGATCCCCCACCACCACTATGATAATGGCTGCCATTCACCTCCACCTATAGATCTAGACTGAGCCTAGTTGATGGTGATATTCCTACCGTCAAGGTTTCGTCCATTCTTAAGGTTTAGGTTTATGTATAGGTTGATTAGGTTTTATGGTTTAGGTTTAGTTTTAATTTATTAAGTTACTTTAGGTATAGGTTAAGGGTTAGGGGTTTAGTCTTTAGATTTATGGTTTAGGGTTTAGAGTGTACGCTTTTAGGGTTTAGGGTTTAGGGTTAGGGGTTAGGGTTTCTTAGTTTAGGGGTTAGGGTTTCTTGGTTTTTTTTTAAATTAAGTAAACTAGTATGCTTAGGTTTATTTAGTTTAATTAGTTTGTTTTTATTTGTTTTAGTTTATTTTACTTTTGATTTTTATTTAACATTATTTTTTATTTTTATTTAATTTAGTTTATTTATTTTAGTCTAGGTTTTTTATTTTAACTTATTTTTTTGGTTTAGGTTTAGGTTTAGGTTTATTTTTTAGTTTAGTTTTATTTTTATTTTTTTTAGGTTTAGGTGGTATTTTATTATTTTTAGGTTTAGGTCTAGGTTTAGGCTTTTATTTTATTTCTCTAGGTTCAAGTTTTAGGCTTGTATTTTATGTTTTAGTTTCTAGGTTAGGTTTATGTTTTATTTATTTTAGTTTTGACTTAGGTTTAGGTTTATTTTATTTTTATTTTAGGTTAAGATATTTTTTTGGTTTAGGATTTAGGTTTTAATTTTTAATTATTTTAAGGTTTTTTTTAGGTTTAGGATTTTATTTAGTTTTTATTTTATTTTATTTTAGGTTTATTTTATTATTATTTTAGGTCTAGATTAGGTTTTTATTTATTTTATTTTAGTTTAGTTTTTTTAAAATTTTATTTTTAGGTTTAGGTTTAGGTTTATGTTTTTATATATGTTTTTATTTTATTTTATTTTAATTTATTTTCGTTTAAGTTTTTTATTTATTTTTGTTTTTAGTTTTATTTAAAGTAGGTTTATGTTTAGGTTTTATTTAGCTTAGGGTTTAAGTTTTATGGTTTTTAGTTTTAGGGTTCAGGGTTTAGTGTTTAAGGTTTAGGGTTTAGGATTAAGAATTTTTTTATTTTTTTATTTTTTTATTTAGGGTTTAGGGTTTAGGATTAGTTTAGGGTTTAGGGTTGTAGGTTTAAGGTTTAGGGTTTAGGGTTAGTTTTAGGGTTTAGGGTTTAGGGTTTTGGGATATAGGGTTTAGGGTTTGTGGCTTAAGGTTTAGGTTTTATTTACAAAATTATGAAAATCGATAGTTTTAAGTTTATTTAGATTATTTTTTATTTATTTTAGTTTATTTTATTTGTTATTTTTATTTAGCTTGATTTTTTTATTTAGTTTAGTTTATTTATTTGAAGTTTATTTATTCTAGTTTACATTTTTTATTTCATTTTTTTAGGTTTAAGTTTATGTTTATTTATTAGTTTAGTTTTTTATTTTTATTTTTTAGTTTTAAGTATAGGTTTTAATTTTTTTTAAGGTTTAGGTTTTAGGTTTTATTTTTTAGTTTAGGTTTAGGTTTAATTTTACTTGTATCTTACGTTTAGTTTTTATTTTATTTTTGGATTATTTTATTTGTATCTTACATTTAGTTTTTATTTTATTCAGGTTTTTTTAAGTTTATTTTTTAGTTTAGTTTAGTTTAGGTTTTTATTTATTTTATTTTAAATTAGTTTTAGTTTTTTATTTTATATTTATGATTAGTTTAGGTTTAGGTCTAGGTCAAGTTTTAGTTTTGGTTTTTATTTTAATTTATTTAATTTAAGTTTAAGTATTTTTAATTATTTTATATTTAGGTTTTATTTAGTTTAGTTTTAGGTTTTTAAGTTTTTAAGTTTTTAGGGTTTAAGGTTTAGGGTTTATGGTTTGATGTTTAGGGTTTAGGGTTTAGGGTTTAGGGTTATAGGTTTTATGGTTAGGGTTTAGGGTTTAGGGTTTAGGGTTTCGAGTTTAGGGTTTTAGGGTTGAAGCTTAAGGGTTTAGGGTTTTAGGGTTTTAGGGTTGACAGCCAGGGTTTTTATATTTTTTTATTTATTTATTTTATTTAGGGTTTTGGGTTAGTTAAGTGTTTATAGTTTATGGTTTAGGGTTTAGTGTTGTAGGTTTAGGGTTGTAGGTTTAGGATTTAGGGTTTAGGGTTTTGGGTTGCAGGTTCAGGGTTAGTTTTAGGGTTTAGGGTTTAGGGTTAGGGTTTCATTTTAATTAAATAAATTAGTAGGTTCAGGTTTATTTAATTTATTTTTTATTTATTTTAATTTATTTTATTTTATATTTTGAATTTGGCTTATTTTTATTTTTATTTAGTTTAGTTTATTTAATTCAAGTTTATTTATTTTAGCTTAGTTTTTTATTTTAGTTTATTTATATGTTTAGGTTTAGGTTTATGTTTATTTTTTTACTTTAGTTTTATTTTTACATTATTTTTTTGGTTTTGGTTTTATTTTTTATTTTTAGGTTTAAGTTTAGGTTTTTTTTTAGGTTTATGTTTTAGGTTTTTATTTTAGGTTTAATTTTAGGTTTAATTTTTTAGTTTAGGTTTAGGTTTATTTTTAATTTATTTTATTTTGTATAGTTTAGGTTTATGTTTAGGTTTAATTTATTTTAGGTTTGGGTTTTATTTATTTTAGTTTACTTTATTTTAGTTTAGGTTTACGTATATTTTCTTTTTATCTTATGTTTAGGTTTTAGTTTTTTAGTTTAGGGTTTAGGATTTATTTTTTAGGTTTATGTTTTCATTTAGTTTGTATTTTATTTTTTTACCTTTATTTCATTTTAATATTAGGATTTGTTTTCATTTTATTTGGGTTTTTAATTTTTTTATTATAGTTTATGTTTTTATTTATTTTATTTTAGTTTAGTTTTTATTTTATTTTTTTATTTTATTTTTGGTTTAGGTATAGGTTTAGGTTGTAGTTCATGTTTTTGTTTAACTTTATTTTTTATTTAGGTTTATGTTTTTTTATTTATTTTATTTTCAGGTCTCATTTAGTTTAAGTTTTGGGTTTATTTTTAGGTTTTATTTTTTTACTTTATAGTTATTTTTAGTTTATTTTATTTTATTTAGTTTAGGGTTTAGGTTTAATTTATTTTAGGTTTAGGTTTAGGTTTTAATTATTTTAGTTTTAATATTTTTGTTTAGGTTTAAGTTTATTTATTTTGTTTATTTTATTTTTATTTTAGGTCTAGGTTTTTTTTAGTTTAGGGTTTAGGTTTTAGTTTTTATGTATTTTTAGGTTTTATTTTAAGGTTTATTTTTTTGGTTTATGTTTTTATTTATTTTTTATTTTATTTTAGGTTTATCTTATTTTCATTTTAAGTTTAGTTTTTATTTTATTTACTATTTTTATTCTTAGGTTTATTTTATTTTTTTAATTTAGTTTAGGTTTTTATTTATTTTATTTTATTTTATTTTGAAGTTTATTTTATTTTATTTTTAGGTATAGGTTTAGGTTTTTTTATTTATTTTATTTTTAGGTTTTATTTAGTTTATAATTAGGTTTTTAGGTTTTTAGGATTTAGGGTTTAGGGTTTAAGGTTTAGGGTTTAAGGGTTTAGGGTTAGGGTTTAGGGTTTACTGTTTAGGGTTTAGGGTTTAGTGTTTAGGCATTATAGTTTAGGGTTTAGGGTTTAAGATTTAAGTTTTAGGGTTAGCTTAGTGTTTAGTGTTACTTTAGGGTTTAGCTTTTAAAGTTTTGAGTTTAAGCTTTAGGGTTTAGGGTTTTTAGGATTTAGGGTTTAGGATTTATGGTTAGTTTAGGGTTTTGGGTTTAGAGTTTTAGGGTGTAGTGTTAAGGGTTTAAGGTTTAGGGTTTATAGTTTAGGGTTTAGGACTTAGGGTTTAGGGTTTAGGGTTTAGGGTTGTAGGATTAAGGTTTATGATTTAGGTTTTATGGTTTATGGTTTATGGTTTAGGGTTTAGGGTTTTAGGTTTTAAGGTTTATGGTTTAGGGTTTAAGGTATTTATGGTTTAAGGTTTAGGGTTTTGGATTTTGGTTTTAGGTTTTGGGTTTAGGGTTTTGGTTTTTTTTTTAACAGAGAACAAATTCAAATTCAACATTTCTTCTTTTTGATTTTATCAACCAAGTAACACACCAAGTTTTCTAAGACAAGCAATGACATAGATAAAAAATGAGCACGCATAGAGTAAATCAAAAATCATAGATAATTAGAACTGTCTCTACTGTAAAGACATAGTTAAATAAGGAGCAGATCGGATCGATCGTTCATCAATTTCTCCAGTTCCCATCAGAACCACCCTGACATCTCCAGAACTGGGATCCACCATCATATCCTCGATCTCTCCCCTTCTTTTTTATTTTATCAGCCAAGTAACACACCAAGTTTTCTAAGATAAGCGATGACATAGATCAAAAATGAGCACCCACAGAGTAAATCAAAAACCATAGATAACTAGAATTATCTCTACTGTAAATACACAGTTAAATAAGGAGCAGATAGGATCGACCGTTCATCAGTTTCTCTAGTTCCCATCAGAACCACCCTGGCATCTCCAGTAGTGGGATCCACCATCACATCCTCGATCTCTCCCCTTAGCCACCACCACGGCTATAACCTCCATCATTCATCCTACCTCCATGACCACCACTACCCCGACCACCACTTCCATATCCACCAGCACCTCCAGATCCCCCAACACCACTATGATAACTGCCATATCCCCAACACCACTATGATAACTGCCATATCCTAACCTAACGGTGATGTTTCGGTTGTCAAGGTTCTGCCTATTCTTAGGGTTTAGGTTTAGTTCTAGGTTTAACAGTGATTATTTTTTAATTTATTTAGTTACATTAGGTTAGGTTTAGGGTTTAGGGCTTAGGTTTTTTTTAAAATTAAGAAACTTGTAGGTTTATGTTTATTTAGGTTATTTTTATTAATTTTAGTTTATTTTATTTTTTTCATTTTATTTATCTTTATTTTTTTATTTAGTTTAGTTTGTTTATTTTAGGTTTATGCTTATTTTTTAGTTTAGTTTTTTTATTTTATTTTTTAGGTTTAGGTTTTATTTTTTATTTTTAGGTTTAGGTTTAGGTTTTTTTAGGTTTAGGTTTTTAGTTCTTATTTTAGGTTTATTTTTGGGTTTTATTTTTTAATTTAGGTTAAGGTTTATTTTTAGTTTATTTTATTTTATTTAGCTTAGAATTTAGGTTTAGTTTATTTTAGGTTTATGTTTAGGTTTTATTTTTAAAATTTAGTTAATTTTAGTTTAGGTTTTGGTTTATTTTAGTTTGTTTATTTTAAGTTTAGGTTTTTTTTAAAGTTTTTGGATTGGGTTTTTTTTTAATTTTATTTGTGTTTTATTTTTAGGTTTATGTTTTTATTTAGCTTTTATTTTATTTTATTATGAGTTTATTTTATTTTTATTTTACATTAAGATTTAATTTTATTTATGCTTTTTGTTTTCATATTTATTTATTTTTTTAGTTTAGTTTAGGTTATTATTTATTTTATTTTAGTTTAGTTTTTATTTTTATATTATTTTATTTTTAGGTTTTGGGTTTAGGTTTTCAGGTTTTTAGGGTTTAGGGTTTAGGGTTTAGGGTTTAGGTTTTAGGGTTTAGGGTTTAGTGTTTAGGGTTTAGGGTTTAGGGTTATAAATTTAGGGTTTGGGGTTTAGGGTTTAGGGGTAGGGTTTTTTTTAAAATTATGTAAATTGGTAGGTTTAGGTTTATTTAGTTTATTATTTATTAATTTTAGTATATTTTATTTTTTATTTTTATTTATGTTTATTTTTATTTTTTATTTTTATTTATTTTTTAAATATTTTATTTTAGGTTTTTTTATTTTTATTCTAGGTTTAGTTTTTTATTTTATTGAGTTTTCTTATTTTTTATCTAGTTTAGCTTTGTATTTATTTTATTTTAGTTTAGTTTTAATTTTTATTTTATTTTCTTTTTAAGTTTAGGTTTAGTTTAGGTTTAGGTTTAGATTTAGGTTTTAGTTTATGTTTTGATTTTATTTTATTTTTTTATATTATTGTTGTTGAGGCTTTTTATTTATTTTATTTTTAGGTTTTATTTAGTTTGGGTTTAGGTTTTTAGATTTTTAGGGTTTAGGGTTTAGGGTTTAAGTTTTATGATTTTGGGTTTTGGTTTTTGGGTTTAGGGTTTAGGGTTTAGACTTTAAGGTTTAGGGCTTAGGGCTTAGGGTTTAGGGTTTTAGGGTTTTAGGGTTTAAGGTTTAGGGTTTAGGGTTTAGGGTTTTGGTTTTATGTTTAGTGTTTTTGGGAATTTTTTAACAGAGAACAAATTCAGATTCAACATTTCTTCTTTATGATTTCATCAACCAAGTAATAGACTATGTTTTCTAAGACATAAGTGAACATAGATAAAAAATGAGCACTCATTCAGCAAATGAAGAATCCTAGATAACTAGAATCGTATCTATAGTAAAGACAGTTTCGTAAGTAGCAGATCAGATCGATCGTTCTTTAGTTTCTCCAATTCCCATCAGAACCACCTCAACCTCTCAAATAGCGGGATCCACTATCATATCCCCGATCTCCCCTTCCGCCACCACCATGGTTGTAACCTCCATCGCTCCTCCCACCTTCATAACCACCACTGCCCCGACCACTACCTCCATATCCACCAACACTTCTAGATCCCCCATCACCACTATGATAATCGTCGCCTCTACCTTCACCTCCACCGCCAGATCTAGACTGATCCTAGTTGATGGAGATATTCCTGCCGTCAAGGTTCTGCCCATTCTTAAGGTTTTGTTTTACGTATAGGTTTATTAGGTTTTATGGTTTAGGTTTTTTTTTAATTTACTTAGGTAGTTAGGTTATAGGTTTAGGGTTTTGGGTTTAGGGTTTATGGTTGTAGGTTTAGTGTTTAGGGTTTTAGGGTTTAGGATTTAGGGTTTATGATTTTTTTTTAAATTAAGTAAACTAGTAGGTTTAGGTTTATTTAGTTTAATTAGTTTATTTTTTATTTGTTTTAGTTTATTTTACTTTTGATTTTTATTTAACATTATTTTTTATTTTTATTTAGTTTAGTTTATTTATTTTAGTATAGGTTTTTTTATTTTAGTTTATTTTTTAGGTTTAGGTTTAGGTTTAGGTTTATTGTTTAGTTTAGTTTTATTTTTATTTTTTTTAGGTTTTTTTTATTTTATTATTTTTAGGTTTAGGTTTAGGTTTAGGTTTTTATTTTTTTTTCTCTAGGTTGAGGTTTAGGTTTGTATTTTAGGTTTTAGTTTTTAGGTTAGGTTTATGTTTTATTTATTTTAGTTTTGATTTAGGTTTAGGTTTATGTTATTTTTATTTTAGGTTAATATATTTTTTTTGTTTAGGGTTTAGGTTTTAATTTTTAATTATCTTAAGGTTTTTTAGGTTTAGGATTTTATTTAGTTTTTATTTTATTTTATTTTTGGTTTATTTTATTATTATTTTAGGTCTAAATTAGGTTTTTATTTATTTTATTTTAGTTTAGTTTCTTTTAAAATTTTATTTTGAGGTTTAGGTTTAGGTTTAGGTTTTCATTTATGTTTTTATTTTATTTTATTTTGGTTTAAGTTTTTTATTTATTTTGGTTTTTGGTTTTATTTAGTTTAGGTTTAGGTTTTTAGCATCTTAAGGTTTAGGGTTGTAGGTTTTAGGGTTAGGGTTTAGGGTTTAGGATTTAGGTTTTATGGTTTTTGGTTTTAGGGTTTAGGGTTTAGTGTTTAGGGTTTAGGGTTTAGGATTAAAATTTTTTTATTTTTTTATTTTTTATTCAGGGTTTAGGGTTTAGGGTTAGTTTAGGTTTTAGGGTTGTAGGTTTAAGGTTTAGGGTTTAGGGTTAGTTTTAGGGTTTTGGGATATAAGGTTTAGGGTCTGTGGCTTAGGGTTTATGTTTTACTTAAAAAATTAAGAAAATTGATAGTTTTAAGTTTATTTAGTTTATTTTTTATTTATTTTAGTTTATTTTATTTGTTATTTTTATTTATCTTTATTTTTTATTTAGTTTAGTTTATTTATTTTAGGTTTATTTATTCTAGTTTACATTTTTATTTGATTTTTTTAGGTTTAAGTTTATGTTTATTTTTTAGCATAGTTTTTTTATTTTGATTTTTTAAGTTTAAGTTTAGGTTTTTATTTTTTTATTGAGGTTTAGGTTTTAGGCTTTTTAGGTTTTATTTTTTAGTTTAGGTTTAGGTTTACTTTTGTGTATATCTTACGTTTAGTTTTTATTTTATTTTTGGATTATTTTATTTGTATCTTACATTTAGTTTTTATTTTATTCGGGTTTTTTAGGTTTATCTTTTTAGTTTAGTTTAGTTTAGGTTTTTATTTATTTTATTTTAGTTTAGTTTTAGTTTTTTTATTTTATATTTAGGGTTAGTTTAGGTTTAGGTCTAGGTTTAGGTTTTAGTTTAGGTTTTTATTTTAATTTATTTTATTTAGGTTTAAGTATTTTTATTTATTTTATATTTAGGTTTTATTTAGTTTAGGTTTAGGTTTTCAGGTTTTTAGGTTTTTAGGTTTTTAAGGTTTAGGGTTTAGGGTTTATGGTTTGGTGTTTAGGGTTTAGGGTTTAGGGTTTAGGGTTGTAGGTTTTAGGGTTTAGGGTTGTAGGTTTTAGGGTTTAGGGTTTAGGGTTTAGGGTTTCAAGTTTAGGGTTTTAGGGTTGAAGCTTAAGGGTTTAGGGTTGACGGCTAGGGTTTCTTTATTTTTTATTTATTTATTTTATGTAGGGTTTAGGGTTAGTTAAGTGTTTACAGTTTAGGGTTTAGGGTTTAGTGTTATAGGTTTATGGTTGTAGGTTTAGGATTTAGTGTTTATGGTTTTGTGTTGCAGGTTTAGGGTTAGTTTTAGGGTTTAGGGTTTAGGGTTAGGGTTTCTTTTTAATTAAGTAAATTGGTAGGTTTAGGTTTATTTAGTTAATTTTTTATTTATTTTTTATTTATTTTAATTTATTTTATTTTTTATTTTGAATTTGGCTTAATTTTATTTTTATTTAGTTTAGTTTATTTAATTTAGGTTTATTTATTTTAGCTTAGTTTTTTCTTTTAGTTTATTTTTATGTTTAGGTTTACGTTTATGTTTATTTTTTTGCTTCAGTTTTATTTTTACATTATTTTTTAGGTTTAGGTTTTATTTTTTATTTTTAGGTTTAGGTTTAGTTTTTTTTAGGTTTATGTTTTAGGTTTTTATTTTAGGTTTAATTTTTTAGTTTATTTTATTTTATATAGTTTAGGTTTATGTTTAGGTTTAATTTATTTTAGGTTTAGGTTTAAGTTTTATTTATTTTAGTTTTATTTTATTTTAGCTAGGTACATTTTCTTTTATCTTTTTATGTTTAGTTTTAGTTTTTAAATTTTGGGTTTAGGTTTCATTTAGTTGTATTACTTATCTTTTGTTTTATTCTATTTCATTTAATATTAGGATTTGTTTTCATTTTATTTGGGTTTTTTATTTTTTATTTTAGTTTATTTTTTTTTTTTATTTTAGTTTAGTTTTTATTTTTTATTTTATTTTCTTTTTAGGTTTAGGTTTAGGTTTAGGTTGTAGTTCATGTTTTTGTTTAACTTTATTTTTTTTATTTAGGTTTATGTTTTTTTATTTATTTTATTTTTAGGTTTAATTTAGTTTAAGTTTTTAGTTTATTTTAGGTTTTATTTTTTTACTCTATGGTTATTTTTAGTTTATTTTATTTTATTTAGTTTTGGGTTTAGGTTTAGTTTGTTTTATTTATTTTATTTTATTTTTTTTTCATTTTATTTATCTTTATTTTTTATTTATTTTAGTTTGTTTATTTTAGGTTTATGCTTATTTTTTAGTTTAGTTTTTTTTTTAATTTATTTTTTAGGTTTAGGTTTTATTTTTTATTCTTAGGATTAGGTTTAGGTTTTTTTTAGGTTTAGGTTTTTAGTAATTGTTTTAGGTTTATTTTGGGTTTTATTTTTTAATTTAGGTTAAGGTTTATTTTTAGTTAATTTTAGGGTGTAGTGTTAAGGGTTTTGGGTTTATGGTTTACAGTTTAGGGTTTAGGACTTAGGGTTTAGGGTTTAGAGTTTAGGGTTGTAGGATTAAGGTTCTGATTTAGGTTTTATGGTTTTGGGTTTAGGGTTTAAGATTTTAGGTTTTAAGGTTTATAGTTTAGGGTTTAAGGAATTTATGGTTTAAGGTTTAAGGTTTTGGATTTTGGTTTTAGGTTTAGGGTTTAGGGTTTTGGTTTTTTTTTAACAGAGAACAAATTCAGATTCAACATTTCTTCTTTTTGATTTTATCAACCAAGTAACACACCAAGTTTTCTAAGATAAGCGATGACATAGATCAAAAATGAGCACGCATAGAGTAAATCAAAAGCCATAGATAACTAGAATTGTCTCTACTATAAAGACACAGTTAAATAAGGAGCAGATAGGATCGACCGTTCATCCGTTTCTCTAGTTCCCATCAGAACCACCCTGGCATCTCCAGTAGTGGGATCCATCATCATATCCTCGAACTCTACTTTTAGCCACCACCACGGCTGTAACCTCCATCATTCATCCTATCTCCATGACCACCACTACCCCGACCACCACCTCCATATCCACCAGCACCTCCAGATCCCCCAACACCACTGTGATAACTGCCACATCCACCTTCTCCTCCACCGCCGGATCTGGATTTATCCTAGTTAACGGTGATGTTTCGGTTGTCAAGGTTCTGCCTATTCTTAGGGTTTAGGTTTAGTTCTAGGTTTAACAATGATTATTTTTTAATTTATTTAGTTACATTAGGTTAGGTTTAGAGTTTAGGGCTTAGGTTTTTTTTTTTTAATTAAGAAAACTGGTAGGTTTATGTTTATTTAGGTTATTTTTATTAATTTTAGGTTATTTTATTTTTTTCATTTTATTTATCTTTATTTTTTTATTTAGTTTAGTTTGTTTATTTTAGGTTTATGTTTATTTTTTAGTTTAGTTTTTTTGTTTTAATTTTTAGGTTTAGGTTTTATATTTTATTCTTAGGTTTAGGTTTAGGTTTTTTTTAGGTTTAGGTTTTTAATTCTTATTTTAGGTTTATTTTTGGGTTTTATTTTTTAATTTAGGTGAAGGCTTATTTTTAGTTTATTTTATTTTATTTAGTTTAGAATTTAGGTTTAGTTTATTTTAGGTTTATGTTTAGGTTTTATTTTTAAAATTTAGTTAATTTTAGTTTAGGTTTTGGTTTATTTTAGTTCATTTATTTTAAGTGTAGATTTTTTTTAAGTTTTTGGTTTGGGTTTTTTTTTAATTTTGTTTGTTTTTTATTTTTAGGTTTATGTTTTTATTTAGCTTTTATTTTATTTTATTATGAGTTTATTTTATTTTTATTGTACATTAAGATTTAATTTTATTTATGTTTTTTGTTTTCATATTTATTTAATTTTTTAGTTTAGTTTAGGTTATTATTTATTTTATTTTAATTTTGTTTTTATTTTTATATTATTTTATTTTTAGGTTTCAGGTTTAGGTTTTTAGGTTTTTAGGGTTTAGGGTTTAGGGTTTAGGGTTTAGGGTTTAGTGTTTTATGGTTTTGGTTTTAGGGTTTAGGGTTTAGTGTTTAGGGTTTAGGGTTTAGGGTTGTAGATTTAGGGTTTGGGGTTTAGGGTTTAGGGTTAGGGCTTTTTTTTAAAATTATGTAAATTGGTAGGTTTAAGTTTATTTAGTTTATTATTTATTTATTTCAATTTATTTTATTTTTTATTTTTATATATGTTTTTTTTATTTTTTATTTTTAATTATTTTTTATTTTATTTTATTTTATTTTAGGTTTTTTTATTTTTATTCTAGGTTTAGTTTTTTATTTTATTGAGTTTTCTTTTTTTTTTTTGTCTAGTTTAGCTTTTTATTTATTTTATTTTAGTTTAATTGCCATCAGAACCACCCATCAGAACCACCCAAGCCTCTCAAATAACGGGATCCATTATCATATCCTCGATCTCTCCTTCCGCCACCACCATGGTTGTAACCTCCATCACTCCTCCTGCCTTCATAACCACCACTGCCCCGACCACTACCTCCATATCCACTAGCACTTCCATCCCCATCACCACTTGATGATGTCAGCCTCGCCTTAGCCTCCAATCTAGGAGCACGGTTGATGGTGATATTCCTGATGTCAAGGTTCTGCACATTCTTAGGGTTTAGCTTTAGGTTTAGGTTTATTAGGCTTTAGGGTTTAGGTTTATTTTTTAATTTATTTAGTTACTTTAGGTTTAGATTTAGGTTTTGCGGTTTAAGGTTTAGGGTACAGGGTTTAGGTTAGGGTTTAGGGTTTAGGGTTTTGGGTTTAGGGTTTAAGGTTATAAGGTTTATACTTTTAGGGTTTAGGGTTCAAAGTTTTTTAGGGGTTTAAATTAAGTAAACCAGTAGGTTTAGGTTATTTTAGTATATTTAGTTTAGTTTATTTATTTAAAATTTTATTATACTTTTTTATTTAAGTTTATTTTTATTTTTATTTAGTTTAGTTTATTTTTTTAGGTTTTTTATTTTAGTTTATTTTTTATGTTTATGTTTAGGTTTAGGTTTATTTTTTATTTGAGTTTTATTTTTTTTTATTTATTAGGTTTATGTTTTATTTTTTATTTTTAGGTTTATGTTTAGGTTTTTATTTTATTTTTTATGTTTAGGTTTATTTAATTTTTATTTTAGGTTTAGATTTTTTTTTATTTTGGGTTTAGGTTTTAATTTTCCTTTATTTTTAGGTTTATTTTTTAAGTTTAGGATTTCATTTAGTTTTTATTATATTCCATTTTAGGTTTATTTTATTTTTATTATACGTTTAGTTTTTATTTTATTAAAATTTTTTATTCTTAAATTTATTTTATTTTTTTTAGTTTAGTTTAGTTTATTTTATTTCAGTTTAGTTTATTTTTATTTTAATTTTATTTTAATTTTAGTTTTAGTTTTTATATTTATTTTAATTTAGTATTAGTTTTTATTTTATTTTATTTTTTTTATTTAGGTTTAAGTTTTTTTATTTATTTTATTTTTATTTTTTATTTAGTTTAGGTTTAGGTTTTTAAGTTTTTAGGATTTAGGGTTTAGGGTTTAGGGTTTAGGGTTTAGGGTTCAATGTTTAGGTTTTAGGGTTTAGGATTTTTGGGGTTCAGGGTTTGGGTTAGGTTAGGGTTTATTGTTAGATTAGGGTTTAAGGTTGAGGGTTTAGAATTTATAGTTTAGGATTTTTAGAGTTTAGGGTTTAGGATTTACGGTTAGGGTTTGGGTTAAGGATTAAGGTTGTAGGTTTAGGGTTGTATGTTTAGGGTTTAGGGTTTAGGGTTTAGGATTTAGTGTTTAGCATATAGGGCTTAAGGTTTAGGTTTTTTATTTCTTAAAGTAAGTAAACTTATAGGTTTATGTTTAGTCAATTTATTTAGTATATTTTATATCTTTATTTAAGATTATTTTTTTTAGTTTATTATATTTATTCGATATTTATTTCTTTTATTTTAATTTATTTTTTAGGTTTGGGTTTATGTTTATGTTTATTTTTTAGTTTAATTTTATTTTTATTTTATTTTTTACATTTTGGCTTTATTTTTTATATTTAGGCTTAGGTTTAGGTTTTTATTTTAATTTTTTAGGTTTAAGTTTTAGCTTTTTAATTTAGGTTTAGGTTTATTTTTAGTTTATTTTATTTTAATTTGTTTATGTTTAAGTTTAGGTTTAGTTTATATTAGGTTTAGGTTTAGGTTTTATTTATTTTAGTTTAGGTTTATGTTTTTTTTTAGGTTTAGTTTTTTTTTTTAGGGTTTAGGTTTTTTTTAGGTTTTTTTTAAAGTTTATTATTTAGGTTTAGGTTTTTATTTAATTTTCATTTAATTTTATTTTAGGTTTTCTTTCTTTTTATTTTACATCTAGGTATTATTTTATTTTTAGTTTAGTATATGTTTTTATTTTTGTTCTTTTAGTTTATTTTATATTTTATATTTTAATTTATTTTTAGGTTTAGGTTTAGGTTTTAGTCTAGGTTTTTATTTTATTTTATTTTTATTATATTTAGGTTTATGTTTTTTATTTATTTTATTTTTAGGTTTTTTTTAGTTTAGGTTTTTGTTGTTAAGTTTTTACAGTTTAGGGTTTAAAGTTAAGGGTTTGGGTTTTATTTATTTTAGTTTAGTTTGTTTGAGTTTAGGTGTATGTTTATTTTATTTTGTTTATTTTAGGTTTAGGTTTTTTTTTAGTTTAGGGTTGAGGTTTAAATTTTTATTTATTTTTATGTTTTATTTTTATGTTTAATTTTTTGGTTTAGATTTTTATTTCATTATACATTCAGGTTTAGGTTTTAGTTTAGGTGTTTATTTTTTTTAGGTTTAGGTTCTTTTATTTATTTTACTTTTAGGTTTTATTTAGTTTAGGATTAGGTTTTTAGGCTTTTAGGGTTTAAGCTTTACGGTTTAGGGTTTATGGTGTAGGGTTTAGGGTTTAGGGTTTAGGGTTTGGGGTTTTGGGTTTAGGGTTTAGGGTTATATGTTTTATGGTTTAGGGTTTAGGGCTTTAGGTTTAGGGTTTAGGGTTTTAGGGTTTATGTTTTAGGGTTTAGGTTTCAAGGTTACGAGTTTAGTGTTAGGATTTAGGGTTTAGTGTTTTTTGAGTTTAGGTTTTAGTTAACAGGTTTATAGTTAGATTAGTTTAGGGTTTATAGTTTAACTTTAGGTATATAGTTTAGGTTAGTTTATGATTTAAGTTTAGGGTTTATAGTTTAGGGTTTAGGGTTTAGGTTAAGGTTAGAGTTAGGGTTAGGAGTTTAGTTTAAGGATTAGAATTCAAGTGTTTAGTGTTTAGGTTTAGAGATTAGTTTAGTTTAGGGTTTAGGGTTTAAGTTTAAGGTTTAGGGTTAAGGGTTTAGGTTGTAGCTTAGGGTTTAGGTTTACTAGGGTTTAGGGTTTAATGTTTAGGTTTAGGGTTTAGTGTTTAGGGTTTTAAAATAAAAGCCCGATAGGTTTAGGTTTTTTAATTTATTTTATATTATCTTAGGTTTATTTTTTATTTTTATTTATTTTAATTTATTTATTTTATGTTTATTTATTTTAGTTTAGGTTTTTATTTTAGTTTTTTATTTAGTTTTAGGTTTGGGTTTTTATTTTGTTTATTTTAGGTTTAGGTTTTTTTTCTATTTAAGGTTTAAGTTTTATTTTTTATTTATTTTTAGGTTTATTGCTTAGGTTTAGGATTTTATTTAGTTTTTATTTTAGGTTGATTTTATTTTTATTTTAAGTTTATGTTTTACTTTTAGGTTTATTTTATATTTTAGTTTAGTTTAGGTTTTTATTTATTTTATTTTAGTTTAGTTTTTATTTTTTATTTTATTTTATTTTAAGTTTAGGTTTATGTTTTAATTTACATTTTTATTTTAAGTGCTTTTCTTAGAAAAAGATATTGAAAATAGGTGGATGAGGTATTTTAATAAACTTTTCAATGAAGGATCTGAAAGTACGATTGATTTTAGCAACCTTAATACCTAAACAAAATAGAGAATTTCATTTTATCATTGCATTAGTAAATGCAGTCGATTGAAGCTTTAAAGAAAATGAAATGTGAAAAGCGATAGGACGGATAATATTCCAATAGAAGTGTGGAAATGTTTAGGAGATCAAGGAATTTCTTGGTTTACCAATCTTTTTAATGTTATTTTAAAGACTAAAAAGATGTCAGATGAGTGGAGAAAGAGTTTGTTGGTTCCTATATTTAAGAATAAAGGTGATGCACAAGAGTGTGCAAATTATAGAGGAATTAAGTTAATGTGTCATACATTAAAATTATGGGAGAGTAGTGAGCATAGGTTACGATGTGATGAAGTTTCTCTGTCGGTTTGGTTTCATGCCGGTAGATCTACTATGGATGCTATACATTTGTTAAGAGGTTTGATGGAGAAGCATAGAGAAAATAAGAAGGATCTACATATGATATTTATTGATTTAGAAAGCTTATGATAAAGTCTCAAGAGTTGTTCTTTGGAGGTTCTAGAGCGAGAAAGAAGTTAATATTGGTTATATTCAAGTCATTAAGGATATGTACTAGAGTCACTTGTGTCCAAACACAAGGAGGATTGACAAAATATTTTTCTATTTCGGTTGGATTACATCAAGGATCAACATTAAGCCCTTATCTTTTACTTTAGTTATTGATGTTCTTACGAGGCATTTACAAGAAGATGTACCTTGGTGTATGCTTTTTTCGATGACATTCTTCTTGTTGATAAGACTAGAGAGAGTCCATGAAACTTGAATTATGGAGGTCAACTTTAGAGTCTAAAGGTTTTGTTTAAGCAGATCTAAAACTGAATATATGGAGTGTAATTTTAGTTGTAGAAGTTTTAGTGGTAGTGTTGTGACTTTAGGTGATCAAGTCATTAATAAGAGTGGCGATTCAGATATTTAGGCTCTATTGTTCAAAATGATGGTGAAATAGATGGAGATATTATTAGTAGAATTCAAGTTGGATGGTTGAAGTGGAGGAATGCGGCCTATTATGTGATAGAAAAGTTCCACTTAAACTTAAGGGAAAATTTTATAAGATGGTGGTAAGACACGTGACTTATGGTGAATGTTGGCCAATAAAGAGAAACATAAGACTAAGTTAAGTGTTACAGAGATGAGGATGCTCAGGTGATGAGTGGCTTTACCCTTAGAGATAGAATGCAAAATGAGTATGTTCGAGAAAAAGTTGTAGCTCAGTGGTAGATAAGATTAGGGAGAGTCTTAGATGGTTTGGCCACATAAAGTGTCGTCCAGATGATTGATTAGGAGAGTAAAATAGATTTGCCTTATGTTAAGAAAGGTAGAGGTAGACCTAAAAAGACTTGGTTAAGATGTATAAAAAATGATCTTAGTATACTTGAATTAAATGAGAATTTGACACATAATAGAACACAATGGAGACGAATGGTTCATGTAGCTGACCCCACCTAGTGGGATTAAGGCTTATTGTTGTTGTTGTTGTTGTTGTTTTATTTTATTTAGGTTTAGGTTTTTCTTTACTTATTTTATTTTTTAGGTTTTATTTAGTTTTGGTTTAGGTTTTAGGTTTTTATGGTTTAGGGTTTAGGGTTTTCGGTTCAGGGTATGGGGTTTAGGGTTTAGGGTTTCAGGTTTTAGGGTTTTAGCATTTATGGTTTAGGGTTTAGGCTTTTGGTTTAGGCTTTAGGGTTTAGGGTTTAGGTTTTAGTTTAGGTTTAGGGTTAAGGTTTAGCATTTAGGCTTTAGGGTTTAGGGTTTTTGGGGTTTAGTGTTTAGGGTTAGCTTAGGGTTTAATGTTAAATTAGCATTTAAGGTTGGGGATTTAGGCTTTTGGGTTTAGTGTGTTTAGGGTTTAAGGTTTAGGGTTTAGAGATAGGGTTAGGGATAAGGTTTAGGGTTGTAAGTTTAAGGTTGCATGTTTAGGGTATAAGATTTAGGGTTTAGGATTTAGTGTTTAGGGCATATGGTTTAGGGTTTAGGGTTTTTCTTTCTAGAAAAATTAATTAAACTGATAGGTGTAGGTTTATTCAGTTTATTTAGTTTATTTTATATTTTTATTTAGATTTTTTTTTATTTTTATTTAGTGTAGTTTATTTATTTTATGTTCATTTATTTTAGTTTTGATTTTCTTTATTTTAGTTTATCATTTAGGTTTGGGTTTAGGTTTATGTTAATTTTTGAGTTTAGTTTAATTTTTATTTTATTTTTTAGGTTTAGGTTTTATTTTTTTTATTTTTAGGTTTAGTTATTATTTCATTTTTTTAGGTTTAAGTTTTAGGTTTCTATTTTAGGTTTATTTTAAGGTTTTATTTTTTAGTTTAGGTTTATTTCTAGTTTATTTAATTTTATTTAGTTTAGGTTTAAGTTGAGGTTTAGTTTATTTTTGGTTTAGGTTTATGCTTTATTAATTTTAGTTTAGTTTATGGTTAGGTTTATTTTATTTTTGTTTTAGGCTTGGTTTTTTTTGTTTAGGGTTTAGGTTTTATTTTTATTTAATTTTAGGTTTTTTAGGGTTTATTGTTTAGGTTTAGGTTTTTATTTAGTTTTTATTTTATTTTTTTATGTTTATCTTATTTTTATTTTATGTTTAGGTGTTATTTTATTTAGGTTTTTATTTTTAGGTTTATTTTATATTATTTAGTTTAGTTTAGGTTTTTATTTATTTTATTTTTATTAATTCTATATTTTTTATTTCATTTTATTTTTATGTTTAGGTTTAGGTTTAGGTTTAGATTTTAGTTTAGGTTTTTTATTTTATTTTATTTAGGTTTACTTTTTTGATTTATTTTATTTTTAGGTTTTATTTAGTTTAGGTTTTTGTTTTTAGGTTTTTAGAGTTTAGGGTTTAGGGTTTAAGGTTTAAGGTTTAGGGTTTAGGGTTTAGGTTTTAGGTTTAGGGTTTAGGTTTAGGTTTTATTTATTTTAGTTTAGTTTATTTAAGTTTAGGTTTATGTTTATTTTATTTTATTAATTTTAGGTTTAGGATTGTTTATGTTTAGGGCTTTAGGTTTAATTTTTTATTTATTTTAAGTTTTATTTTTAGGTTTATTTTTTAGGTTCAGATTTTTTTAGTTTTTATTTTATTTTATTTTAGGTTTATTTTATTTTTATTTTGCATCTAGTTTTTATTTTATTTAGGTTTTTTATTTTTTGGTTTATTTTTTTAGTTTAGTTTAGGTTTTTATTTATTTTATTTTAATTTAATTTTTATTTTTGATTTTATTTTATTTATAGGATTAGGTTTAAGTTTAGCTTTAGGTTTTAGTTTAAGGTTTTTTTATTTAGGTTTTGGTTTTTTATTTATTTTATTTTTAGGTTTTATTTAGTTTAAGTTTAGGTTTTCAATTTTTTAGGGGTTAAGGTTTATGGTTTAAGGTTTATAGTTTAGGGTTTAGGGTTTGGGATTTAGGGTTTAGGGTTGTGGGTTTTAGGGTTTAGGGTTTATGGTTTATGGTTTTAACATTCAGGGTTTTACGGTTTAGGGTTTAGGGTTTAGGGTTTCAAGTTTAGAATTGTAGGTTTAGGGTTTAGGGTTAGTTTTAGGGTTGTAGGTTTATGGTTTTAGGGTTTAGGGTTTAGGGTTAGGGTTTAGGTTTTAGATTTTGGGTTTAGTGTTAGGCTTTAGTGTTTAGGGCTTTTGGGGTTTAGGGTTTTGGGTTATCTTAGGGTTTAGTGTTAGCTAAACGTGTATGGTTTATGGTTTAGGCTTTAGGGTTTAGGGTTTATTTATGGTTTAAGGTTTAGGTTTTTAAGGTTTATAGTTCAAGGATTAGAGTTTAGGGTTAAGGTTAGGGTTAGGGCTTAGGGTTTAGGATTTAAGGATTAGTGTTTATGGTTTAGTATTTAGTATTTAGGGTTTAGGGTTTAGGGTTTTGGGTTAAGGGTTTTTTAGGGTTTAAGGTTTAAGGTTGTAGGCTTAGGGTTTAGGGATTAAGGTTAGTTTTAGTGTTTATGGTTTAGGTTTTAGGGTTTAGGATTTATTGTTTAGGGTTTAGGGTTTAACTTTTAGGGTTTTTATTTTAATTGAAGAAACCGGTAGGTTTAGGTTTATTTAGTTTATTTTATATTTTTGTTTAGGTTTATTTTTTATTTTTATTTTGTTTAGCTTATTTATTTTAGTTTAAGCTTTTTATTTTAGTTTATTTTGTAGGTTTAGGTTCAGGTTTATGTTTATTTTTCTAGTTTAGTTTTATTTTTATTATATTTTTTAGGTTTATGTTTTATTTTTATTTTTTAAGGTTTAGGTTTAAGTTTTTATTTTACATTTTTCAGGTTTAGGTTTTAGGTTTTTATTTTAGGTTTATCTTTAGGTTTAGGTTTGTTTTAATTTATTTTATTTTATTTAGTTTAGGTTTTTGTTTAGGTTTAGTTTATTTCAAGTTTAGGTTTAGGTTTTATTTATTTTAGCATAGTTTATTTTAGTCTAGGTTTATATTTTTATCTATTTATTTTAGGTTTAGGTTTTATTTTTTATTAATTTTTAAGTTTATAGGTTTTAGTTTAGGTTTTTATTTTATTTTTATTTTATTTAAGTTTAAGTTTTTTTATTTATTTTATTTTTAGGTTTTATTTACCTTAGGTTTATGATATTAGGTTTTTAGGATTTATGGTTTAGGGTTTAGGGTTTAGTATTTAGGGTTTAGGGTTTAGGGTTTAGGGTTTAGCGTTGTAGGTTTTAGGGTTTAGGGCTTAGGTTTTATGGTTTTAGGGTTTTTTTTTGGGAAACCCCATAAAAGGGAATTTTATTGCCACAAAAAGAGGGTTACAAGATCCTTAAAGGGGATAAACTCGGAACTACGCTAGAGAGCTACTGATAGGAGTAAATCACTATCTATGTATGCAAACCAAAAGCAAAGACAAAAATAAAGCAAAAAGATACAAATTGATTAACATAAGCCAATGGAAGATTAGGGCCAATGCTCTGGAGGATGTGAGAAAGCATGACACTATGGAGCAAACCTGCAAGAGGACAAGAGAGAAGCACCTGCAAAATTGTAGACATAAATAAGTTAGAGTATTTAAGGTAATATGGACAAAATGATAATTGAAAATAGCATAATCTGAGAATGATAGTAAAGAAGTGTGATAGAGAAGGCTCAGGCTCAGTCACACCAAGTTGGGCAGATGCAAATATGAGCATCCAAACTTCAGCAAAAGGTAATCATCACAAGAGCTACTACCAAACCAAAGGGAAGTGAAATCATCACAGCCATCATAGCCAACAAACACTGTATGACCATTTGAAGAAGATCTTTTGAGCCTTACACGCAAACATAAGCAAAGTCGTATATAAAAGAGAAGAGAAAAGAAGAAAGAGTAGAATTAGAGGATCCCATGCAAAATATATGTTATCATATTAGACCCCATGGCATGATAATCACAGCATAAATGAAAGAAAGCCATCATTTTCAGGTCAACCATATTTTTAACCAGATCTAAGGGTTTAATGAGACCAGCAAGAACACCCACCACAAGGAAATAGCAGAAAAGGTCAGGCAAATGTAAGAAGCAATAAAAGATCAGATGTAATACTTGCTGAAAACTAGCTAGGCAAATATAAAAGCACCATATTAACTCCATCCCAAATGTATATGACAATAATAAATAGACAGTCTTGGTAAACAGCCCAGTAAACAACCAAGGGATATTTCCCAGAAAAGGAAGTCCAATGAATGTAAGTAATGCAGATGTTAACAACCTCCTTGTTGCAGAAGTTAGAAACCAGCAAGTGTAAAGGAAGACAGCATACCCCCAGCCCAAAATACCATAGGAATTGCAGAAGTCTATCAGAGAAGAGATGGGAATACAACAACAGATTAGAAGAAATAGGTAAAGGGCTGCTCCCACAAATAATTCCAATAAAAGACAATCAGAGATAACACCCCAGAAACAGCTTGCTTAGCAGCAAACCCAATAGTCCAGTTCTGCCAACACTCATTGCCAGCAAGGTGTCCATAAGTCCATCCATTTAGAGTAAATAGTACATAGGTTAAAATCAAGTAAAGCAAAAGCATAATCATAATGATCTGCACAATTCTAACAGAACCAAGATGGATAAAATAGTAGCAAGAGAGATCAGCTGCATCCCAGATGTTAATAGCAAAGACAATCAGAAAATCAAAAGGCAAAGCGAAATGACCACAAAGACAACTGTGGACAAAGGGAATACAAAATCCAATAGTGGAAAAAAAATACAATTATTACACCCACCAGATAAAACACCATTAAAAAGCATAGATGTAAAGTAGAAACAAAATGGGTTCAAAAGATAATCAACATAAAAATCATTCCAGATAAAGATGATCAGGCTAGCATCTAAACCCACATCCTCAGTAAAGGCAAATTGATAAGCCATTAAGTAAGTCCAAGATGAAATAATAAAATTGAGCAGAAATTGTAGTTTCTCTCTGGCGGTTGGGTATATGAGGTTAGCCAAAACAATCAGCAAAATAACTCCAAAAGCACCCTGCTGAACATGATAAGTAACCCCAGTAGCAGCTTGCTGGACATATGACTCAATGAACCAGATCAGCCAACAACCAAGAATGAAAATAACAGCAAGTTGGCCATAAAACCACCCACTCAAATTAGATAATGCATAAGTTAAATCCAAGATAGAATGGCCAAGACTAGCTGAATGAGGATGGAAAAAATAGCAGCAGGTGAAGTCAGCAGCAGCCCAGATGTTAACAGCACAAACAGTAATAAAATCGAAAGGCAAGAAATAACCAACAACCACATAGACAACTAGCTGGACAAAGGACCCAAAATTTGAAAGGCTAAGAGTGGAAACAATAATACAATTATTACACCCACCATGAAAAACTCCATTAAGGTGCAGATATGTAAAATAGAAATAAAAAGGGTTCAAAGGAAAATGAACATAAATATCCTTCCAGAAAAAGATGATCAGGCTTGCAGTTAAGCCCACATCCTCAGTAAAGACAAACAGAAAAGCCAACAAGTTAGTCCAATCTTGCAATGAGATAAAAAAATGGGAAATTGTAGTTTCTCTCCTGGCAGGAAGGGTATATGAGGTTAGCCAAAGCAAGCAACAAAACAACTCCAAAAGCACCCTCGAACATGATGGACAACCCAGAGAGCGACATGTTGGACATAAGATTCAATGATCGGATCAAAAACAACCAAGATAAACGACAAGTTGGCCATAAAACCATGCATTCAAAATAGACAATGCATAAGATAAATCCCAGATAGATAGGGAATTAGTCTGGCCAATGCTAACTGTAACAAGATGTAAAAAATAGTAGCAGTTTAGAAAGACCAGAACCATGTAAAGATCAGCAAGAGCCCTATTGCTAACAAGAAAATCAAGTAGAAAAAAAAAGCCACCATGCAGTCAACAACCTCAATAGAGGCCTGCAGGACAAAAGGCCCAACAATCCAACAGTCAACATTTAAAACATCAACACAGATATTGCACTCTACATAAGATAAACCAGTAAAGAGCAATGGTACAACATAGTTTATTAAGTGGTTCAAAGAAAAGACATCTTTGATATCCATCAAGACACATAATATGAGGCTAGTAGCTAATCCCACGCTGTAATATTGGAATTCAAGAAATAATTCCAATTCTGTAGAGAAGAAGTTATAATAGCAAGGATATTGCTCTCCTTACAGGTTGTGGAGGTAAGGTTATGGAGCATAGGAGAGGCTACAACCATAATAAGGGGAAGAATATCAGATAAATTAGGGTCAGCCATAAAGTTATATAGAAGTATAGCAGTTAGACATTGAGACAAGAGTCCCAGAATATAATTCCATAAAAAGGAAAGAAATCTGTCCCTGTTGATCAAAAAATACAGCAAAAAATAGAGCATTAAGTTATACATCTCCCTCCAGCAAATAGGAAACATTTTACTAGTAATAGTAAGACCCCAAACAAGGTTGAGATAATTAAATTAACAGCAGATGCCAAATAAGAAACATCTTACCAGTACAGTAAGACCCCAAACAAGGTTGGGAAAATTGAACCAACAGCAGATGCCACATAGCTCAGTAAAGGACCAGCAAGGAGTAATAGGATGATGCATTAGCAAATTCCAAAGGAACAACAATACATTAACAGTTAAAGTAGCAGAAGTAGTAAGCTCCCAATTAAAGTTATGGCAATTAAACCAACAACACATGCCACAGAGATCAACAAATAAGCAACAAGGGATATCAGGATGATGCATCAGCAAATACCAAAGAAACAACAACACTAAGTAGAAAGTGATCATGCAGTTAAACAGGTATTGAACTAGGTGAATCCAATAGGTTAGATTAATTTTTAAGATAAGGGAGCCCAGTATTTTTCAGATTAACCAAGCCACACAAATGTTTAGGTACTGTTAGTTGATAAAAGAAATTTATTCCATCCAATCTAGCAGATTGGCGGTGTCGGTACATGCATTACCCTCACGCCATACATGAGTGATTTTAAAATTGAGTTGGGTAAGGAGAGCTCTAGTTTTCTTGAGAAGATAGTATAATTTTGTATTTCCCATTTTGGTGGTCAAAAGATCAATTAGGAGAAGGGCATCCACCTCAATCCAAATATAGAGCAAACCTTTTTGAAGGCAAATCTCAATAGCTCTATACACTGCCATGAGCTCAGCAAAGGGAACAGAGCAGGAATTAAGGGGGTAAGCAAAAGCACATAGGACTTTACCATTAAGGTTTTTGAAAATACCACCACAGCCTGAACCTTTATGAGAGACAGAGCCATCAGTGTTAATTTTAATAGTATTAGCATGAGGTTTTACCCAATAGATATTCTTGTCATCTTTACAATGTGGTTGATCCGGCAAGTTAAAACCTAGTTTATTGGCCACACATTTACAACCTTTGAATTATTTGTAGTTAATGAGATTGGCATTGAACAAGTCACGAATTTTGCTTTTAATTCTAGCAATTATCCTCATGTGGTTCATAGGGATCCCACGATATTTTGCATCATTTCGGTCCATCCATATGAACCAAATAAGAGTGATAGCAGTTATGACTTTAATGTGGCCTTTAATAGTGTTGTCAAAATAAACTTCAAGAAACTGGTATAAAGTTAAGGAGCCATTGTAAATGACAATGTTAAAGAGTTCATCATACAAAATCCAAAGTTTAGAAGCAATGGCCCCGTTAATAAAAACATGATTCACATTCTCAATGTGAAAGCAGCATTGGCATTTTGAAGGTAATTGAAAACCTTTACCCCACAACAGGAAGTCAACGGGGATGAAGTTTTTCAAAATACGCCAAATAAGAACAGAATAAGAAGTAGGGATAGTTTTATTCCATAGTTTTAAAAATAAATTGGAAAAATCATGACCTTCTTTAATGTGAATCCAAACATTTTCAAAGTTGAAATCACCATTATGTGAAAGCTTAAAAAGGATCTGATCTTGATTGCTAGGGATGATAGGAATAGTAGTAAGCTTGTTGAAAAGAAAGGAAGGACTATAATCAGTAAGCTTATTATTGTTCCACATATTATTCTGCAAGAAAGAGTTTACTTTAATAGCAGTAGTGGAGTGGGTAGAAAGTAAGTCATCAATGGACCCACCTCGGTCTTGCCAAAAGAAAGAGGAGCCAGAGTTAATCCCCCAGGAAATTAATGATTTGACATCCCATTTGGTAGAACAAAGTCTTTTCCAAATAGGAGATCTCTCGCTTTATAGGGGCAAATGAGAGGGTACTTACCCTAGTAATATTTAGTAGTCATAAAATTATCCCAAAGACTATTGGTACTTCTAAAATTCCACCAAAGTTTATAGGAAAAGGAAGTGATAGCTTCTTTGATTGGCTTACAACCAAGACCCCCTTTAGCTAGAGTACCAGAACTTTTATACCAAGAGGTCCAGTGCATTCTTTTAAAGGAGTTATTAGAGCCCCAGAAAAATTTGTTAAGGAGGCGCTCAATTCTGTTAATGATAGAATTGGTCGGCACAATTGTTTGAGTCAGGTATAAAGGCATGGAGTTAAGGGTGCTCTTAATCAAAGTGAGCCTACCACCGAAAGAGACTAAATGGAATTCCCAAATAGAAATTTTATTAGAAATTTTTGGATTAGCTCATCAGAAAGATGATATCTTTTCTGACCTTTAGAAAGTGGAGCACCAACATAATTAATAGGAAGTTGTTGTTGCTGAAAATTAGTAATTCTCAAGATTTGGTTGATCCTATTACTAGGGATTTTAGAGGAAGGAATGAAACAACATTTTCCTTCATTTAGAAAGAGGCTGCTTTCATTATCAAATTTGTTTAAAAGGTTCTTAATAGTTTTAATGTGCAGAATAGAGGCATTGCTAAAGATTATAAAGTCATCAACAAAACTAAGATGAGAAACAGGAAGACCGCCTTGAGTTCTAAAAAACATGTTAGGATTTTTGTAGAAAATATCATTTAGGCTCCTCAAAAGGTATTCAATAACAATAATAAAAAGAGAGGGTGAAAGGGGATCACCTTGTCTCAAGCCATGCATCGAAGTAAAGAAACCTAAGGACTCACCATTCATGATAACGGAGAACCAAACATTAGTAATACAATTTTTAATGAGGAGGATGAAAATATCTAAAAACCCAAGAGAATGAAGAATTTGAAAGAGGAAATCCCAAGAGAGGTTGTCAAATGCTTTAGAGATGTGCAGTTTGAAGAGGATGTTGCCACCTCTGGTAGGAACGTCAATGTCATGAATCAGCTCTTGGGCTAGGAGTATGTTATCAGATATCGCTCAAACTTTAACGAAGTCAGTTTGGCTAGGGGAAATAATTTTAGGCAGTAGTGGACTAATCCTATTAGCAATTAATTTAGCAATGAGTTTATGAAAGAAGGTGCAAAGACTGATAGGTATAAAATCACCCCAAGAATCAGGATTATTAGTTTTGGGAATGAGAATAATGGAAGTGCTAGAAAAATATCTAGGTAAAGGGTTGCCATCAAAAAAATCAACAACAGCATCAACAAGGTCAAACTTAATAATAGGCCAACAATCCTGAAAGAATTGAGTTGTGTAGCCATCAGGGTTAGCATGTGTATCACTCTGAAGGGTAATAGAGGGAGAGGTTGTGACACCATTAATAGCACAAATTTCATGTTCATTTTCAAGATTACTTTTCAGATTTTGGTCCATCACCAAAGTATCAACATTTTTCAGAACAATTCCAGAATTAGTTTTGAGATTTTGATCCAACTTAAAATTCCCATTCAAATCACCAATAGGGTTAATATGAATCAAGGTATTGTCTTGAGAGGCCAAATTATTACAATTAGAGGCAATGTTAAGTAAGTCATCATTAGTCTCCTCATAAACCTCATAAGAATTATTTTTACCAAGCTCAGATGGCTCTCTAATAGGCAATTTTGTAGATAATAAAAGGGTGGGGGTAGGAGGGTGAGTTTTATTTTGAGTGACTTTAGGGACATAAGCAAATTTATTAGTTTTTTCATTTGCTAGAGAGGGATTAGGATCTGACAATTTATTCTTTTTAAGATGAGGATGTAAAACAAAGCATTCAGAGTGATCATGACCATGGATCTTACAATTTGTGCAAAAAATAAGGAAATTTTCAAATTCCACTTTTTGATTATACCCAAATTTCTCAAAGCCAATCCAAACTTCTTTAGGATACTTTTTGGTAATATCAATCTCAACCAAAATATGAGCAACTAATGGTTGTGATCTGTGGATGGATCAATTTTGGGAAGAGAAACCCAACCACAAAGAGAACTTGATGTGTAACATAATGTATTCTCATGTTTGGAAAAGATAGCCATAAAGGAACAATTGGGGATTCCTCTTTGACATCAAATAGTGGAGACCATTTCAAAAGTCTCATTTGACAATTATATACAAAATAGGAGCGACGAGCAAAAACTCTTGAATAATCTAAGTCATTAGATAGCTGAATAAGGATATGCCTATGATCAATCAATCCGACAGTGAAAATTCCAGAGAGCTTTAGGCTATGAAAAAAGGATCGGATGTTATCAAGAGTCGAGGGACATAAGGAAAATTTACCAACTAAAGAGAATTCAAAAGGCTTCGCCAACTTTTCCACATCAAGATCTAAGCACATTACAGCAAGCATTCCATGAAAAGATGTTGAGATCAAATTGACCGAAGCATTAGAGGAAGTGTTCTAACCAAATAATGTGCCCATGAAGAACTTAATCGCAGGAAGAGTAACGGATGGAGTTAGATCCATAATACCTTGAAAATCAAAAGCCCTAGCCGATGCCTCCAAGTTCGAAGAGCTCGACTGCGTGGAAAGCGGTGCCTCTGCCATTGAAAGAGCAAGGGACACTCACATTAGCAGCCAAAAAAGGACTAAAAATCTAGAAATTATGATCAAGAAGGATTGCAACTCAGCCAAGTCGCAAGGAAACCACAAGGGAACACCAAAGCGCCAGAGAGCGCCACGGCTGAGAGGAGGGTTTTAGGGTTTGAGTTTAGGTTTTTAGGGTTTAGGGTTTAGGCTTTAGGGTTTAGGGTTCAGGTGTTAGGGTTTTAGGGTATAGGGTTTAGGGTTTACGACTTTGGGTTTTGGGTTTTGGGTTTAAGATTAGGGGATTAAGTTTTATTTATTTTAGTTTAGTTTATTTTAGTTTAGGTTTATGTTTATTTTCTTTTGTTTATTTTACATTTATGTTTTTTTTAAGTTTAAGGTTTAGGTTTAGTTCTTTAATTATTTTTAGGTTTTATTTTTGGGCTATTTTTTAGGTATAGGTTATTATTTAATTTTTATTTTATGTTTATTTTATTTTTATTTTATGTTTAGTTTTTATTTTATTTAGGTTTTTTATTTTTAGGTTTAGTTTATTTTTTTAGTTTAGTTAAGGTTTTATTTATTTTATTTTAATTTAGTTTTTATTTATTATTTTATTTTATTTTTATGTTTAGGTTTATGATTAGGTTTAGTTTTTACTTTAGGTTTCTATTTTATATAGGTTAGGTTTTTTTAATTTATTTTATTTTTAGGTTTTATTTAATTTATTTTAATTATAGGTTTTATTTAGATTAGGTTTAGGTTTTTAGGTTTTTAGGTTTTTAGGGTTTAAGGTTTATGGTTTAGGGTTTATGGTTTAGAGTTTAGAGTTTAGGGTTGGGGTTTAGGTTTTAGGGTATAGGGTTTTAGGTTTTTTGGTTTATGTTTTAGGATTTAGTGTTATAGGGTTTAGGGTTTAGGGTTTAGGGTTTAGGATTTAGGGTTTAGGGCTGTAGGTTTAGGGTTTATGGTTAATTTTATATTTATGGTTTAGGGTTAGGGTTTAGGGTTTAGGGTTTTAGCATTTAGGATTTTAGGTTTTAGGGTTTAGCATTTAAGGTTAGGCTTTAGGTTTTAGGGTTTTGAATATAGTATTGAGGCTTTAGGGTTTAGGGTTTTTATGGTTTAGGGTTTACGATTAGCTTAGGGTTTAGGGTTAGATTAAGGTTTAGGGTTTTCTATTTTGGCTTTAGGGTTCAAGGTTTTTTGGGTTTAGGGTTTATGGTTTAATGTTTAGGGTTTTAGGGTTTAGGCTTTAGGGTTCAAGGTTTTTTGGGTTTAGGGTTTATGGTTTAATGTTTAGGGTTTTAGGGTTTAGGCTTTAGGCTTTAGTGTTTAGGGTTAGGGTCAGGGTTAGGGTTAGGTTTAGGGTTTAGCGTTTAATGATTAGATTTTATGGCTTAGTGCTTAGGGTTTATGTTTTAGGGTTAATTTTGGTTTTAGGACTTAGGGTTTAAGGTTTAGGGTTAAGGGTTTTTTAGGGTTTAGGGTTTAGGGTTTAGGGTTTTGTTTAGGGTATATTGTTTAAGATTAGTTTTAAAGTTTAGGGTTTAGGATATAGTGTTTAGGGTTTAGAGTTTAGGGTTTGTTTAAAAAAAATTAAAGGAAGTGATAGGTTTAAGTTTATTTAGTTTATTTAGTTTATTTTATATTTTAATTTAGGTTTATTTTTTTTAGTTTAGTTTATTTATTTTATGTTTATTTATTTTAGTTTATTTTTTAGGTTTAGGTTTGTGTTTACATTTATTTTTTTAGTTTAGTTTTATTTTTATTTTATTTTTAGGCTTAAGTTTTATTTTATATTTTTAAGTTTAGGTTTTATTTTTTATTTTTAGGTTTAGGTTTAGGTTTTTATTTAACTTTTTTTAGGTTTGGGTTTTAGGTTTTTATTTTAGGTTTATTTTTAGGTTTGGGTTTATTTTATTTTATTTAGTTTAGCTTTGGGCTTAGGTTTAGTTTATTTTAGGTTTAGGTTCAGGTTTTATTTATTTTAGTTTAGTTTATTTAAATTTTGCTTTAGGTTTATTTTATTTTTATTTAGGTTTACATTTTTTTTAGTTTAGGGTTTAGGTTTTATTTTTTATTTATTTTTAGTTTTTATTTTTGGGTTTATTGCTTAGGTTTAGGTTTCTATTTTGTTCTTATTTTATTTTATTTTAGGTTGATTTTATTTTTATTTTACATTTAGGTTATTTTTTAAGTTTATTCTATTTTTCAGTTTAATTTATGTTTTTTTTTACTTTATTTTAGTTTAACTTTTAAATTTTATTTAATTTTATTTTTACCTTTAGGTTTAGGTTTAGGTTTAGGTTTTAATTTAGGTTTTTATTATTTATTCTTTTTTATTTTATTTAAGTTTAGGTTATCTTATTTATTTTATTTGTAGGTTATATTTAGTTTAGGTTTAGGTTTATAGGTTTTTAGGGTTTAGAGTTTAGGGTTTTTAGTTTAGGGTTTAAGTTCAGGGTTTTGGGTTTGGGGTTTAGGGTTTAGGGTTTAAGGTTTAGGTTTTATTTATTTTAGTAAAGTTTATTTTAATTTATGTTTATGTTTATTTTAGGTTTACATTTTTTTTAGTTTAAGCTTTAGGTTTTATTTTTTATTTATTTTTAGGTTTCTTTTTTAGGTTTAGGATTTTATTTACTTTTTATTTTATTTTGATTTAGTTATATTTTATTTTTACTTTACGTTTAGTTTTTAGTTTATTTAGGTTTTTTAATTTTAGGTTTATTTAATTTTTTTAGTTTAGTTTAGGTTTACATTTATTTTATTTTAGTTTAGTTTTTATTTTTTAAATTTATTTTATTTCTAAGTTTAGGTTTAAGTTTAGGTTATTATTTCATTTAGATTTAGGTTTTATTTTATTTTAGGTTTATTTAGTTTAGGTTTAAATATGGGTTTAGGGTTTAGGTCTTTGTAGGTTTTAGTTTAGAGTTTAGGGTTTAGGATTTAGGGTTCAGGGTTTTACAATTTAGGGTTTAAAGTTTAGGCTTTAGGGTTTAGGGTTTTAGGGTTTAAGGTTTAAGGTTTAGGATTAGTTTTAAGTTTAGGGTTTGTGTTTAGGGTTTAGAGTTTAGGGTTTAAGGTTTTAGGGTTTTGTATTTTTGGGTTAGGGTTTAGGGTTTAGTGTTTAGGATTTAGAATTTAAAGTTTTTTAGAGTTTAGGTTAGGGTTAAGTTTAGGATTGAGTTTAGGGTTTTAGTTTACTTTAGGTTTAGTGTTTTAGATTAGGTTGGTTTAAGGTTTAAAACTTAGAGTTATATTTAGGTTCAGGGTTTAAGTTAGGGAGTTTAGGTTTAGGCCTATTTAGGTTTGTTTAGGGTTTAAGTTTAGGTTTAAGGTTTAGTGTTTAGATTTAGCTTAGCTTTAGGTTTAGGGTTTTAGTTTAAGTTTAGGGTTTAGGTTATAGTTTTAGGTTTAGTTAGGTTTTAGTTTTATTTTAGGTTTAGGGTTATAGGTTAATGTTTAAGGTTTAAGGTTTAGTGTTCAATCTTTAGGGTTTTTGGATTTTATGGTTTAGGGTTTTGCATTAGCTTAGGGTTTAAGGTTAGATTAGGGTTTGGTGCTTTTGGTTTAAGGTTTAGGGTTTAGGCTTTAGGGTTTTTTGGGTTTTGGGTTTAGGGTATAGGGTAGTTTAGGGTTTAAGGTTCAAGGTCTTAGGCTTTAGGGTTTTGGGTTTAGGATTTAGGGTTTATGTTAGGGTTTATGGTTTCAAGTTTATAGTTTAGGTTTAAGGGTTTAGATTTTATTTTTTTTAGTTTAGTTTATTCTAATTTTGGTTTATCTTTATTTTAGGTTTAGGTTTTTTTTAGTTTAAGGTTTAGGTATAATTTTTTTATTTATTTCTAGGTTTATTTTTTAGGTTTAGGATTTTATTTAGTTTGGTTTTATTTTATTTTTATTTTACATTTAGTTTTTAGTTTATTTAGGTTTTTTATTTTTATGTTTATTTTATTATTTAGTTTAGTTTAGGTTTTTATTTATTTTATTTTAGTTTAATTTTAATTTTAATTTTTTTATTTTATGTTTAGGTTTAAGTTTAGGTAGTTATTTTCTTAAAATTTAGATATTTTATTTATTTTATTTTAGGTTTTATTTAGTTTAGGTTTATGCTTTTAGAGTTTAGGGTCTAGGGTCTAGGGTTGAATGTTTTATTATTTAGAGTTTAGGGGTTTTGGGTTTAGTGTTTTAGGGTTTTGGGTTTAGGGTTTAGGCTTTAGGGTTTAGGTTTCAATTCTGATTTAGTAGGGTTGAAGGTTTAGGGTTTAGGTTTAGGTTAGTTTAAGGTTGTGTTTAGTTTAAATTTTAGTTAGGGTTTTAGTTTAAGTTTAGGTTTAGGAGTTTAGGGTTTAAGTTATTAGGGTTTAAGGTTTAGGTTATTGGGGTTTAAGGTTAGGGTTATAAGGTTCAATTAAGATTTAGGGTTTAGGTTTAGTTTAGGTTTCATGTTTTAGGTTTAAGGTGGTTAGTTATAGGTTTAAGTTAGGTTTATAGTCTCAGTTTAGTGAAGGTAGAGTTTAGGGTTTAGAGTTTAGGGTTTAGTGTTTAGGGTTTAGGTTTTAGTTTAGGGTAGCAGGGTTTAGGTTTAGTATTTTAAGTTTAGGGTTTAGGTTTAGGTTTAGTTTTAAGGTTTAGGGTTTAAGTTTAGGTTTAGTATTTAAGGTTAGAGCTTAGGGTTTAGGGTTTAGGTTTAAGTTTTAGGTTTAGTGTTTATAGTTTGCAGTTTAGGGTTAGGTTTAGGGTTTATAGTTTAGTTTTAGCTTTAGGGTTTTAGGTTTTAGGTTTGGATTAGTGTTAAGTAGTTTAAGGTTTAGGGTTTAGTTCTGATTTAAACTTTAAACTTTAGAGTTTTGGTTTAGTGTTTAATGTTTAGGTTTATGTTGAAGGTTGAGTTTTAAACTTTAGGTTTAATGTTTAGGATTTAGGGTTAGTGTTAAGGTTTATGATTCAGGGTTTACGGTTTAGGGTTTAGCATTTAGGGTTTAGGGTTTAGGATTTAGGGTTAGTTTATGTAGGTTTTTAATTTTTAGGTTTTTTTTTTATTTTTTAGTTTTATTTAGGTTTTTATTTATTTTATTTTTATTAATTTTTTATTTTTTATTTCATTCTACTTTTAGTTTTAGGTTTAGGTTTAGGTTTAGATTTTGCATTAGTTTTTTATGTTATTTTATTTAGGTTTAGTTTTTTTATTTCTTATATTTTTTGCTTTTGGTTTTTGGATTTTTAGCATTTATGGTTTAGGGTTTAGGGTATAGGGTTTTAGGGTTTATGGTTTAGGGTTTAGGGTTTAGGGTTTAGGTTTTAATTCTTTTAGTTTAGTTTATTTAAGTGTAGGTTTATGTTTATTTTATTTTGTTAATTTTAGGTTTAGGTTTTTTTTAGTTTAGGGCTTTAGGTTTAATTTATTAATTATTTTTAAGTTTTATTTTTAGGTTTAGTTTTTTTTTTATTTTTTTATTTTATTATAGGTTTATTTTGTTTTTATTTTGCATCTAGTTTTTATATTATTTAGCTATTTCTATTTTTAGATTTATTTTATTTTTCTAGTTTAGTTTAGTTTTTTATTTATTTTATTTTAATTTAGTTTTATTTTTTATTTTATTTTATTTTCTGGTTTAGGTTTAGGTTTAGTTTTATGTTTTAATTTAGGTTTTGGTTTATTTATTTATTTATTTTAATTTTAGGTTTTATTTAGTTTAGGTTTTGGTTTTTAGTTTTTTAGGGTTTAAGGTTTGTGGTTTAGGGTTTATAGTTTAGGGTTTAGGGTTAGGGTTTTAGGGTTTAGGGTTAGTTTAGGGTTTAAAGCTTAGGGTTATAGGATTTAGGGTTTAGGATAAAAGGTTTAAGGTGAGGGTTAGGGTTTAGGGTTTAGGGCTTAGAGTTTAGGGTTTAGGGTATAGGGTTTAGGGTTTTTTGGGAAACCCCATGTAGGGGGTATTTTATTTCCACAAAAAGAGGGTTACAAGGTCCTTAAAGGGGATAAACTCAGAACCTTCAAAAGACAATCGACCTAAGTAAATCCTAAGTACATTCAAAAGCAAAAGAAGACTTTAAAGCAATCAAAAGATACAATTAGATTAACATAAAAAAAAAGGAAGATTAGGGTCAATGCTGAAGGCGTGAGAATGCATGACACTATGGAGCAAACCTACAAGAGGACAAGAGAGAAGCACACAAAATGTAAATGGAAAGAAATTAGAGCAAGAATACTGAGATAATGATACGGAAACGACATAATATGAGAATGATAGTAAATAATTGTAATAGAAGGCTCAGCTTAATCACCAAGTTGGGGGATGCAAATATGCATCCAAACTTTAAGGGTTACATCACATAAGCTACTACCAAACCAAAAGGGGTGAAATCATCACAGATCATAGCCAACAAACCTGAGAAGATAACCCGGTTGTTGAAAGTCTTATGGGCTTTATTACCTACAAACCTAAACAAAACTATATATAATATAGAGAGGAAATTGCAAAGGGAAGAAAGATAAGGGGTCCCATGCAGGAAAATTATCATCAATATAGTCACCTAGACATGAGGATACTTATACATATGAAATAGGCCAGCATAAAAACCATCCACAAGAAAATAGCAGAAGAGGTAGCCTGCTGAAATCCTGCTAAGAAAGTCGATGAGCCTACAAGTAACACCATCCCAAACATATGATATATATATATGAATCTTTCAGGTCAAGAGTACAGCCTAGAAGTAAAGTCTAGAAAATGAGCCCAATCATAATAATGAATGCAGATGTGAACAAACCCCTTATTAATATCCATATTAGTAGTTGGCAAAAAGCATTTGTAAAGGAAGGCAGCATAACCCAATACCAAAATAGCACCAAATAAAGATAATTAAACTCTGAGCAACATGCTTGACAAAAAATTGGATAATCCAGATCAACAAACAACCAAGACAGCAAGACAGCAAATGGCAGTAGCTGTCCATAGTACCACCCATTCAGAATAGACATTTTATTCCAAGGAGATAGTAGCCCAAGCCTAACTGATCCCAGATGGGAATAGAAATAGCAGCAGTTAATGTAGATCACAGTCAATGAATGAAAAGCCCGGCACAACAACATGGCAATCGAAAGATAACCCCAACAATAAAATAGTTAGTGCAACATTGAAACCCACCAGAGGATAAATCAAAATGGGGATTCAAATTAGGGTCCTCATTAGAATCTAGAAAAAATAAGACAGCAGATAACCAAGACAAAAAATAGCCAAGACAACCACAGCCAAGATAGCAAGGGACAGCAAGATGGCCATAGAGCCTCTCAATCAGAGTAGACATTGCAATAGTTAGTAACCAAGTAGATAGAGCATAGAAACATGGATCGAAAAAGCAGCAACCCAGACACCAATGACCAAAAATAATCAGAACATCAAAGTCAGAAATAGCTTGCTCCTAAAGTCCTACAACAAACAAAGATAGAGCCAACATTGGAATCTTGAGAAACAAGGATAACAAATATCCAAGACAACAAATAGCCAAGACAACAAAAATCAACTAGCTGGCCAGAGAACCACCCATTCAAAATAAATAGTGCAATAGATACAAGTTTAACTAAAAGAAGATGGACAAAAGAGCAGCAGATAAAGTAGTCCATAGAATTCAGATGATAAGCATATAATAAACCAATAAGGAGATTCAAATCAAAAGCCCAGAAACAACATGTAGAGTATTAATCTAGTTCAGCCAACAACCCAGACAGTAATTACCAACAAGCTGGCCAAAAGTCCACCCATTCAGAGTAAATAGAGCATATGTAAAGATCCAAATAATCAGATGGATAATAACAAGGTTCGCACCATTTTACAGAGGAGCCAAAACAGTAGTAAGAGAAATCAGGTTGCCCTGTTACGACAAAAGCAGTTAGAGACAAAAGGAAAGCAGAGATAATAACCACAAAGACAAGGGTAGAAATAAAACAAAAATTACACCCACATATAAAATTCCAATAAAAAATAGAGGTTTAAAGTAGCAACATAAAGGGTTCAAAAGATAATCAACAGAAAAAACCTTCCAGATAAAGATGATCAAGCTAGCATCTAAACCCACAACCACATTAAAGGAAAACTAAGAAGCCATAAAGGAAGTCCAAACCTGCAAGGAATTAATAAAATTGAATAGGAAATTGCAAAATCTCTCTTGACAGATTGGGAATATGAGGTTGGGCAAAATAATCAGCAAGACAACATCAACAACACCCTGCTGATCCAGATAAACAACCCCAGTAACAGCTTGCTGGATAAAAGACTCAATGATCCAAACCATCCAACAACCAAGAAAGAAAAGAATAGCAAGTTGGCCATAAATACAACCATTCAAATTATATAGTGCATAAGTTAAAACTCAGATAGTTAAGGAAGAGGTCTGTCCAAGACTAGCTAAACTAGGATATAAAAAAATAGCAGCTGGTGAAAACAATGCATCCGTTTAACGACAAACATTTAGAAAAATGAGAGATAAGAAACAGTCAAGCAGAAAAATAAAATCAATGTTGCAGTCTACAACCTCAATAGAGGCCAACTGAATAAAACAAAATAAAACCCCAGAAGCAGCATGAGGAGCAATAATCTAGATCAGCCAACATCCAGGACATTAATTACCAACAAGCTAGATCTGCACAATTTTAATAGATCCAAAAGGTAAAAAAACAACAGACTAATTGATCAGCAGTAGCCTGGATAAGAATAAAAAAGACAGTAAGAAGAACACCAGGCAACAAATAGCTAACAAACACAAGGTTAGCCAGTAGGACAGTGAATCCAAAAATCCAACAGCCATAGGTTAAAACAACACTACAATTATTGCAACCATAGGATAAGCCAATAAAAAGTTGTGGGGAAATAGAGCTACCATAAGGGTTCAAAAGGATATTATCCATGAAATCCTTTAGACAAATCAGGCTAGCAGCAGAACTACCCTCCACAGAGAAATCAGACTGAAAGTAATTCATTAAACAATACCAAACCTGCAAAGAACCATTAATAATAACAAAGGTATTGCATTTTCTTTCCTTACAGGTATGTAAGCTAGGGTTAGCATATACATTCAGCAAATACATTAAACCAACTCCAAGATCAGCTTGGGACAAAGGGCCCAAAAGCCCAATAGCCAATAATTAAACCTTTAACATAGATGTAGCATCCAGAAATAGCAAGACCCCAAACAAGGTTGGGATAATTAAACCAATAGCAGATGCCACTTAGCTCAGCAAAGGACCAGCAAGGAGTAATATGATGATGCATCAGCAAATTCCAAAGAAACAAGACATTAACGTAAAATTGTGAGGAAGTAAATTAAAGCTAAGATATTTAAACCAACAACACGTGCCATAGAGATCAACAAGTAAACAACAAGGGATATCAGGTTGATGCATCAACAAAGACCAAAGAAATAACAACAGCAAATAGAAAATGATCATGCAATAAAAGAAGTATTGAAGCAGGTGAATCCAATAGGTTAGATTAATTTTTGAGATACGGAAACCCAGTATTGTCCAGGTTAACCAAGCCATGAAAATTTTTAGGAAGGGTTAGTTGATCAAAGAATTTTATTCCATCAGCACCAGATTGGCGATAATCGACATGCATTACCCTCATGCCATATATGAGTGATTTTAAAGTAGAGTTGGGCAAGGAGAGTTCTAGTTTTCTTAAGAAGGTAGTACAATTTAGTATTGCCCATTTTGGTGGAAGTCAAGAGATCAATCAGTAGAAGGGCATCCACCTCAATCCAAATATTGAGCCAACCTTTTTGAAGGAAAATCTCAAGAGCTTTGTACACTACCATGAGCTCAGCAAAGGGAATAGAGCAGAGATTAAGGGGGTAAGCAAAGGCACATAGGAATTTTCCATTAAGATTTCTAAAAATTCCACCACAGCCTGAACCTTTATGAGAGATAGAGCCATAAGTGTTAACTTTAATAGTGTTAGCATGAGGTTTTACCCAATAAACAAACTTGTCATTTTTACATATGTGGTGATCCGGCAAGTTAAAACCCAGTTTATTGGCCACAAATTTTTAACCTTTGAATTGTTTGTACTTTATTAAATTGACATTAAATAAGTCACAGCTTTTGTTTTTAGTTCTAACAATTATCCTCTTGTGATTCATAGGGATCTCACAATGTTTTGCATCATTTGGGTCCATCCATATGAACCAAATAAGAGTGATAGCAGTTATGACTTTAATATGTCCTTTAATAGTGTTGTCAAAATAAACTTCAAGAAGTTGGTATAAATTTAAGGAGCCATTGAAAATGACAATGTTAAAGAGGTCATCATACTAAATCCAAGGACTAGAAGCAATGGCCCCGTTAATAAAAACATGATTCATATTCTTAATGTGAAAACAACATTGGCATTTTGAAGGTAATTGAAAACCTTTACCCCACAACAATGAGTCCACAAGGATGAAGTTTTTCAAAATACGCCATGTAAGAACAGAATATGAAGTAGGGATATTGTTGTTCCAAAGTTTAGAAAACACATAGGAAAAATCATGAGTTTCTTTAATATGATTCTAAACATTTTTAAAGTTGAAATCACCATTATGTGAACGCTTAAAAAGGATCTGATCTTGATTGGTAGGAATGATAGGAATAGTAGTAAGCTTATTTGAAAGAGAGGGAGGAATATGATCAATAAGCTTACTATTATTTCACATATTATTCTGCCAAAAAGAGTTCACTTTATTAGTAGCAGTGAAATGGATAAAAAGTAAGTCATCAATGGACCCACCTCCAGTCCAGTTGTCTTGCCAAAAGAAAGAGGAGCTAGAGTTAATCCCCCATAAATTAAGGATTTGGCATCCCATTTGATAGAACAAAGTCTTTTCCAAATAGGAGAGTCTCCTACTTTATAGGGGCAAATGAGAGGGTGCTATCCCTGACAGTATTTAACAGTCATGAAATTAGCCCATAGACTATTATTTTTCCTAACATTCCACCAAAGTTTATAAAAAAAAGCAGTGATAGTTTCCTTGATTGGTTTACATCCAAAACCACCTTCAACAAAAGTGCCACATGTTTTATACCAAGAGGTCTAGTGCATTTTTTTAGAGGAATTGTTAGATCCACAGAAAAATTTGTTAATGAGCTGCTCAATTTTGTTAATGATAGAGTTGGTCAGCATAATGGTTTGAATGAGATACAAAGGCATGGAGTTAAGGGTACTCTTAATCAAAGTGAGCCTACCACCAAATGAAAGTAAGTGAAATTCCTAAATAGAAAGTTTATTAGAGATTTTTTGGATTAGCTAATCAAAAAGGTGAGATCTTTTTTGACTTTTAAAAAGAGGAGCACAAAGATATTTAATAGGAAGTTGTTGTTGTTGAAAATTAGTAATTCCAAGATTTGATTGGTCCTATTGCTAGGGATTTTAGAAGAAGGAATGAAACAACTTTTGCCTTCGTTGAGAAAAAGACCGCTTTCGTTGCCAAATTTATTTAAAAGATTCTTAATAGTTTTAATATGAGGAATTGAGGCATTGCAAAAGATTATAAAGTCATCAGCAAAATTAAGATGACTGATAGGAAGACCACCTTGAGTTCTATAAAACATCCTAGGATTATTGTAAAAAAGATCATTTAGACTCCTTGATAGATATTCAATTCAATAATAAAGAGGGGATAGGGGATCCCTTGTCTCAAACCATGCTTTGAAGGGAAAAAAACCTAGGGATTCACCACATGATAACAGAGAACCAAGCATTTGTAATGTACTTTTTGATGAGGCGGATAAAATAACCAAAAAACCCAAGCAAATGAAGAATTTGAAAGAGGAAATCCTAAGAGAGGTTGTCAAAAGCTTTAGTGATGTCCAGTTTAAAAAGGATATTACCACCTCTGATAGGGATGTTAATGTCATGAATCAACTCTTGTACTAGAAGTATGTTATCGGATATTGCTCTACCTTTAACGAAGCCAGTTTTGTTGGGGGAAATAATTTTAGGCAGCAGCGGAGTAATTTTATTAGCAATTAATTTAGCAATGAGTTTATGAAAGAAGTTGCAAAGGCTGATAGGTCTGAAATCACCCCAAGATTCACGATTATTAATTTTGGGAATGAGAACAATGGAAGTGCTAGAAAAATATCTAGGTAAAGGGTTACCCTCAAAAAAATTAGCAACTGCATCAACAAGGTCAGTCTTATTAATAGGCCAACAATGTTGAAAGAATTGAGTCGTGTAGCCTTCAGGGCCAGCAACAGAATTAGTGTTCATACTATTGAGAATACTACCAATCTCAGCTTCCGTAGGACGCAAACTGAGTAAGTAGTTTTCATCATTATAGATCGATGAGGATATCAAATGTGTGTTGGAGATGGCTTCTAAGGAGGGGTTGTTGTTTAATAAATTTTGAAAATGATGTATGATAGAATCTTTAATATCATTATTATCAGTAATCCAGGTTTCATTATCATTTTTGATTTTTTTAATAGAGTTTAAGGCTTTTTTTTTTAAAAAAATAGCATGGAAATACCTTGTGTTTCTGTCACCATCTGCAAAATGTTTGCTAGCAGCCTTTTGGCGCCAGTAGGTTTCCTCCATATTCTGATAATTTATCAAGTTATCTTTAGCAGCATTCAATTCATCAAGCTTATTAGAGTCAATCAAAATAGCATCTTCAAGAGAGCAAATAAGTTGTTCCATATTTTTGAGATTTGCAAAAAGATTTTTAAAATGATGCTTGTCCACCAATTTAGATTTTGTTTAAGCCTTTTTAGCTTAAGCTAAAGGTGAATCATGCCTTTAATAGAATTATTAGGATGAATAGGGGCCCGCCAATTAATGGAAACAACATTAATGAAATCACTATGTTGGATCCACATATTTTGGAACCTAAAAGGAGTAGGGGAGGATAGTCTAATGGAGGGATTTTTGATAGAAATCAAAAGCGGAGCATGGTCAGAAAAAGTTCTGCTTAAATGTTCAACTGAAGTAAGAGGCCATTGATTGATCCAAAGGGAATTAAAGAGGGTCCTATCAAGCCGCTGCCAAAGTCTAGAATTATGCCACGTGTAGTCGAAACCCAAAAAACCAATATCAATCAGATTACAATCAAGAATCATATTAGAAAAGTCTTCCATGGAATGAATGTTAGGAGAGCAACCTCCCTTTCTTTTTGAGGAAGTGAGAATAGTGTTGAAATCAACACTAGCCAACCAAGGTTTGTTGATAGAGGAGGCAAAGGTTCTTAAGTTATCCCAAAGGATGCTCAAACTAGTTCTATTACAGGAAGCATAAATAAAGGAACCAAGAGCAGAAAATTCACCCAATGAGATTTGAACATTAACCAATTGATGAAGGTCATCAAAGATAGAGATGTTGACTAGATTATTCCAAAAACACCAAATTTTATTGCTAATATTATAAAAGGAGTTTTGAAAGCCAAGCATTCTAGCAACTTAAGTGATCTTAGAAGACTGAATGAATGGTTCAATAACAACAAGGAAGGCTATGTTATGAGTGAGGCAAAGGCTTCTAAGACGGCTCGGACATTGAGAGTCCCAATACCCCGAACATTCCAAATAAGAAACTTGATCATAATAAGTAGAAAAAAAGATAAGAGATAACTAAAAAAATGAAAAATAAGAAGAAGAGAAACATGAAACAATTATTTATGGGAAGTTAGAGAAGATCGAGTGGTTCTAGTGGAGCTATTAGTGAACATTCTAGCTTTAAGGGATTTTTTTTAATGACAGTTTGAAAAGGCCTATATATGTCCAAAGTATCTCCATCTGAAAGAGAGTGATTTGTGATATTCAGAATAGGACCAGTATCTGTCAAAGCATTCCTAATGGAGATTTTCCCTTCTTTGGTAATAGAGTTAGGTTGAGAAAAAGGGTTAGCATGTGTATCAGTCTGTAGGGTAATAGAAGGAGAGGTTGTGGCACCATTAATAGCACAAAATTCATTTTCATTTCCATGAGTACTATTCAGATTTTGATCCATCACCAAATTCTCATAAATTTTCAGAACAATTCTAGAATTAGTTTTGAGATTTTGATCCAACTTGAGGTTCCCATTCAAATCACCATTATGATTCATATGAGTCAAGGGATTGTCTTGAGATGCCAAGTTATTACAAGTAGAAGCAATGTTAGGTAAGTTATCATTAGTTTCCTCACAAACCTCAATATCATTATTTTTATTAAGCTCAAATTTTTCTCCAATAGGCAAATCTATAGGTAATAAAGGAGAGGGGGTAGGAGGGTGAGTTCCATTTTGAGTAACTTTAGGCACATAAGTGAACTTATTATTCTTTTTATTTGTTAGAGAGGGATTAGGATCAAGCAATTTTTTCTTTTTAAGATTAGGGTATAACACAAAGCATTCAGAGTGATCATGACCATGGATCTTACAATGTGTGCAAAAACTAGGGAAATTTTCAAATTCCACTTTTTGATTATACCCAAATTTTTCTGAACTGATCCAAACTTCTTTAGGGTACTTTTTGGTAAAATCAATCTCAAAAATCTCGAGCGATGGCCATGATCTCGTGGTGGTGGCTTGATCTATTTGAAGGGGCCTACTAAAAAGTAAATAGGACTTGATGGGTAACATAATGTATCCTCATGTTTGGAAAAGCTAGCCATAAAGGAACAATTGGGGATTCCTCTTTGACATAAAATAGAGGAGACCATTTCAAAACCTCATTTGGAAATTGTACACAAAGTAAGAGCGACGAGCAAAGACTCTTGAGTAGTCTAAATCATTAGAATGAATAAGGATATGTATAGGATCAATCAATCGATAGTAAACACGAGCTTTAGGCTATGAAAGAAGGATCGGGCTTTCAAGAGTCAAGGTGAATGAAAATTTATCAACTAATGAAAATTCAGAGGGCTTCGCCAACTTTTCCACATCAAGATCCGAGCACATTACAGTCGGCATTCCACGGGAAGAAGTTGAGATTAAATTGACCAAAGCATTAGAGCAAGTGTTCTTACCAGATAAAGCGTCCTTCAAGGACTTAATAGTAGGAGCAGTAATAGTTGGAGTCAAATCGATATTACCTTGAAAATCGGAAGCCTTAGCTGATGCCTCCAAGTTTGAAGAGCTCGGTTGGCGCTTCCACCATTGTAAGATCAAGGGAAACTCACATAAGCGGCCAACCAAGAGTAGAAATCTAGAAGGAATGGTTGGGAACGGTCGAAACATGGCCAAGCTACAAGGAAAAGGAAAGGGAACATGGAATCTCCATGAATCACAAAAGGGATTTTGGATTAGTTTAGTGTTTAGGTTTAAGGTTCTGATTTAGTTAGGATTGGGTTTAGTTTAGGTTTTAAGTTTAAGGTTTAGGTTTAGTTTAGGGTTTAGGGTTTTAGGTTTAGTGTTTTAGGGTTTAGGGTTTTAGGTTTGAGTTTAGGTTTAGGGTTTAGTGTTTAGGCTTTAGGTTTTAGGTTTAGGGTTTAAGGTTAACAAGGTTTAGGGTTAGAATAAGGTTTAGTTTAGGGTTCTTAAGGCTTTAAACTTTAGGTTTTAGTTTAGGGTTTAGTGTGTAGGGTTAGTTTAGGGTTTAAGGTTCAAGGTTTTAGGCTTCATGGTTTAGGGTTTAAGATTTAGGGTTAGTGTTAGGGTTTATGATTCAGGGTTTACGGTTTAGGGTTTAGTGTTAGTTGATTTAGGTTTTTAATTTTTAGGTTTATTTATTTAGTAGTTTATTTATTTTATTTTTGTTAATTTAATATTTTTTATTTCATTTTATTTTTAGTTTTAGGTTTAGGTTTAGGTTTTCATTTTGTTTTATTTAGGTTAATTTTTTTTTATTTTATTTTAATTTAGTTTTAGTTAGTTTTAGTTTTAGGTTTTAGAGTTTAGGGTTTATGGTTTAGGTTTTAGGGTTTAGGGTTTAGGGTTTACGATTTAGGGTTTAGGGTTTTAGGGTTTAGGGTTTAGGGTTTAGGGTTTAGGTTTCGGGTTTAGGGTTTATTTATGGTTTAAGGTTTAGGGTTAAGGGTTTAAGTTTTATTTATTTTAGTTTAGTTTATTTAAATGTAGGTTTATGTTTATTTTATTTTGTATATTTTAGGTTTAGGTTTTTTTAGTTTAGGTCTTTAAGTTTAATTTTTTATTTATTTTAAGTTTTATTTGTAGGTTTATTTTTTCGATTTAGGTTTTTTTAGTTTTTTTATTTTATTTTAGGTTTATTTTGTTTTTATTTTGCATCTTGTTTTTATATTATTTAAGTTTCTTATTTTTAGGTTTATTTTATTCTTTTAGTTTAGTTTAGGTTTTTATTTATTTTATTTTAATTTAGTTATTATTATTTTTTTAGGGTTTAGGGTTTATGATTTAGGTTTTAGTTTTCGATAGGCCATGGATTAGTCTCCCATGATCAGTTCACCACCGGTTATGAAAAATCAATTTCATCATCTCTCGGGATCAGACAGAGAGGATGCTCGGAGGATCCATCCTCCAGTGGTGCACTTATAGCCTACAGTTTCTAGAAGTAGAAGGTCGTTTGCCGACCTTTGCTCTATTGTACACCAGGTAGGTGGAGCATACAAACGCTCAGAGTTTGGTACCCAGTTCGATCTTCGATCAGTTATCCCCTGCAACGTAGGGAGGTAGATTCATCAGAGAGGGCTCATGAGGCCCATACATCACACATTACAAGCAGGGGTTTAGGTTTTGGATGTATGTAGGGGGACACCACATAAATCGTAGGTGTGGTACTTCTTGAGGTGATCGGGAATAACATTGAGGTATGATATACTATATCGAAAGATAGAGGCATCACACAACAATGGACATATCCATATAATAAGGACTCATAAGGCATGATGGGTCTTCAAATGTATGAGAGATTTTTCTCCTACATTACATGGATGAATACTTCAGGGTTTATATTAAACCCAGTTCTTAAGTTTCGTATGAACACAAGCCTCCATAGTTAATTACATCTTAGAAAATGAAATTTTTCTAAGAATACTTTAGATTAAAGTAGACAATTATCATCTCCAAAGATTTCAAGGTTAGATTATCAAAAGATTTGTTGTATTTGAAAAATCAATTGGAAAATCTTAAGGAGAAGACTTACTTTTGGAATCCAAATGAATTAAGTAGGAAATTCTCATGATACTGCAAGCCTAGTGAACATTCCAATCTATCCTATTGTTGGGCTTTATAATTTTGAAGTGATGGGATTTATATGTTTTAAGTTGAAATTTAATTAGATTACTAGGGCTTATACTCAACCAACACAAGATTGTGGGAATGCTTAAGAGGTAAGGATTTATGCTCATAGACCAAAAGAAAAAAGCAACCTCAAATCCTAACTCTTGGAAGCTTTAACACGTCCTAAATCTACGAGATAGGTGGACAGAAGGGTTTACCTTCACAAGAGATAATAAATTGTTTGACTTCTAGACTTATAACCGCCTTGAGTGGTTGCCAGCTAACTTCTCCTATGGTTTTAAAATCATGTAGTTTTGTCTTATGAATTGCAAGATAACTACGGTAGTTATTTAATTAGAAAGAGACTAAAGTCCTAAACACTCTCCCTAAGAGACAAGAGCATGAGTGGTATGAGCATATGACTTAATCTATATATGCAAATCTTTTCAAATTTTATTTCATTTTAGACACATCATTTTGACAAAGGTTTATGATTACATTTGCTTAAATGCATGATGAAATAGGTTATGGGTCAAATCAACTAGAAGAACGTGTTCTCCACCACAAGGGGTGCCCTCACAGCTCAAGCACTTCTTTATCGTACAAGGATGGAGCTCCTTCATGTTCAAGAGAGAAAGAATATGCATGCATGATGTGAAACATACAACCATACAGCCAAGGGGTTGCTAAATCTTTTAATTATCTTATTTATGTTTTAGGCTTTATGTTGAGGCTATGAGTTGTTTAAAATTTAGTTATGAGTGATTAGTTGGGTACGAAAGTTATTTTAATCCTAAAAGCCTAATCGTATCCAAGCCACACATTAAAGCATCAATCATTTAAGAAACTATGAAAAGCATGACATCTATCACATGTAAACATAACATCAAATAATTATAAACTATTCTAAAAGAATAAAAGGCCGACGGTTGGGTATGTCGCGAGAGAGAAAAGATGATGTATTAAATGCTGTGGGTCTTCTTTCTTTATATCTCCCATTTTTTTTGTGCTTGCTTCAAAGCCATCTGAGCACCCAGACAAAGCCTTCTAGCCACTCATCTAATCCCCATAGCTAATCTAATTCTATTGCAAAACTTACATTTATGTGGGAATAGAAATCTAAGTACACTTGCAAAATAGAGGTTAGCAAAATATACATATAATCCCAAGTAGTTCTATTTATAATTTAGACTAAGCAAATACACATGGGTAACTAGTGTTAGTTTTAAAGTTTAGGGTTTAGATTTAGGGTTGGTATAGGTTTAGGGTTTTAGGGTTTTATATAATTAAGTAAACAGGTTTAATTTATTTAGTTTATTTTTTATATATTTTAGTTTATTTTATTTTTTTATTTTTTTAGGTTTATTTTTATTTTTATTTAGTTTAGTTTATTTATTTTTTGTTTAGGTTTTTTTAGTTTAGTTTATTTTTTTATATTTAGGTTTAGGTTTATGTTTATTTTAGTTTAGTTTTTTTATTTTATTTTTTACGTTTAGGTTTTATTTTTTATTTTTTAGGTTTAGGTTTAAGTTTCAATTTTATTTGTTTAGGTTTAGGTTTTAGGATTTTATTTTAGGTCTATTTTTAGGTTTTATTTTTTACTTTAGGTTTAGGTTTATTTTTAGTTTATTTTATTTTATTTAGTTTAGGGTTTGGGTTTAGTTTATTTTAGGTTTTGGTTTAGGTTTTATTTATTTTAGTTTAGTTTATTTAAGTTTAGGTTTAAGTTTATTTTTTTTTGTTAATTTTAGGCTTACATTTTTTTTAGTTTTGGGTTTAGGTTTTATTTTCTTTATTTTTAGATTTTATTTTAAGGTTTATTTTTTATGTTTAGTTTTTATTTTATTTTAGGTTTATTTTATTTTAATTTTATGTTTAACTTTTATTTTATTTCAATTTTTATTTTTAAGTTTATTTTATTTTTTAGTTTAGTTTAGGTCTTTATTTATTTTATTTTAGTTATTATTTTTTAATTTATATTATTTTTAGGTTTAGGTTTAGGTTTAGGCTTAGGATTTAGTTTAAGTTTTTATTTTATTTTATTTTATTTAGGTTTAGGTTTTTTATTTATTTTATTTTTATGTTTTATTTAGTTTAGGTTTAGTTTTTTAGGTTTTAAGGATTAGGGTTTAGGGTTTAGGGTTTAGGTTTTGGGTTTAGGGTTTAGGGTTTAAGTATTAGGGTATAAGGTTTAGATTTATGGTTTAGCGTTTTACAGTTTAGGTTTTAGGGTTTAGGGATATCGGTTTAGGGTTTAGGGTTTAGGGTTTATGGTTAGGGTTTTTTTTAGCTTTTATTATTTTTATTTTTAAAAAAATTAAGTAACATGGTAGCTTTAATTATATTTATTTTATTTTTTATTTTAATTCTTTTTTTTATTCTTTTTAATTTTTTTTTATTTAATTTAGTATATTTATTTTAGGTTTATTATTTTAGTTTAGATTTGTATTTTAATTTATTTTTGGGTTTAGGTTTAGGTTTTGGTTTAGGTTTAACTTTTAATTTAGTTTTATTTTTATTTAATTTTTAAGGTTTAATTATATTTTTGTTTTTTGGTTTAGGTTTAGGTTTTTATTATTTTTTAGGTTTATGTTTTAGGTTTTATTTTTTTGTTTAAGTTTAGGTTTATTTTTCATTTATCTTATTTTATTTAGTTTTGGTTTAGGTTTAGGTTTATTTAATTTAGGTTTAGGTTTAGGTTTTATTTATCTTAGTTTAGTTTATTTTAGTTTAGCTTTAGATTTATTTTATTTTTATTTTAGGTTTAGGTTTTTTTTGGTTTAGGGTTAAGGTTTTATTTTTGTTTAGTTTATTTTTTAGGTTTAGGTTTTTAGTTTATTATATTTTAGGTTAATTTTAATTTTATTTTTGGATTCATTTTTATTTTATTTAGGTTTTTTATGTTTTAGTTTAGTTTAGGTTTTTTATTATTTTATTTTAGTTTATTATTTATTTTTTATTTTATTTTCTTTTTGGGTTTAAGTTTAGGTTTAGGTTCTAGTTTATGGTTTTATTCTTTTTTATGTTTTTATTTTATTTTTGTTTAGATTTTTTTTTTTTTTAGGTTTTATTTAGTTTAGGTTTAGTTTTTCAATTTTTTAGGGTTTAGGGTTTAGGGTTTAGGTTTAGTTAAGTGTTTAGTGTTTAGGGTTTGAGGTTCAGGGTTTAAGATTTAGGGTTTAGGTTTTAGGATTTAGTGTTTAGAGTTTAAGGGTTAGGGTTTAGGGTTTTAGGGTTTACTGTTTAGGGTTTAGGGTTTAGGGTTTGGGATTTTTAGGATTTAGGGTTTAGGGTTTAGGTTTTTGGTTTTGGGTGAAAGTTTTTGTTCGGGGTTTTCGCTTTTTGGGTTTTTGGTAAATTTAGAACAAATTTAGATTCAACATTTCTTCTTTTATATATCATCAACCATGTTTTCTAAGACACAAGTGATAGCATAAATAAAAAATGAGCACGCATAGAGAAAATAAAAATTCATGGATAACTAGAACCGTCTCTACTTTTAAGATGTTGTTCTATAAGTAGCATATAAGATCTTCCATTCTTCAGTTTCTCCAATTCCCATCAGAACCATCCAGGCCTCTCGAGTAGCGAGATCCACCATCAAATCTCGATCTCGCCTCACCACCACCATGTAATCGTCCTTGCTCCCTCCATAACCATCGCCTCGACCACCACCTCCATATCCACTAGCACCTCAGATCCCCACCACCTGATAACCACGCCTCCACCTTAGCCTCAGATCTAGGCGAGTGTGCGTGATGTTCCTTTCGTCAAAGTTCTCTCCATTCTTAGAGTTTAGATTTAGGTTTAGGTTTATTAGGTTTTGGGGCTTAGGTTTATTTTTAATTTATTTAGTCAATTTAAATTTAGGTTTAGGATTTGGGGTTTAGGGTCTAGGTCTTAGGGTTTGGGGTTTAGGGTTTAGCATTTAGGGTTTAAGGGTTAGGGTTTTAGGGCTTATACTTTTAGGATTTAGGGTTTATGGTTTAGGGTTTACGGTTTAGAGTTTAGTTGTAGGTTTTTGGTTTAGTGTTTAGGGTTTAGGATTTAAGGTTTAAGGTTTTTTTTTAATTAACCAAAATGGTAGGTTTAGGTTTATTTAGTATATTTATTTTATTTTTTTATTTATTATAGTTTACTTTATTTTTTATTTTTATTTAGTTTAGTTTATATATTTTAGGTTTATCTATTTTAGTTTAGATTTTTTATTTTAGTTTATGTTTTAGGTTTAGGTTTAGGTTTATTTTTAGTTGAGTTTTATTTTTATTTTATTTTTTAAGTTTAGGTTTTATTTTTTCTGTTCAGGTTTAGGTTTAGGATTTTATTTTATTTTTTTAGGTTTAGGTTTTAGGTTTTTATTTTAAGTTTATTTTTATGTTTTATTTTTTGTTTTAGGATTAGGTTTATTTTTAGTTTATTTTATTTTATTTAGTTTAAGTTTAGGTTTAGGTTTAGTTTACTTTAGGTTTAAGTTTAGGTTTTATTTATTTTAGTCTAGGTTTAGGTTTATTTTATTTTTATTTTAGGTTTAGGTTTTAATTTATTTTATGGTTTAGGTTTTATTTTTTATTTATTTTTAGGTTTTATTTTTTAGTTTATTTTTTAGTTTTGGTTTCTATTTAGTTTTTATTTTATTTTATTTTATGTTTATTTTAATTAGGTTTTTATTTATTTTAATTTAGTTTAGTTTTTTTCTTTTAAGTTTAGGTTTAGGTTTTATTTTATGCTTTTATTTTATTTTATTCTGGTTTAAGTTTTTGTATTTATTTTATTTAGTTTAGGTTTTGGTTTTATCTTTATAGTGTTTAGGGTTTAGGCTTAGTTTAGTGTTTAGGGTTTATGCTTTAGGGTTTAGGGTTTTGGATTTATGGTTTAGGGTTTTAGGTTTTAGTGTTTAGGGTTTAGGTTTAGGGTTTAGGGTTTAGGGTTTAGGTTTAGGTTTAGGTTTACTAGGTTTTAGGGTTTAGGTTTAGGTTTAGGTTTACTAGGTTTTAGGGTTTAGGTTTATTTTTAAATTTATTTAGTTACAGGTTTAAGTTTAGAGTTTGGAGTTTAGGTTTAGGTTTAGGGTTTAGTTTAGGGTTTTAGGTTTAGGTTTATAGTTTAGATTTAGGGTTAGATTAGGTTTAGGGTATAGGGTTTTAGCTTAGGGTTTAAGGTTTAGGAGTTTAGTTTAGTTTTTTTAGAGTTTAGGTTTAGGGGCTTCAGTTTAAGGTTAGTTAAGTTTAGGCTTTAGGCAGAGGGTTTAGTTTGTTTAGGGTTTAGGTTTTATGGTTTAAGTTAGTTTAAGTATAGGTTTAGTTTAGGGTTTAGTTTATAGTTGCTAGTTTAGGGTTTTAGGTTTAGGGTTAGGTATAGGTTTAGGGTTTAGTTTTAGGGTTTAGGGTTTAGGGTTTCTTCTTTTTTAAAATTAAGTAAAGCTGAGGTTTATGTTTATTTAGTTTATTTTATTTTAGTATTTATTTTTTTTATTTTTTATTTAGTTTAGTTTATTTATTTTAGTTCAGTTTTTTTTTTTAGTTTATTTTCTAAGTTTAGTTTTAGGTTTATGTTTATTTTGTAGTTTAGTTTTATTTTTATTTTATTTTTTAGGTTTTGGTTTTATCTTTTATTTTTAGGTTTAGGTTTATGTTTTTATTTTATTTTTTTGGGTTTAGGTTTTAGGCTTTTATTTTAGGTTTATTTCTAGGTTTTATTTTTTAGTTTAGGATTAGGTTTATTTTTAGTTTAGGGTTTATGGTTTAGGCTTAGGTTTTATTTATTTTAGTTTACATTTTGTTTATTTTATTTTGTTTATTTTATTTTATTTATTTTAGGTTTAGGTTTATTTTATTTTATTTATTTTAGTTTACAGTTTAAGTTTTAATTTTTATTTTTTTAGGGTTTTTTAGGTTTACTTTTTAGGTTTAGGCTTTTACTTAGTTTTTATTTTATTTTATTTTAGGTATATATTTTTTATTTTACATTTTGTTTTTATTTTGTTTAGGTTTTTATTTTTAGGTTTATTTTTTAGTTTAGTTTAGGTTTTTATTTATTTTATTTAATTTTAATTTTAATTTCTTATTGATTTTTTTTTTTAGGTTTAGGTTTAGGTTTTACTTTAAGTTTTTATTTAATTTTTTATTTTATTTAATTTAGGTTTAGGTTTCTTTATTTATTTTATTTTTAGGTTTTATTTAGTTTAGGTTTAGGTTTTTAGGTTTTTAGGGTTTAGGGTTTACGGTTTAAGGTTTAGGGTTTAGGTTTATGGTTTAGGGTTTAGGGTTTAGGGTTTAGGTTCTAGGGTTTAGGGTTTTAGGGTTTAGGGATTAGGGTTTAGGGTTTTTAGTATTCAAGGTTTAGGGTTTTTTTTAACAGTGAACAAATTAAAATTCAATATTTCTTCTTTTCGATTTCATCAACTAAGTAACACACCAAGTTTTCGAAGACACAAGTGACGACATTAATAAAAAATGAGCATACATAAAGGAAATCAAAAACCCTAAATAACTAGAACTATCTCTACTGTAAAGACAATGTTCCATAAGCAGCAGATCGGATCGACCATTCTTTAGTTTCTCCAGTTCCAATCAGAGCCACCCCGGCCTCTCGAGTAGTGGGATCCACCATCATATCCCTGATCTCTCCCTTCTCCACCCATGTAACCTCGCTCCTCTCGCCTCCATAACCACCATTGCTCAGACCACCACCTCCATATCCACCAGCACCTCCATATCCCCCCCACCACCACTAACCGCCCTGCCTCACCTTAGCCTCCACCAGATCTAGGCAGGTTGATGGATGTTCTTACTATCAAGGTTCTCATTCACTCTGGGGTTTAGGTTTTTTGGAAAGTTAGAATTTTATTACCATAAAACTAAAGTACACACTGTCTTTAAAAGGGGTAAAGATCAAATGTCTACTGCTCATAGAGCTACAAGAAACCTAAAGAGCTAAACCCCCATCTAAGTACAATGAAAAAAAGAAAATAAAAGATCAAAAGCAATAGCATAAAAGTAAATGAAAAAAGACACAAAAAGGACTAATAAAACTTAAGAAAATAGTAAAAGGAATAGTCAGCAACAGCTCATGATCCCTTTGAGAAGGCAAGATAAGCAAGCTCCACATCAACAGTTCTTGAGTTGGCTGAGTAAAGATCATTCCATGAAGTTCCAACCTACAAGAAATCTGAAAAACACTACAAAGGCAATGGTCATAGCTCAAGGAAGAATGATAAAGTAAACAATTTAGAAAGAGTTGAGAAAGAGAAGGCTTGGGCTCAGTTAAGATCATCTCAAGGGGCAACAATACATATGAGCATCCAAACTTCATGAGAAGGGTTAGAATCATATGCATGCTACCAACCAGAGAGAAGATATGGGAAACATCAAGGCCATCATAGCCAACATACTTGATATAAGCAACCATCCAAGGAAAAGCAATCCATAGTGATCCAATTCCTACCAAAAAATAGAGAAAATAGGCTAGCAGTACCAAAGACTAACCCACCAACCAAAACCCACAACAAACCAAACTCATAAACCCAGCATCCCAGAAGGTACAACAGGGTTAGTGGTCGAGAATAACCCACAACTATCTCTAGAGCACTAGCAATCCAAATCTAAGGGCAAAACCTCCACCCAAATCACAAAATAGTAGAAGATAAATAGCACTAGAGAGAGGAAAGCCATAACATAGAGAGACCAAGAGGTCATCCAGAAATTACAATCAAAACCACTACCAAGGAAGACAAAATGAAATAAAATCCACCATCATCAAGCAAGAGGCAAATATTTAAAAAATAAGCAGAGCCAACTAAACCAAAGGGAGTCAATACTAATAGCCATCATAAAGCCCAAAACACCAAGCCATGACACAAGCATCCAAGGCAAGACAATAGCCATAGAAAATCCCTCAAGTAGCCAAACGCCAACAACAAGTCCTAAAACAAGACCAAAAAAACCACAAGAGCTCATATCATCCACCAACAAAATAGCCAATAAAACCACCCAGTCTAGCAGCCAACAGGATGAGCAGCAAGAGAAGTCAAAGCAGCAGGAAAACTAGCACCCAAATCAGGAAGAAAAAGCAAAGGAAAAATAACTACACTCAAGATAGGATAACCAACTTAGCAGCAGACCAAAAACCCAACCAAAAGCACCTAAACAAACCATCAAACACAACCAACATCCACACACAACTAACCCAAATGCCAAAATAGCCAAACTAGCCTACCAACAAAACCAACCAATAGAAATATAGCCTAAAAAGAGGGAAAAGAACAACATCAGACAAAGCCACAACCCACCTGGTGATCTCCAAAATAACTAAGAAATAAAAAATGTAATCACCAACCAAACAAGAAAATTTTAAGGAGGACCACCCAATCAAAAGCAGAAAAACTATAAGGAATATAACAAGGACAGAGGCAAACAAAACCCCTCCCAAATCCCAAAGAGCAGATGATCACTACAAAGGAGAAAATTAGGAGACAACAACCACATAATAGCTAACTCCAATTCACAAGGTAGATGGAACCAACCAGCAGAAACCTTCATGCCAAACTAGGAAAGGAGAACACCAACCACCAAAAAACCTAAAATTAAGCCAAACTACAAGAGGCCAACAACATCCATTAAAAAATAACCACCCAAAATAGCTAGGCAGATGAAAGAAACAAATAGGAGTAACCAGCAGAACCAACCATAGCATCCACAAATCTAATTTGAAAAAGTCCACAACTAGCCAAAACTAGAGGCAAACTCAACATTCATTGGTTAAAGGGGTAGGCCAAAATCTGGCACAACCACAACCCAACTGGAGACACAAAGCATGAGCCACAGAAAAAAAAACACTAGGCTCAGAGGATAGGGAAACCAATGAAAACCAGCAGCACTAAGCCCCAAAAAAAAGGTCAGACAAGTATAGAATGTGGGAAAGAGAAAAAGCATTTAAGTATAGAAATAAACTCAGCAAAAACCACTGCCAAGTGAGGGGAGCACAAAAAAAAAACAACAAAAAGTAGATTTATTGAAACCACCATAGCAAAAGATCAACAAAAGAGAATAAGGTTAAAATCTTATTTAAGGCAGTCTAGTGTTATCTAGATTGACTAGACAATGCAGATGCTTAGGTAGGCTATGGTTATCAAATAAAGTGAGCTCATTTAATTCCCCTCCCAAATTAGCCAGGAAATCAACACAAGCATTACCTTCACAAAGAATGTGAGAAATTTTGTAGAAAACTTGAGAAAGAAGCTTTTTAGTGTGATTAAGAAGATAAAAAGTCAACATTTCCCATATTATTATTATTGAGCATATCAAGTAAAAGAAGAGCATCAACTTTAATCTAAATATTAAAAAGGCCTTTGCTTAAAGAAATATCAATAGCTTTGTTAACAGCCATGAGTAGCATGAATAAGAGGTTCCAAAACAATGAGTAAAGAAATATTATAAATGCAACAAAGATTTCTAATATGATTTCAATTAGAGAGGGTACCAATCCCTCTAACATTGTCAACAAGAAAATTAAACCTAATAAAAATTAAAAGGGGGAAATAAAAGGTTAATTAAGAGTGGAGTGAGAGGTTGTAGCAGATCTAGTGTTTTTAGACAGTTTGTAAGGGTAATTTTTAACACTTTTTTTTCATTTTGGCATGATAAGTTTAAAAACCATTTCTTTCCCCTAGAGTCATCATCCGAGTAAGATTTAGTAACATTGGTTACCAATTAGGAGATTTTTCCAAGTGTTTAGAGAGGAGTTCACCCTCTTCCAAATCCAAATTAAGTTGAAAAGTAGGATTAACATGAATATCAAGATTAGAAATGAGAGACAGTGATGATTTAGAACCATTTAAAAGCATATAATTATATTGGATCGATATATTTTCACTTGACATCATCATTTAAATCCTCAATGAAACCTTAATTTTCATTGATCAAAGCTAGCATAGAAGTAGGGATAGAATCAGAGGAAATAGAAGCATCATCCAATAATCGTAAAAATTTATTATTCTCCACATTAGAAATTTTCAAATTTAAAGAAGAGGTAAGAGGTAAATCATCCTTCCCATTCTAAAAATCAGTTAAAGCCATAGCAATAGTAGGATCCAAATCTGGTTCATCAAGAATGGCCCTGATATTCAAGGAATCAACCTCAATACCAGCCTTCATATCATTCTTAGGATCCAGGCTAATTTTTGAACATATGTAGGGATTGGCTTATGACTAGGAACAAGATTTTCTTTTTGTAGGATTTGTCTTTTTTAAATGAGGATGGAGAACAAAGCAATCAAAATTTTCATGGCCAAGAATTTTAAAGTTATAAAAAAATTTGAAAGATTCTCCAATTCAACCTTTTGTGAATACTAGTATTTTTTAGAGCCAATCCAAACTTAGGATATATTTAAGTTATGTCTAGTTCCACTAGGATCCGAGCCATAGAAGGGCGAGATCGCTCAGCGGTCACTTTGTCAAGTTGCAAAGGCTGACCAAAATGAGCCCCAACAGCAAAAAGCACTTGATGTGTAACAAAATGAATGGGCATATTAGGAAGATATAACCACACAAGGATAATAAGAGATCCCTCTTTAATGTCAAAAAGGGGTGACCACTTCAGTAAGCACATTTAACAATTAAAGATGAAGTAAGAATGATGCACAAAAACACGTGAATAATCTAGATCATTAGAAAGTTGAATCAAAATATGCCAAGGGCAAATAAGACCAATCGAGAAGGCACCCGTAAGCTTAAGATGATGAAAAAAGTGTAGATTTTATCCAAATTCGAATGACGTAAAGCAAAGTTTTGACAAGAGAGAATTCAAATAGTTTCGCCAATAATTTGACAACAACATCAGTACACATAATGGTCGGCAAACCATGAAAATAAGTCGAAATGAGATTAAGCAACTCAACATGGTGAGAAGCCTTACCAGAGAGCACTTCTTTAAATGATTTAGTAGAATTTATAGCATTTGGGCCACCGAACCCAAAAATATCAGATGCCCTAGCCGAAGCATCCAAAATTTGAGGTGGAGCCATATCAATTAAACTCACCGCATCTATTATTAAGGATGAAGCATCACGCAATCAGCTAGATGTAGTTCAAGCCTTTAAATTCGGTCAAAACTAAAGCCAAAATCACAAAGATTCCCAGATGGAAATGCACCATCAAGAGGGATGCAAAATCAGTGAGAGATTTTAGGGTTAGGGTTAGGGGTTAGAGGGAAGGTTAGGGTGGTGGTTTAGAAAAGGGTAAGGGGTTTAGGATTTAGGGTTTATTATTTAGGCTTTAAGTTTAGGTTTTAGGGTTTAGGATTTAGGGTTTAGGTTAGTTAGGGTTTAGGTTAGTTAGTGCTTTTTTAGGCTTTAGGGTTTAGGTGGGGTTTAGGGTTTAGGTAGTTAGTTTGTGGTGTGGTAGGTTTAGGGTTAGGTGGTTTAGGTTTAGGTTTAGGTTTAAGGTTTAGGGTTTAGGGAGGTTTAGTAGGTAGGGTTTAGGGTTTAGGGTTTAGGTTTTAAGTTTAGGGTTCAAGTTTTAATTTAAGGTTTTTGGTTTTTTATAATAGAGAACAAATTTAGATTCAACATTTCTTCTTTTCAATTTCATCAACCAAGAAATACACTAAGTTTTTTACGACACAAGTGCTGACATAGATAAAAGATGAGCACGAATAGGGAAAATCAAAAACCCTATATTGCAAGAACTGTCTCTACTTGTAAAGATACAATTTCATAAGCAGCATATTCGATCGACAGTTCTTCAGTTTCTTCAGTTCCCATCATAACCACCCTAGCCCCTCAAGTAGCATAATCCACCATAATATCCCTAATCTCTCCCTCTGCCATAACCACGGCTGTAACCTCTGTCGGTCCTCCCGCCTCCTTAACCACCACTACTCTAACCACCACCTCCATATCCACCAGCCAGATCAAGACTGAGCCTGGTTGATGATGATGTTCTTGCTATCAAGGTTCTGCCTATTCTTAGTGTTTAGGTTTATTAAGTTTTGGGGTTTAAGTTTATTTTTTAGTTTATTTCATTACTTTAGGTTTAGGTTTAGGGTTTGTGGTTTAAGGTTTAGGGTTTAGGGTTACGGTTTATGGTTTAGGGTTTAGGGTTTAGGGTTTTAGGGTTTATGCATTTAGGGTTTAGGGTTTAGGGTTCAGGGTTAGATTTGTAGGTTTAGGGGTTTAGGGTTTAAGGTTTTTTTTAAAAAAAAGTAAACCAAAGTAAGTTTATTTAGTATATTTAGTTTATTTTTATTTATTTTAGTTTACTTTATTTTTTATTTTTACTTTGGTTAATTTTTTATTTTTCTTTAGTTTAGTTTATTTATTTTATGTTTATTTATTTTAGTTTATTTTTTAAGTTTAGGTTTAGGTTTAGGTTTATTTTTTAGGTTTAGGTTTTATTTTTTATTTTTAGGTTTAGGTTTACAATTTTATTTTATTTTAGGTTTATGTTTTAAATTTTTTATTTTAGGTTTATTTTTAGGTTTTATTTTATAGTTTATGTTTTAGGTTTATTTTTTTATTTATTTTAGTTTAGTAGGTTTAGTTTTAGTTTATTTAGGTTTAAGTTTAGGTTTTATTTATTTTAGTTTAGTATTTATTTTAGGTATAGGTATTTTATTTATTTTATTTATTTTATTTTAGGTTTAGGTTTCTTTTAGTTTAGGGTTTAGGTTTTATTTTTATTTATTTTAGTTTATTTTTAGGTTTAGGTTTTATTTGATTTTATTTTATTTATTTTAGGTTTATTTTATTTTTATTTGATGTATTTTATTTTATTTAGGTTTTATTCTTAGGTTTATTTTATTTTTTGTTTAGTTTTTTTTATTTTATTTTATTTTATTTTATTTTTATTTAGGTTTATGTTCTAGTTTAGTTTTTATTTTATTTAAGTTTAGGTTTTTATTTTTTTTTAGGTTTTATTTCAGGTTTAGGTTTAGGTTTAGGTTTAGGGTTTAGGGTTTAAGGTTTAGGTTTTTAGGGTTTAGGGTTTATGGTTTGGGTTTAAGGTTTAGTGTTTATGGTTTATGGTTTAAGCTTTAGGCTTTAGGGTTTTTAGGGTTTTGGGTTTAGGATTTGTTTTGATAAAAAGAGAAATTTTATTACCAAAAGACAAGGATGCAACATCCTTAAAGGGGATAAATCTCAAAGACTACTTCTTAAAGAGCTACATAAAGACCTAAAAAGGAAAAATCCCCTAAGTAATACAAAGAAACTAAAAGGAAAAAAGAAAACTAAGAAAAGAATAGCCACAACATAGAATCCCTAAGCAGGTTAGCATACCACTTGAAGAGACCCAAAAGCTAATGAAGGAAACCAGCAGGAAATAACTAAAGCAGAGATAAGCACAATTAAAAGAAAATAAATAGACATAAAGAGAAAAGAAAGAAAAGCCAAAGAAAAGGCTCAGGATCAGTCACAAACTTTAGAAGCGGCAACAAAAATTTGTGAGTAGCCAAACTCTAAAAGGAGGGTTACAGTCATAAAAAATGCTACCAACCACCTGAGCAAACACCAATAACCAACAAAGATCTAGAACCAGCCACTAAAAAAGGAAGAACAACAACAGTGCCACCAGCCAAACCAGGTAATAGTAGAAAAAACTGAGCCAACAAAGAAAAAATTCCAATCTAGCACAACCATCCAACCACCCAGAAGTAGTAGGAGAAAGAAATAAAGTCACCAACCAATAAGGAAATACCAGAAATAGATGCAAGGGGGGATGAAGAGAAGCAGCCAGCAAGTTCAACAACTCAAACCAGACTAAAGAAACTAAAAAAGACCATAACAACCACCAACCAAAATAATTAACAACACAACCACCAAAGCCACAAAGGATTGTAGCAGCCATACCCAAAACTAAACCAGCCCAACCAGCTAAAAGAAAATAGAAGGAAGAGATGCACAACCAACATCACATCTAGAGAAGGCATCCAAAACCAGGAAGCTCAAGGAGACCAACCACAAAGCCCCAAAGAAAGCCAACCAACCAACCAAAAGCCAAAAAATAAACCCACAAGAGATACCACAATAAAAGTAAGAGCAGCAATCAACAACAACTTGATAACTAAAATAAGAGAAGCCAGCAATCCAACCTATAAAATACAAGAATAAAATAAGAATAGAAAGAGCCCAAGAAATAACAGGAGCCAACAACAATCGAACAAACCAAAACCACTACAAGCTCCCAAATAGAAGCCCCAAGAAAACCACAAACAGAAAAGCAAGAAAAAATATCTAAGAAAATCTAACAAAAGGAAAATCATATTTGTCTAAATTAGTCAGCCCTTTTAATTTCTTAGAAATATTTGCATTGGTAAACAAAGTAAAATCATAAAGATTACAACCCAAACCAGCTAAGAAATCAGCACAAGCATTACCTTCTCTTAAAATATGTGTAATTTTAAAAGAAAGTTTAAAGATAATAGCTTTCATATCTCTAATTAAATAAAAAAGCTCAACATTACCCTTATGGTTAGAATTGATCATAGAAACAACCATCTCAGTATCATATTCCAACCAAATAGTAAGAAAATTTCTATACAAACAAAGCTTAAGAGCATGATAAACAACCATTAATTCATCAAAAATAATAAAATTAGTAGAGAGAGGAGTGGAAAATCCAAGATAATATTTCCATGATTATTTCTAAAAATACCACCACAACCTGACTTGCTCTATGCAATAGATCCATCAGTATTAATTTTAATACAACAATTAAGAGGCTTAATCCAATGAATAATTTTATATTCCAGAGATGGAACACAATAAGGAAAACTAATACCCAATTTAGAGGCAACAAACTTGAAATCTCTAAAATTAATACCACTAAGAAGATAAGCCTTATGTAAAGAAAAAAAATATTATCATTAGTCCTAGAAGTAATCCTCTTATGATTCATAAGCACATTATGATGCTTAGCATCATTTATGTAAAGCCAAATAAACCAAATCAAAGTAATAGCCACCATAATTCTGATATGCCCTTTAACAATATTAAGGAAATAAGTGTCAAGAAGTTGCATTAAAGTTAAATTACCATTAAAACAACTTAAATTAAATAAATCCTCATACAAACCCCATACTTTAGAGGTAATGGCGCCATTAACAAAAACCATGACTAACATTCTCAATATGATAGCAACACATGCATTTAGAGGGTAGATAAAAACCTTTGCTCAAAAGTAAAGAATCAATAGCAATATAATCCCTTAAAATTCTCCACACAAGAATAGAATAAGAAGTAGGAATAATATTATTCCAAATTTTAAGAAAAATAGGAGAAGAGGATTTTTTTTTAACTCTAATATAGTGACAAGTATCTTTAAAAGAAAATTCTCCATTACTAGAAATTTTGAAAAGAATTTGATTTGGAAAATTACCATTAATAGGAATATTAATGATATTATTACTAATAAAATCAAGAATCAGATCATTTAAAAGAGATAAATTCCATTCACCATTATAAATAAAATGACTAACTTTCAAAGAAGAAGTAGAGTGAGTACTCAACAAAGAATCATTGGAAAAATCTCCCATCTAGTTATCTCACCAAAAGAAAGAAGATCCATTATTAATACCCAAAAAATGAGACATTCTACTTTCCATTTAATATCACAGAGTCATTTCCAAACAATAGAGTCACCATGTTTATAATTACAAATTAAAGGATGCTTACCTTTGCAATATTTAAATTTCATGAATTTAGCCCAAAGACTTTCATTTTTCAAAAAATTCTACCAAAGTTTATAGGAAAAAAACATTGGTGGAATCCATCAAAGATCTGCACTCAATACCACCTTCATAAATAGTACCACACATATTAGACCAAGAAGTCCAATGAAGCCTTTTGGCTGAATTCCTAGAGCCCCAAAAAAAACTTATTAAAAAGTCTTTCAATCCTGATAAGAACATGGGAAGTAGGAACAATATTAAGGAACAAGTAAACATAAAGAGAATAAAGAATACTTTTAATAACAATTAATCTACCACCAAAAGATAAAAAATGAAATTCAATGGTAGAAATTTTATTTTGAATATTATGAATTACCTCATCAAAGAGATGGGATCTCTTATTGCCATAATATAAAGGGGAGCCTAAATATTTAATAGAAAGATTTTGATGAGAAAAACTAGTGATATCTTTTATTTTATTAATTCTATGAATAGAAAGCGAAATAGAAGTGATAAAATAACTTTCATGAGTACTAATCAAAAGTTCCTTTTCAAATTTATTTAAAAAATCCTTAAACTTTTTAACATAATGTAAGGAGCCATTACAAAAAATTATGAAATCATCAGCAAAGCTTAAGTGAGAGATAGACAAACCAGCTAGATTTTTGAAATACATACTAGAATTTTTCTCAAGAAGAAAAGATTAAGCCAACGAGACAAATATTCAATAACAATAATAAAAAGCGATGGAAAAAGAGGGTCACCTTGTCTTATACCTTGAGAGGAATTAAACAAACCAAAGTTTTCACCATTGATAACTAATGAAAACAAAATATTTCTAATTATATTGTTAACCATAGAAATTAAATGATTAGAAAAACCAAATAAAGTAAGAATGATATTAAGAAAATACCAAGAAATGTTATCATAAGCATTGGTGATGTCAAGCTTAAAAAGTAAATTTCCACCTCTAGTTTTAACATTCAAATCATGAATCAATTCTTGAGTAAGCAAGATGTTATCTAAAATAGTTCTACCATTCATAAAGCCAGTTTGATTAGGAGAGATAATCTTAGGAAGAACCTTACTATGCTTATTAGTCAAAATTTTAGAAATCAATTTGTTGAAAAAAGTACAAAGTCTAATAGGTCTAAAGTCATTCCAAAAGTCAAGATTATCTTTCTAAGGAATAAGAATAATAGAAGTGCAAAATATTTAGAATAGAATTCTTCAAAAAATCCTTATCAACATTAACAAGATCAATTTTAATAATAAACCAAGCTTTTAAAAGAATAAAGTAGTGTAACCATCCACGCAATAGAATCAACATTCATACCATTAAGAATACTAAAATTTATTGATTAGAAGGAGGAGCAACCAAGCACTCATTATCCTCGAAAACATAATAGGGATGATAGAGGGATTGGATAAATGCTTATGTTGATAATTTTATTTAAAAGATCTTTAAAATAATTAAGATAAGAAAATATGTCCTCTTTTTTGGTAAGCCAAGAACCATCAAAGTTCTTGATTTTATGAATGTGACCAAGAACTCTCCATTTCATTACCAAAGCATGAAAATATTTAGTGGTTCTTTGCCCCTGAGAAAGATGCTTAGAGGTAGCTTTTTGTCTCCAATAAGCCACTTCTAAACCCTGAAAGTTAATGAGATTATCTTTAGATTCAACAAGATTAGATTATAAAGACAAAATCTTTCACCTTTTTTCCAAATTCTTGATATTATTAATAAGATTTTTAAAGCAATTTCTGATCCACCAAGTGATATTAGGCTTAAGCCTTTTAAGATTAAGACAAAATCTCATCATACCAAATGCAGAATCATCAAGAGAAAGAGGAGCACACCAATTATAAGCAATAACATCAAGAAAACTTTTATCTTATAACCACATATTTTGAAAACAAAAATTTTTAATGGCATTATTGTTATGAACAACATCCTTAATAGAAACCAAAAGAAGAGCATGATCTGATAGAGTTCTACTAAGATGCTCCACCAAAGTTAAAGGCCAATGATTTAACCAATAATTATTTAATAATACACGATCCAACTATTGCAATAATCTATGATTATTCTAAGTAAATGGAGAACCAATGAAAACAACATCATAAAAATTACAATCCAAAATCATATTTGCAAAATCTTTCATTCTATGTAAATTCGATAAAGAACCCCTTTTCCTTTCATTCAAAGAAAGGACCATATTGAAATCCCCACCAACAGTCCAAGAATTATTAACAACAGAAGCAAAATTAGATAATTGATCCCAAGGAATTCTCCTCTCTAACTCGTTACAAGCAGCATAAACAAAATAGCCAAAAGCATGATAATAACCAAATGAAAATATCAACATTAATAACCTAAAGAAAATCATTAATAACATTAATAGAAAGAGAATTATTCCAAAATAACCAAATCTTATTATTGCTATTGAAATAAAAATTGCTAAAACCAATCATCCTATCTGCATGCATTATTTTAGAAGAAAAAAAATGAGAGGTTCAAGAATAACCAAGAAACCAACATTAGAAATTCTACAAAGATTCCTAATTCTATTTCTAACAGCAAAAGTACCAATGCCGCTCACATTCCAAATAAGAAAGTTATACATTAATTTTTATTAGGCAAAGAAGATGAAAAGATCGAGTATATCTAGAAATTTTTGGAGGATAATTTTTAAACTATTTTTTCATTTTCACAAAATTTTTTTTGAAAATCAGTCTCATTCTCCATGGACTGATCATTAGAACAATTTTTTCCATCATTATTTACAACAGATTTAGGAGAAGATCCCATTTGACAATAAGAAAAATCCTCTTTCTCCATTAAATGATAATTGTGACTAAGCAAAATACCATCTGCAATAATAGTTAAAGAAAGGTCAAAAACAAATTTATTAAGCAAACAAACACTTGGCTGCACATTATCAACAAGCTCCATAACATCATTCTTGTCTAAATTCAAAGAAGATAAAACAAGATTTTCTTTTAAAGATTTCTAAGGTAAAATAAGAGAAACATTTTCTATAATATTTTCAGGAACTTTATCACAAATCTTCTTAGAATCAGAAACTAAAATAGGAAAATCATCCATTTGCAAATTTTCAGAAATATCAGAAATAATATCTGTCGAAACCTGATTACTCTCCAAAATAGTTATAGAAGCATTTTTAACTAGCTTATCACTACCAATTACATTGGGAACAACATTAGAGACATTAGGAACATCATTAGAAACATCAACAATTTCATTCACAACACCATTATCCCTTTCATGTAAAGTAGAATTTCTTTTATCACTTTTTAAATCTCCAATTTTTCCAACAACCTTAAGATCTTTAACCACTTTCTTCTAAAGATGTTGATGAGTAACAAAACATTCTAATACATCATGGCCATGAGTTTTGCAATGATTGCAAAAAGCAGGGAAGTTTTTAAATTCGACTTAATGGAAATATCCATATTTCTCCGATCTTAGGAAATTTCTTTGTTACATCAATTTTAACATGGATCTGAGCAATTGAAGGCCTGGATTTCGCTGTGGTAGCTTGATCAATTTGCAAGGCTCTACCAAAATAGAGCTCACAGCATGCAAGAATTGATAATTAACAAAGTGAACCCAAAGATTAGTTAAAGATAACCAAACCGATGCTTTAGAAGATTCCTTTTTAATGTCATAAAAATGGAGTCCATTTATAAATACACATTTGACAATTTTTAGCCTAATAAGATCGATGAGCAAAGATTGGAATATAATTAAGGTCATTAGATAGTTTAATCATCACTTGTCTACCATCTAGTAAACCAATCGAAAAAAGCACTAGAAAGATTCAAAACATGATAGAAAAACTAAATTTCCTCAATACTAGGATGTCGAAAAGAAAATTTTCCAATCAAAGTGTACGCATAAGGCTCAACTAGTTTTTCAGTATCCAAGTTAGAGAACATAATAGCCAGAACACATTTGAAGGTCATATGAACCAGGTTTAAAGAAAGATCAGAAGAAGTTGAAGAGTTCTTACCAGATAAGGCATCTTTGAAGGATTTAGAGGCAACAGGATTAGCTATACCCAAAGAATCAGAAGCCCGAGTCAGAGCAACAAGAACATTTGGTTCTCCCTAAGTATTCACAGAACCTGACGCCATGGCAATGTGAGTCACTATAGCACCCAAGGGGGGGGGGGGGTGTGAATTGGGTGATAATAACAAATTTTAAAAGTTAAATCTTAAATTTTAAGTTTTAATAGAAAATTAATTTTTTATTTTATAATGATAAGTTACAATTCTTAATGGAACAAAAACAAAAATATAGTAAAGTAATATTAGACAATAGGCACACAATTTTTATGTGGTCCAACCAAACTCCAAAATGAACCAACGTCCACGCCAAGCCACCCTTGGCTAGGAATCCGTTAAATGCTAAATAGCTTACAAATAGTACTCTCCTATAAGGGGATGAGTACAACCCCTACAACAATATGTACTGTCCTACAAATGGGTGAGTACAACCCTAATATAAATTTTACAGCACAAAAAGAAAAATATAAAATAATAAATTTTGATAAAATAACTCTCTCACAAATATACCAAGCTATCCAATTCAAAAAATAATCTCACAACTTATAAATGATCAGTTACAACTTAAAACTTTTGGCAAGATAAAATGCTCACTTAATATTGATAAGAGATAATAAAATAAATATCTTAAAGTGATCTTACTAAGATGTTTATGATATTACAATTTTTAGACTAATATAAAAATGATTTCAAAATAAATTGACAATATTCTTTTGCATAATAAAATAAATTTCAGCAAGGAATAATTTATTATATTTTAACCAAAATGATGCTTTCAATTAATGCAAATGATCACAAAATACTTAAATAAAATTATTATATGAAATATCTAAGTAGGCTAGTAAGCTTTTAATTAAAAAAAGATATCCAACAAATATGAAAATAATTTCAGCATAATAAATTAATTTGAAATGCTTAAAATATACTTCTAAAATAGATCTAACAATAAATGATCTTTTAAAATAAGACTAATGAAGAAATATTTCAAGAAACCAAAAGGAATTTGTAGGAAGTTAAAAATTTCGACAAGTTGGAATAGATCTTACAAACTATCACAAGAGTTTTTCACAAAAAAAAAATGATTGAGAAACTCTAATGTGAAAAATAATGTCCAAAGACTAATCCACCCAAAAGTATAAATTGGAAAGAATAAATAGATGGTGAAAATAGCATGAACAACTAAAAAGGATTAAGATCAAGAAAACAAACTCAAGTAATTTGAGAAAGCTTTCTTAGTTGAAGATGTTGAAGCTTCCACACCAAGGATTTGATATTGCAATATTTGGAGAACACTTGGAAGGAAAATCTAAGAAATTTTTTCTTAGTTTTGCTAGAGGGATTTTGAAGTTGAATGAGGAATGCTTTCATGAAGAGAATGGTGGCTATTTATGGGCAAGAAGGTCATTTTGAATTATTTCAAAAGAATATATTATTTTAACATCATGTTATCAATAAAAATATAAATATTCAATAAAAAATATAATTTATATTAAATAATTTATATTAATATTCCAAAATTTGGCTATTCACATGGGCAAGTCAAAAATATTCAAATATGGCACTTAATATATTCAAAGCATGTAGCATGCATTCATTATTAAAATAAGCTAATGTTTGAAAAGTCATAATAAATTTAATTTTAATCAAACATGGGTCATGTAACCTATCAAATTAAAGGAAAAAAATCTAAGGAATCCATTGGAGAGGAAATTAGATATAAATTCCTTGATTATAAAATGACTTTAGCTAAAATACAAAATTTTACATATTTTTGTTAATTTTGAAATTTGTTATTTAAATATTATGATATAATTTATATATAATCATACATATGTTAGTTATCATATGACCTCCAAATTAAATTAAAATATTTAATTATATTAAGTAAATAAAATAATTACACTTAATAGTCATAATTTATTATCAATTATTATTTTGACAATTCAAATGCTTTGTATGAAATATATAACTGAATGTTCATTAGATATAGATTTATCTAAATTAACCTCATTAAAATAATATGTTAAGTTTTAAGAAAATTGATTCATGCCAATGAACTCATATGAATTTCTAAGATAGTTATAAATGTATATTACCTAAAATATTGTATCTTGAGCTTCACATTATCCATTTTGATCTATCTTTCATTCTTCTACTCTTGCAATTTCCTCAAACATATTGTGAGATATATTGGATATGTAATTAGCAATTCATATATCTAAAACACATCAACACATTCATTAGAACATCCAAGCATTCATTTATTATCATAAAAAATGATGGGATTGAACATGGGGCTCATTAAGCCAACAATCTCCCCCTTTTTGATGATGATAAACTAAAGTTGGGTATTGATTTTGATGAAGGTGAAAATTAACCTTTCATCATAGTTTTTGAAAAAAAATTCTCTTTTAAAAAAACAAAATTTATGCACAAGAGATGAATAATATTGCTCCCCCTAAATGTATGCATGAAATAGACTTAATACTAACCAACATTTTACTCTTCTCCCCCTTTTGACAACATCAAAAAGTGAGAACAAACTACATATAATTTTAAAGATTAGGATCTAACATTCCAATCATGCATCTTAAAGAACAAAAATGTTCTTCTGGTAATGGTTTTGAAAAAATATCTACAATTTGTAAATCGATACTAATGAGATTAATTTTAACATCACCTTTCAAAACATGATCCCTAATAAAATGATGTTAAATTTCTATATGCTTGGTTCGTGAGTGTTGGATAGGATTTTTGGTCAAACTAATAGCACTAGTATTGTCACACTAAACTAGAATTTGAGCTTGCTTAATACCAAAATCTTTTAATTATTACCTTAACCAAAGGACTGAGCAACACAACTATTGGCAGCTATGTACTCATCCTTAGCAGTGGATAAAGCTATAGAATTTTGTTTCCTAGATGACCAAGACACAAGCGATGATCCTAAAAAATGACATGTGCTTGATGTGCTTTTTCTATCTACTTTGCATTCTACAAAATCAGCATTAGAATAAGCAACCAAATCACATGATAAAGAATTTTTAGAATACCATAAACCTAACTTAGTATTGCTTATCAAATACCGAAAGATACACTTGACTGCTATTAAATGAGATTCTTTCGGGTTGGTCTCAAAATGAGCACACAAATAAACAACAAACATAATATCAGGCCTACTAGCAACAAGGTATAAAAGTGAACCTATCATACTCCTATAAAGTTTTTGATCAATAGATTTTCCTAATTCATCTAAATCCAATTTCATAGATGGGCTCATAGGAGTTTTACTAGATTTAAATATTTTCATGTCAAACCTCTCAAGCAATTCATTTGTGTACTTAGTTTGACAGATGAATGTGCCATTTTCTTGTTGCTTCACTTGAAGACCTAAGAAAAAATTAAGTTCTCCCATCATACTCATTTCAAACTCTTTAGATATCAAAGATGAGAACTCATGACACAAAGATTCATTTGTACTTTGAAATAATATATCATCTACATACACTTGTATCACTCTCAAATCATCATCTATGCTCTTAAGGAATAAGGAGGTATCTACTCTACCCTTTATAAATCCATGATCTATCAAAAAGTTACTTAACCTATCATACCAAGCATGAGGAGCCTATTTTAAACCATATAAGGCTTTCTTTAACTTATACGCATGATTTGGACAATCATGGCTCTCAAATCAAGGTGGTTGCTCTAAAAATAAATATTGGTCAATAAATCCATTCAAAAATGCACTCTTGACATTCATTTGAAAAAATTTAAAATCCCTAAAATAAGCATAAGAAAGGAGTAACCTAATAGCTTCTAGTCTTGCTACGGGTGCAAAATATTCTTCAAAATCTATACGTTCAACTTTTTTGTGTACACTTATGCAACTAACCTAGCTTTATTTCTAACAATACAACATGAATCATCTAGCTTAATCTTAAAGACCCATTTTGTTCCAATGACATTTTGATCTTGGGGTCTTGGGACTAATTCCCAAACATTATTTCTTACAAATTGATTCAACTCCTCGTCCATAGCAATAATCCAAAAATTATCTTTTAATGCTTCTTCTAAATTTTTAGGTTCAACCTCAGATAAAAATGTTGAATGATCTACAACCTCTCTACTATGTCTTCTGGTCGTAACTCCTTTTGAAGGATCTCCTATAATTAGTTCCTTTGCATGATTTTTATTATATTTCTATTATTAAGGCAATGAATCATCCATATTATATTCTAAAGATATTTTCTTAAAATTATCAATCTCTTCATCAATCACTTCATTTCTGATGGGATCAATTAAATTTTTATAAAAAATAGCATGTATTGATTCTTCGACAATCATTTTTCTCTTATTAAAAGCTCTATAAGCTCTACTAGAAAGAGAGTATCTTAAGAAAATACCATCATCTGATTTGCAATCAAACTTACCTAAATGATCTTTTCTATTATTCAAAATAAAGCATTTACATCCAAATGCATGAAGTGTTCAATCTTAGGCTTCTTTCCAAAAAATAATTCATAGGGTGTCTTCTTCAAAATTTGTCTAAAGTAAATCATATTCATCATATAACATGCAGTATTTTTTGCTTCTGCCCAAAAATATTTTGGCAATTTATACTCATCAAGCACAGATCTACTTAATTCAAATAATATTATATTTTTTTCTCTCTACTACTCCATTTTTTTGGGGAGTTCTAGGTGCAGACAAATTATGTCTAATCTCATGTTCATCATAATAATCCTCAAATAATTTATTTTCAAATTCACCACCATGATCAATTTGAACCCTATTTATTAAAAGGCCTTGTTCTCTTTGAATATATTAGACAACTTTCTAAACTCACCAAAAATCATCATCCTTGTAAGTTACAAATAAAACCAAAGTATATTTAGAAAAATCATCAACAATCACAAAACCATAATTTTTTCACCTATGCTAGTGGTGCAAATAGGACCAAATAAATCCATGTGCAATAATTCTAGAGGTCTAGAAGTAGAAACAATATTTTTACTTTTAAATGAGCTTCTAAAATGCTTACCACATGCATCACAAACATAGTTTGAATGAAAATTTAATTTAAACAATCCAACTACTAAATCAAGTTTGGCAATTTTATTAAGTGTGTGCATGTTAATATGACATAGTCTCCTATGCCATAACCATATATCATCATGAGTGCTTTTAAAACAACATAAATTCAAATTAACATCATGAAAGCTATCTAAATCAATGACATAAATATTTTTATATCTTTGTCTTACTAACAAAACATTTTCATTACTTTTTATAATGCATATGAGACATGGAATACTACATTCAAACCTTTATCACATATTTGTCTAATAAAAATTAAATTATGTTTTAATCCTTCTACTATAAAAACTTTATCTAAAGTGATAGTATTCTTACAAATAGAACCAATGCCAATGATCTTTCCCTTTGCATTATCTCCATATGTAATAAATCCTCCACACTTGATTCTAAAGTTGTGAATTTATCTTTATCTCCCATCATATGTCTTGAACATCCACTATCAAAGTACCACTTGCCTTCTTTGGTTTTTCTTTGAAGGCATTCCTATAAAAGAAACTCACATGTTAACTTTTGGAACCCAAACATGTTTGGGTCCACATTCTAAATTTGAAGGAAGATATCTAGCTTGCATGGTTTGTGTAGTTCTTGTACCTTTTGGTACCCATACATAAGATGATTGCTTAGTATTTTATAATTTACATGCATAGCAATCAAATGAAATATGCCATTTTCTATCACAATAGTTGCACCAAACATTAGTGTTTACATATGACTTAGCATGATAATTATAAGGTTTATGAGTGGGATGTGTATGATGCGAATAATTTTTAATAAATGTTTTTTTGATGAAGTATTATAATGAACTTGTGATTTCAAACTTAATTCTAATCTTGCTTTTAACAAGATATTCTATCTTTCAAGTTTACATACAAGTAAGGAACAATTTAATAAAGAAGTAGTTTTACTTTTTAAATTATCACATTCATTTTTTAAATCACAAAAATATATATCTAAATTTTTGTGTTTTTTTCTAAGGTTTTGTATTTTCTTTTTAATTTTTTATATTCTATAACTAAATCATTAAAATCATCATCTAATTTACCATAAGATATATCATCACATACCTCTTGAGAATCTAAGTCAGATTATCCATTTGCCATAAGACATATGTTGACCTCTTCATTGGATGAGCAAGTACATGATTCATTTGAATCTGGATTGGCCCATAAAGCCATCTTTTTCTCTTATGTTACTTTTTCTCCTTCATATTTTTTCTTCTTTTCACATCAATCTCTTTTTTCTTTAATTCAGCAAGTTCTGGATAATCGCCTCTTATGTGTCTAGGATTTTTACAATGGTAGCAAATGATCCCTTCACATGTAAGAAATTTCTTAATTTGAAATTTATAGTTTTTAGATTTTTCATACCTTTGATTCTTCTTCCTTAGCAAGTTCCCAAGCCTTTGGATAACATGACCTCCTCATCACTATCACCATATGAGCTTGAGGTGTTATGCTCATCACTATCATCAACTTGTAATGTAATGGCTTTTCCTTTCTCCTTCTTCCTTTTTGCTGAGTTATCCATCTTATCTCTTTGAGTAATAACCAGTTCATGTGCTATCAAAGAACCCAAAAGCTGATCAAGTGGATAAGTAGATAAATTCTTAGCATTAATTAATAGTTTTAGCTTCCCATTCTTTTGGAAGACATCTAAGAATTTTATAGACTAAGTTTTGATTCCTATACATTTTTCCAAGAGAATGCAATGTGTTAATTATTTTCATGAATCTTGTATACATATCAGAAATAGATTCAGAAGGAGACATGTGAAATAACTCATATTCATGAACAAGTCTGTTTATGTGAGCATATCTAACTTCACTAGTTCCTTCATAAGTTATAATGAGTTTATCCCATATTTCTTTTATTGTACTTAACATAAAAATTTTCATGTAATCATTAGGTAATAAAGCACAATGTAAATTATTACAAGTCCTAGCATTTAATTCATCAAGTTCTCTTTCAGCTATAGACCATTCCTCAAAAGGTTTTTCTACTTTAATGCTATTTACTTCTACTGTGGGAGTATGATATTGATGGGTCAACATATACCACATGCATGCATCTTTTTCTCTTAAAGATGTACTAATTCTATTTTTTCAATAATCAAATGGTACACTATAGCACCAAAGGGGGGGGGGGAGGTAAATTGTGCAATATTAAAAAATTTTAAAAGTAAGCTTAAATTTTAAGTTTTTATAAAAAATTAATTTTTGGTTTTATAATGATAAGATACAATTCTTAATGCAACAAAAACAAAAATACAATAAGGTAAAGAGAGACAATTGGCACACAATTTTTACATGGTTCAACCAATCTCCAAAATAGGCCTACGTCCACGCCTAGCCACCCCTGGCTAGGAATCTACTAAATGCAAAATAGCTTACAAATAGTACTCTCCTATAAGGGGGAGAGTACAACCCCTACAATAATATTTACTCTCCTATAAAGGGGAGAGTAAAACCCCAATCTAAATTTTATAGCACCAATAGAAAAACACAAAATAATAAATTTTGATAAAATAAATCTCTCACAAATATACCAATCTATCCAATTCAAAAAAGAATCTCACAACTTATAAATGATCACTTGCAACTTAAAAATTTTGTAAAAATAAAATGCTCACATAATATTAATAAGAAGTAATAAAATAAATATCTTAAAGTGATCTTACTAAGATGTTTATGTTATTAAAATTTGGAGACTAATATAAAAATGATTTCAAAATAAATTCACAATAATCTTTTGCACAATAAAATAAATTTCAGCAAGGAATAATTTATTATATTTTAACCCAAACTATGCTTTCAATTAATGCAAATGGTCACAAAATACTTAAATAAAATTAGTATATGATAGATCTAAGTAGTCGAGTAAGATTTTAATTAAAAGAAAAAGATATGTAGCAAATATGAAAATAATTTCAGCATAATAAATTAATTTGAAATGCTTAAAATATACTTCTAAAATAGATCTAGGAATAAATGATCTTTCAAAATAAGAATATTGAAGAAATATTTCAAGAAACCAAAAGGAATTTGTAGGAAGTTAAAAATTTCAACAAGTTGAAATAGATCTTACAAACTATCATAAAGAGTTTTTCACAAAAAAAATGATTGAGAAACTTTGATGTGAAAAGTAATGTCCAAAGACAAATCCACCAAAAATTATAAATTGGAAAGAATAAATAGATGGTGAAAATAGCATGAACAACTTAAAAAGGATTAAGATCAAAAAAACAAACTCAAGTAATTTGAGAAAGCTTGCTTAGTTGAAGATGTTGAAGCTTCCACACCAAGGATTTGATCTTGCAATATTTGGAGAACACCTAGAAGGAAAATCTAAAAAATTTTTTCTTAGATTTGCTGGAGGGATTTTTAATTTGAATGAGGAAAGCTTTCATGAAGTGGGGGCTATTTATAAGCAAGATGGTCATTTTGAATTATTTCAAAACAACATATTATTCTAACATCATGTTATCATCTAATAATTTCATATTCAATAAAAATATAATTTATACTAAATAAATATTAAATTAAAGCAACCAAAATTCAGCTATTCACATGGGCAAGTCAAAAATAATCAAATATGGCTCTTAATATATTCAAAGCATGTAGCATGCAATCATTATTAAAATCAGCTAATGTTTGAAAAGTCATAATAAATTCATTTTTAATCAAACGTGGGTTATGTAACCTATCAAATTAAAGGAAAAAAATCCAAGGAATCCATTGGAGATGAAATTAGATATAGATTCTTTGATTATAAAATGACTTTCACTAAAATACAAAATTTTACATATTTTTGTTAATTTCAAAATATGATATTTAAATATTATGATATAATTTATATATAATCATACATATGTTAGTTATCATATAACCTTCAAATTAAATTAAAATATATAATTATATTAATTAAATAAAATAATTACACTTAATAGTCATAATTTATTATCAATTATTATTTTGATAATTCAAATGCTATGTATGAAACATATAATTAAATTTTAATTATATATGGATTTATATAAATTAACCTCATGAAAATAATATGTTAAGTTGTAAGCAAATTGATTCATGCCAATGAACTCATATCAATTTCTAAGATAGTTATAAATGCATATAACCTAAAATATTATATCTTGAGCTTAACATTATCCATTTTGATCTATCTTTCATTCTTCTACTCTTGCAATTTCCTCAAACATATTGTGAGATGTATTGGATAAGTAATTTGCAATTGATATATCTAAAACACGTAAAAACATTCATTAGAACATCCAAGCATTCATTTGCTATCATCAAAATTGATCAGATTGAACATGAGGCTCATTAAGCCAATAGGAAAATGGCACCACTTAAGAACCAAACAAGGATCGGCCTAAGGCAAGAGATCTGAAGCCAAACTAGAAGAAATTTTTGGAAAACCAACCTGAAACATCGAGACAGAAAATGAAAGGGAAAGGCATTCAAGAATTGCCAAAGCTCGGGATGGGAAGGGGCCATGGGATGGTTTTAGGGGTTTAGGTTTTTAAATTATTAGTTTAGTTTAGTTAGTTCTTTAGATTTATTGATTTTGGTCTTTTTATTAGTTTTGTTTTTTAGTTATTTATTATTTATTAGTTTTTCATTTTTAGTTTAATTTTAGTTATTATTATTGAGTTTAAATTTAGTTTTTTTCAAGGAGTGAGGTGATTTATTAATTTTTTATTTATTTTTAAGTTATTAAGGGTTTTATTTTTTTCTTTTATTAGTTTAGTTATAGGGTTTAGGTTTTTTTATTAGTTTTAGTTTTATTTAGGCATTTTTATTATTTTTGTTTTAGTTTTTTTATTAGTTGGGATGGGGGGTTCAAGGTTTAGGTTTTTTTTAGTTTTATTAGTTAGGTTTTTGTGTTTTATTTAGTTTTAGTTTTATTTTATTAGTTTTAGTTTTTAGGGTTTAGGTTTAGTTTGTAAATAGTTTTGTTAGTTTATTAGTTTTAAATATTTTTAGGTTTTGTGTTTTAATTAGTTTATTAATTTTTTTGGAGTGGGGTGGGAGGTTCAATTTATTATTTGGTTTAGGTTTAGTTTTAAGGTTTGGTTTTAATAGGGTTTAGTTTAGTAATTTAGTTTTAGTTTTATTTTAAAGGGTTTAGCGAGGGAGAGGGTTAGTTTAGTTTTATTGCTTTTAGTTTTAAATGTTTTAGTTTGGGGTTTAGGGTTTAGGGTTAATTTTAGGTTAGAATTGTCGGGTTTAGGATTTAGTGTTTAGGGTTTAGGATTTTTATTTAAATTATGTAAACTAGTGGGTTTAGGTTTATTTAGTTTATTTAGTTTATTTTATATTTTTATTTAGTTTAGTCTATTTATTTTATGTTTATTTATTTTAATTTAGGTTTTTATTTTAATTTATTTTTATGTTTATGTTTTATTTTTTATTATTAGGTTTAGGGTTTAAGTTTTTTTTAGGTTAAGGTTTTGGTTTTTATTTAATTATTTGGGTTTAGGTTTAAGTTTTTATTTTAGGTTTTATTTTTATTTTAGGTTTAGTTTTATTTTTAGTTTATTTTATTTCATTTATTTTAGGGTTTAGGCTTAGTTTAGGTTTTATTTATTTTAATTTAGTTTATTTTAGTTTAGGTTTAGGTTTATTTTTGTTTGTTTATTTTAGGATGTTTATTTTAGGTTTAGTTTTTTTTTAGTTTAGGGTTTTGGTTTTATTTTTTATTTATTTTTAGGTTTATTTTTTAAGTTTAGGTTTTATTTTGTTTTTAATTTAATTTATTTTATTTTAGAATTATTTTATTTTTATTTCATCTTTAGGTTTTTAATTTTTAGGTATATTTTATTTTTTAGCTTAGTTTAGGTTCTATTTATTTTATATTAGTTTTTTATTTTTATTTTATTATTATTATTAGGTTTGGTTATTTAGGTTTTTATTTTTTTTATTTTATTATATATTTTGGTTAGTTTCTTTAATTTTTAGGTTTGGTTTAGTTTGGGTTTAGGGTTTAGGGTTTAGCTAGGGTTTAGGGTTTAGGGTTTAGTGTTTAGGTTAGTTTAGGGTTTAGGGTTCATAGTTTGGGTTTTAATTAATTTTATTTATTTTTTAAAATTAAAATGGAGGTTCATGTTTATTTAGTTTATATTTTATTTATTTTAGTTTGTTTTAATTTTCTTTTTATATAGGTATATTTTTATTTTTATTTAGTTTAGTATACATATTTTAGGTTATTTATTTTAGTTTATTTTTTATGTTTATGTTTAGGTTTTGATTTATTTTTTTTAGTTTAGTTTATTTTTAGTTTTTTATGTTTAGGTTTATGTATTTATTTTATTTTTTTAGGTTTAGGTTTTAGCTTTTTATTTTATGTTGACTTTTAGGTTTTATTTTTCAGTTTAAGTTTAGGTTTATTTTCAGTTTAGCTTATTTTATTTAGTTTAGGCATAGGTTTTATTTATTTTATTTTAGTTTATTTTAGTTTTGGTTTATGTTTACCTTACTTTAATTTTAAATTTATGTTTTATTTTTTATTTATTTTTAGGTTTATCTTTTAGGTTTAGGTTATTATTTAGTTTTTATTTTATTTAGGTTTTTAATTTTTTTAGCTTAGTTTAGGTTTTTATTTATTTTATTTTACTTTAGTTTTTATTTTTTTATTTTTTATTTTTGTTAAGTCTAGTATATTTATTTTAGGTTACTTTATTTTAGATTAGGTTTTTTACTTTAGTTTATTTGTTTAGGATTTTAGGTTTATTTACTTTTAGTTGAGTTTTATTTATATTTTATTTTAGGTAGGTTTTATTATTTATTATTTAGTTTAGGTTTAGGTTTTATTTTATTTATTTAGGTTTAGGTTTTAGGTTTTATTTTAGGTTTATTTTTAGGTTATATTTTTTAGTTTAGGTTTTGGTTTGAATTTAATTTATTTTATTTTATTTTATTCAGATTAGATTTAGGATTAGATTTAGTTTATTTTAGGATTAGGTTTTATTTAATTTAGATTAGTTTATTTTAGTTTCAATTTTGGTTTATTTTATTTTGATTATTTTATTTTTATTTTAAGTTTAGGTTTTTTTTAGTTTAGGGTTTAGGTTTTATTTTTACTTTATTTTAGGTTTATTTTTGAGGTTTAGGTTTTTATTAAATTTTTATTTTATTTTGTTTTTGGTTTATTTTTTTATTTTATGAATAGTTTTTATTTCATTTAGGTTTTTTATTCTTGGGTTTATTTTATTTATTTTTAGTTTAGCTTAGGCTTTTAATTATTTATTTAGTTTATTTTTACTTATTTTATTTTATTTTTAAGTTTAGGTTTAAGTTTTGTTTAGGTTTTTATTTTATTTTATTTATTTTATTGGTTTATATTTTAGCTTTGGTTTTAGGTTTGTAGGATTTAGGGTTTAGTTGAGGGTCGTGGTTTAGGGTTTAGGGTCCGTGGCTCAGTGGGTTTAGGTAGTAGGGTCATCTAGGGTTTAGGGTTAGTTTAGGCTCAGGTCAGTAGGGCCTGTAGAGGCACATGGCTCAGCCCAGAGAGGATTTAGGGTTTAGGGTTTAGGGTGGTTTGGTTTAGGGCCCAGTTTAGGCCTGTGGTTAGGGTAGGTTAAGGTTTAGGGTGGTTTAGTTTATGGTGGAGTTAGTAGGGTTTAGTAGGGCTTTGAGTGAGAGAGTTCTGGTTTAGGTCAGTTTAGGGTTTAGTGTTTTTTGAAAAAAAATATATGAAATAGTGGTAGTTTATTGTTTTTATTTATTTATTTTAGTTCATTTATTTTTTATTTTATTTTGTTTAGTTTATTTATTTCATTTTGGTTTTATTTTAGTTTATTTTAGATTTAGGTTTAAATTTATTTTTTTAGTTCAGTTTTATTTTTTTAACTTTTAGGTTTTGGTCTTATTTTTTATTTTTAGGTTTTTATTTTATTTTTTTAGCTTTAGGTTTTCCATTTTTATTTTAGGTTTATTTTTAGGTTTTATGTTTTAGTTTAGTTTTAGGTTTATTTTTAATTTATTTTACTTTATTTAGTTTAGGGTTTAGGTTTAGTTTATTTTAGGTTTAGGTTTAAGTTTTATTTATTTTAGTTTAGGTTAATGTTTATTTTATTTTGTCTATTTTGGGTTTAGTTTTTTTTTTTAGTTTAAGGTTTAGGTTTTATTTTTTGTTTACTTTTAGATTTATTTTTTTGGTTTAGATTTTTATTTTATTTTATTATAGGTTTAGTTTATTTTTATTTTATGTTGAGGTTTTATTTCACTTAGGTATTTTATGATTAGGCTTATTTCATTTTTTAGTTTAGTTTAGGATTTTATTTATTTTATTTTAGTTTATTTTTTATTTTTATTTTTATTTTATTTTTAGGTTTATGTTGATGTTTTAATTTAGGTTTTTAATTTATTTTATTTCACTTTAGGTTTTTTTATTTATTTTATTTTGGTATTTAGTTTGGATTTAAGATTTTAGATTTTGGGTGTAATTTTTTTGGTAAGTTAGGGTTTAGGGTGGTAGTGGGTTTTAAGTTTTATGATTTAGAGTAGTATTTTAGGTTTATGGTGGTGGGGTGGTTAGGGTGGGGCTCAGTATAGGGGTCAGTTGTTTTTAGTGTATGGTTTTAGATTTAGGGTTTAGTGTTTTTTTTAAATTAATTAAATTGGTAGGTTTAGGTTTTTTAATTTATTTAGTTTATTTAGTTTATTCATTTTAGTTTAGGTTTGTTATTTTAGTTTATTTTAGGTTAGGTTTTATGTTTATTTTTTAGTTTAGTTTTATTTTATTTTTCTTTCTAGTTTTATTTTTTTATTTTTAGGTGGTTTAGTTGTATTATTATTATTATTATTATTATTATTATTATTATTATTATTATTATTATTACATATTATATATATTATATATATATATATATATATATATATATATATATACATAATATGTTAGTTTTGGGTTTTATTTTATTTATTTTAAGGTTTATTCTTGCTAGGTAGGTTTATTTAGGTTTAGGCTTAGGTTTAGGTTTTTGTTTATGTTTTGGTTTTAACTTTTTATTTTAGGTTTATTTTTAGCTATTATTTTTTAATTTAGGTTTAGGTTCATTATTTATTTATTTTATTTTATTTACTTTTGGTTTAGGTTTAGGTTTAATTTATTTTAGTTTTAGGTTTAGGTCATCTATTTTAGTTTAGTTTATTTTAGTTTAGGTTTAGGTTTATTTTAGTTTTATTTTAGGTTTAGGTTTTTTTTTAGTTTAGGGTCCATTTTATTTTTATTTATTTTAGGTTTATTTTTTTAGGTTTAGGTTATTGTTTGTGATTATTTATTTTATTTTAGGTTTCTTTAGTTTTATTATAAGTTTTATTTTATTTTAGCTTTTTCATTTTTTGGTTTTGTTTAGGTTTTTATTTATTTTATTTTAGTTTAGTTATTATTCTTATTATATTTTCTTTTTAGGTTTAAGTTTAGGTTATAGTTTTGGTTGGGTTTTTATTTTATTTTATTTTGGCTTAAATTTTTTCATTTATGAGGTTTCATTTAGTTTAGGTTTAGCATTTTAGCTTTTTAGGGTTTAGGGTTTAGGTTTTAGTTTTTTATTTTAGGTTTATTTTTAGTTTATTTTATTTTATTTTATTTTATTTAGGATTTAGGATTAGTTTATTTTAGGTTTAGGTTTAGGTTTTATTTATTTTATGTTAGTTTATTTTAGTTTAGGTTTAAGTTTATTTTAGGTTTAGGTTTTTTTTAGTTTAAGGTTTTTGTTTTGTTTTTTTTATTTATTTTGAGGTTTATTTTTTAGGTTTTGGTTTTTATTTAGTTTGTATTTTATTTATTTTAGGTTCATTTTATTTTTATATTACGTTTATTTTTTATTTTACTTAGGTTTTCTATTTTTAAGTTTATTTTATTTTTTCACTTAGTTTAGGTTTTTCTTTATTTTATTTTATTTTAGGTATTAATTTTTATTTTATTTTATTTTTTGGTTTAGGTTTAGGTTTAGTTATAGGTATAGGTTTTAGTTTAGGTTTTTATTTTATTTTTCTTTTAAGGTTTAAGTTTAGGTTTGGGTTTAGGTTTAGGTTTTAGTTCAGGGTTTAAGGTTTTTAAGGTTTATGTTTTTGGTGTAGGGTTCAGGTTTTAGTTTAGGGTTTTTGGTTTTTGTTTTTTTTAAACAAAGAATAAATTTAGATTCAGCATTTCTGTTTTTCGATTTCAGCAACCAAGTAACACAAAAAGTTTTCTAAGACACATGCGATGACATAGATTAAAAATGAGCATGCATAGAGCAAATCAAAACTCTAGATAACTAGAACCATCTCATCAGAAGACACAGTATAAGCATGATCGGATCTGCTCTTCGCTTTAGTTTCCATTAGAACCACCCCAGCCTCTCAAGTAGTGGGATCCACCATAATATCCCCGATCTCTCCCTCCGCCACCACCATGGTTGTAACTTCCATCGCTCCTCCCACCTCCATAACCACCATAGCTTCGACCACCACCTCCACATCCACCAACACCTCCAGATCCCCCACCACCACTATGATAACCGCCGCCTCTACTTTTGCCTCCATAACTAGATTTAAATTAAGCCTAGTTGATGGTGATGTTCCTGCCATCAAGGTTATGTCCATTCTTAGGGTTTAGGTTTAGGTTTTTTGGTTTTAAGGTTTATATTTATTTTTTAATTTTTCTAGTTACTTTATGTTTAGGTTTAGGGTTTAGGGTTTAGGGTTAGGGTTTAGGGTTTAGGATTTACAGTTTAGGGTTTAGGGTTTTAGGGTTTTATGCTTTTAGGGTTTAGGGTTAGGGTTTAGGGTTTAGGGTGTGGTTTAGGGTTTAGGGAGGTTTGTGGTTTAGGGTTTAGGTTTAGGATTTTGGGTAAGCTTATTTTTAATTAAAAAATATGGTAGGTTTATTTATTTTATTTTATTTATTTTAGTTTATTTTATCTATTTGTTTTTTATTTTTTTATTTTTATATAATTAAGTTTATTTATTTTAGGTGGTTTTATTTTAGTTTATCTTTAGTTTAGGTTTATGTTTACATTTTGTTTAGTTTTACTTTGTTTTATTTTAGGTCTAGTTTTATTTTTATTTTGGTAGTTTTTTATTTTATTTTTTTAGGTTTAGGCTTTAGGTTTTTATTTTAGGTTTATTAATAGGTTTTATTTTTTTAGTTTATGTTTAGTTTTAGTTTATTTTATTTTATTTAGTTTAGGTTTAGGTTTAGGTTTAGTTTATTTTAGGTTTAGGTTTAGGTTTTATTTATTTTAGTTTATTTTATTTTATTTTAGGGCTAAGTTTATTTTATTTTTATTTTAGTTTAGTTTTTTTTTTAGTTTAGGGTTCAAGTTTTATTTTTTATTTATTTTTAGGTTTATTTTTTAGGTTTAGGTCTTATTTAATTTTTATATTATTTTATTTTAGATTTATTTTATTTTTATTTTACATTTAGTTATTCTTTTATTTAGGTTTTTTATTCTTAGGTTTATTTTATTTTTTAGTTTAGTTTTTATTTATCATACTTTAGTTTATTTTTATTAGCTATTTTCTTTTATTTTTATGTTTAGGTTTAGGTTTTAATTTAGGTTTTTATTTTATTTTAATTTTAGGTTTAGGTTTAGGTTTTTGTTTAGGTTTTTATTTTATTTTTTTTTTAAGTTTAGGATTAGGTTTTAGTTTAAGTTTTTATTTTATTTTATTATTTTAGTTTATTTATGTTTAGGTTTTTCTATATATTTTATTTTGAGGTTTTATTTAGTTTAGGTTATGGTTTTTAGGTTTAGGTTTAGGGCTCAGGTTTTGGGTTTAGAGGGTTTAGGGTTTAAGTGAGGGTTTGGATTTAGTGGTTTAGGTTTAGTTGGTAGGGTTTAGGGTAGTTTAGTTAGAGTATAGGTCTTTTAAAATTAAAAGTGGGTAGATTTAGTTTATTTAGTTTATTTTTTATTTATTTTAAATTATTTTATTTTTTATTTTTATTTATGTTTATTTTTCATTTTTATTTAATTTAGTTTATTAATTTTAGGCTTATTTATTTTAGATTAGATTTTTTTATTTTAGTTTATTTTTTAGGTTTAGGTTTATTTTTTAGTTGAGTTTTATTTTTATTTTAATGTTTAGGCTTAAAATTTAGTTTATTTTTGTAGGTTTAGGTATAAGGTTTTTATTTTAGGTTTATTTTTAGGTTTTATTTTAAATTAATTTATTTTTATTTAGGTGTTTTATTATTCAATTTATTTTATTTTAGTTTAGTTTAAGTTTACCACCCATTTTAGTTTATTTTTATTATTTTATTATATTTTTTATAGGTTCATATTTAGGTTTAGGTTTTATTTATTTACTAGGTTTATAGCACAGGTATAGTTTTATTTTTAGGTAGGGTGTGGAGTGTATCTGGTTAGGTTTGAGGGTTGTGTGGTCATAGGGCCCAGTAGAGAGGTTTAGGGTTTTAGGTTTGTGGTTTAGGATAGTTTAGAGTCAGGGAGGGTTTAGGTTTAGGGTTAGGGTTGTGGTTTTTAGTGGATTAAGTTTAGGGTTTAGATTTGATGTGGTTTTAGGAGGGTTTAAGAGGTTTATGTGGTTTAAGTTTAGTTTAGGTTTAGGGTTTTTTTTAGGTTGGGTTTAGGGTTTAGGTTTATGTTATAGGGTTCAGGTTTAGTTTAGGGTTTAAGGTTTATAGTTTTTTTTTAAACAAAGAATAAATTCAAATTCAACATTTCTTCTTTTCGATTTCATCAACCAAGTAACACAAGAAGTTTTCTATGACACAAGTGACGACATAGATTAAAAATGGGCACACAGAGAGCAAATAAAAAACTCTAGATAACTAGAACTCTCTCAGAAAGACACTATTCCATAGCAAAGGATCGGATACGCTCTTCAATTTCTCATTAGAACCACCCTCTCGATGGATCCACCATCATATCCCTGATCTCTCCCTCTGCCACCACCATGACTGTAACATCCATCGCTCCTCGCACCACCATATCCACCATAACCTCGACCACCACCACCAACTCTAGTTTACTTTTTAGTTTAGTTTAATTTTTGTTTTATTTTTTAGGTTTAGGTTTTATTTTTTATTTTTTGGTTCAGGATAAGGTTTTATTTTTTAATTTATGTTTAAGTTTATTTTTAGTTTATTTTATTTTATTTAGTTTAGGTTTAGTGTTAGGTTTAGTTTATTTTAGGTTAAGGTTTAGATTTTATTTATTTTATTTTATTTTATTTTATTTTAGGTTTAGGTTTATTTTATTTCTATTTTAGTTTAGTTTTTTTTTAGTTTATGGTTTAGATTTTATTTTTTATTTATTTTTAGGTTTATTTTTTAAGTTTTGATTTTTATTTAGTTTTTATTTTATTTTATTCTATTTTATATTATTTTATTTTTATTTTACATTTAGTTTTTATTTTTTTTAGGCTTTTTATTCTTAGGTTTATTTTATTTTTTAGTTTAGTTTAGGTTTTCATTCATCTTATTTTTGTTTATTTTTGTTAGTTTATTTTGTTTTATTTTTATGTTCAGGTTTAGGTTTTTGTTTAGGTTATTATTTTATTTTGTTTTTTAGTTTAGGTTTAGTTTTTTATTTTATTTTATTATTTTAATTTATTTAGGTCTAGGTTTTTTTATATAATTTACTTTTAGGTTTTATTTAGTTTTGGTTAAGGTTTTTAGGTTTTTATGGTTTAGGGTTTAGTGTTTAAGGTTTAGGATTTAGGGTTTAGTGTTTAGGCTTTAGGGTATTGGTTTTACGATTTAGGGTTTAGGGTAAGCTTAGAGTATATGAATTTTTTTTAAATTAAGTAAATCGATAGGTTTATGTATATTTAGTTTATTTTTTGTTTATTTTCATTTTTTTTATTTTTTATTTTTATTTATGTTTATTTTTTATCTTTATTTAGTTTAGTTTATTAATTTTAGGTTTATTTATTTTAGTGTAGATTTTTTTATTTTTGTTTATTTTTTAAGTATAGGTTTAGGTTTATTTTTTAGTTGAGTTTTATTTTTATTTTATTTTTATTTTAAGGTTTAGGTTTAGGTTTTTATTTTATTTTTTTAAGGTTTAGGTTTTAGGTTTTTATTTTAGGTTTATTTTTATGTTTTATTTTTTAGTTTAGGTTTAGGTTTATTTTTAACTAATTTATTTTTATTTAGGTGTTTCACTCTTCAGCTTATTTAATTTTATGTAGTTAAGTTAATGTTTTTACTAATTTTATTTTAGTTTATTTTGATTTTTTTTATTTTATTGTATTTTTAGGTTTAGGTTTAAGTTTTAGTTTAGGTTTTTATTTTGTTTTATTTTATTTATTTTTTTTAAGTTTAGGTTATTTTATTTATTTTAATTTAGGTTTTATTTAGTTTAGGTTTAGGTTTTAGGTTTAGGATTAGGTGGATTTAGGGTCGGGGGGAAGGCCCAGGGTTGGGAGGGTTAGGTTTTGGGTTTGGGGAGGTTTGGGGTTTAAGGATTTAGAGTTGGGTTTTAGGGTTTAGGGTTTATGGTTTGATTTAGGGTAGTGTTAGGGTTTAGGATTTAGGGTTAGAGGGTTTGGGCTCACCATTTGTGCTTGTGGTAGGGTTTTAAGGATTAGGGTTTAGGGTTTAGGATTTATGGTTTATTATTATTTGTATTTAAATTAAGTAAACTCGTAGGTTTAGGTCAATTTAGTTTATTTTATTTCTTACTTTTATTTTGGCTTATTTTTTTATTTAATTTAGTTTATTTATTTTAGGTTTATTTATTTTAGTTTAGGTTTTTTATCATAGTTTATTTTTTAGGCTTAGGTGTAGGTTTATTTTTAGTTTAGTTTTATTTTTATTTTATTTTTTAGGTTTAGGTTTTAATTTTATTTTTTAGGTGTAGGTTTTAGGTTTATTTTTGGGTTTCCTTGTTTAGTTCAGGTTTTGGTTTATTTTTAGTTTATTTTATTTTAATTAGTATAGGTTTAGGTTTTATTTATTTTTGTTTAGGTTTAGGTTTATTTAATTTTATTTATTTTATTTTTATTTTTGGTTTAGGTTTTCTTTTAGTTTAGGGTTTAGGTTTTATTTTTTATTTATTTTTAGGTTTTATTTTTTGGTTTAGGTTTTTTATTTAGTTTTTATTTTAGGTTCATTTTTTTGTTATTTTATGTTTCATTTTTTATTTTATTTAGGTTTTTTTATTCTTAGATTTATTTTATTTTTTTAGAATAGTTTAGATTTTGATTTATTTTATTCTAGTTTATTTTTAATTTTTCATTTCATTTTATTTTTAAGTTTAGGTTTTGGTTTTAGTTTATATTTTAATTTTATTTTTTATTTGTTATTTAATTTTGGTTTAGGTTTTTAATTTATTTTATTTTTAGGTTTTATTTAGTTTAGGTTTAGGTTTTTAGCTTTTTATGGTTTAAGGTTAGTAGGGTTTTTGGTTATGTGGTTTAGGGTTTAGGGTTTTTAGGTTTAGGTTTTAGTTTTAGGTTTAGGTTAGGGTTTAGGATGATTTAGTTTTATGGTTGAGGGTTTCTTTAAAAAAAAATATATAAGTAAATTGGAAAGTTTTGGTTTTTTTAGTTTATTTACTTTATTTTTTTATTTATTTTAGTTTATTTTATTGTTTATTTTTATTTAGGTTTATTTTTTTATTTTTATTTAGTTTAATATATTTATTTTAGGTTTATTTATTTTAGTTTATGTTTTTAATTTTAGTTTTTTTAGGTTTTGGTTTAGGTTTATCTTTAGTTTTAGTTAAGTTTTATTTTTATTTTATTTTTGATGTTTAGGTTTTTTATTTTATTTTTTGGTTTAGGTTTAGGTTTTTATTTCTTATTTTTTTAGGTTTAGGTTTTAGGTTTTAATTTTAGGTTAACTTTTTAGTTTTATTTTTTAGTTTAAGTTTAGGTTTATTTTTAATTTATTTTATTTTATTGAGTTTAGGGTTTAGGTTTAGTATATTTTTGGTTTAGTTTTAGGTTTTATTTATTTTAGTTTATTTTATTTTAATTGAGGTTTAGGTTTATTTTATTTTGTTTATTTTAGGTTTAGGCTTTTTTTTAGTTTAATGTTTAGATTTTTTTTTTTAGGTTTATTTTTTAGGTTTAGATTTTTATTTTATTATATTAGGTTTATGTTACTTTTAATTTACGTTTTATTTTATTTAGGTTTTATTCCAGGTTTATTTTATTTTGGTTTAGTTTAGGTATTTATCTTAGTTAGTTTATTTTATTTTAATTTTTATTTTATTTTTTAGGTTTAGGTTTAGGTTTAGGTTTTAGTTTTTCTTTTATTTTATTTTATTTATTTTATTTAGGTTTAGTTATTTTATTTATTTTATTTTTAGGTTTTATTTAGTTTAGGTTTAGGCATTTATGTTTTACTAAGTATGGTTAAGGGTTTAGGGTTTAGGCCCAGGTAGGTTTTAGGATTTAGGGTTTAGGGTTTTGGGTTGTAGGTTTAAGGTTGAGGATTTTTTTAAATTTTTTTTAAATTAAGTAAATTGGTAGGTTTAAGTTTATTTTGTTTATTTGTTTATTTTTTATTTGTTTTTGTTTATTTTATTTTGTATTTTTATTTAGGCTTATTTTTTCCATTTAGTTTAGTTTATTTATTATAGTAAATGTTTTTTATTATAGTTTATTTTTTAGGTTTAGGTTTAGGTTTATTATTTTAGTTTAGTTTTATTTTTATTTTATTTTTTAGGTTTAGATTTTATTTTTATTTTTAGGTTTAGGTTTTAGGTTTTATTTTAGGTTTTTTAAGTTTTATTTTAATTTAGGTTTAGGTTTACTTTATATTTTATTTTATTTAGGGTTTAAGTTTAGGTTTTATTTATTTTACTTTATTTTATTTTACTTTTATTTAAGGTTTTGGTTTTATTTTTTATTTAATTTTAGGTTTTATTTTTTGTTTATTTTTTAGGTTTAGTTTTTTATTTAGTTTTTATTTTATTTTATTTGAGCTTTATTTTATTTTTATTTTAGGTTTAGTTTTTGTTTTATTTAGGTTTTTATTTTTTTAGTTTAGTTTAGGTTTCTATTAATTTTATTTTTAGGTTTTATTTGGTTTATGTTAAGGTTTTTAGGTTTAGGGTTTAGAGTTTAGGGTTTATGTTTTTGGGTTTCGGTTTTTAGGGTTTAGGGTTTAGGGTTTAGAATTTAGGGTTTAGTGTTTAGGCTTTAGGGTTTAGGCTTTTTAGGGTTTAGGGTTTAGGGTTTAGGGTTAGCTTAGTGTATAGGTCTTTTTTTAAAAATTAAGTAAACTAGTAGGTTTAAGTTTATTTAGTTTATTTAGTTTATTTTATTTTTTATTTTTATTTATGTTTACTTTTTATTTTGATTTAGTTTAGTTTATTAATTTAGGGTTAACTTATTTTAGTTTAGATTTTTTTATTTTAGTTTATTTTTTAGGTTTAGGTTTAGGTTTAGGTTTATTTTTTAGTTGAGTTTTATTTTTATTTTATTTTTATTTTATGGTTTAGGTTTAATTTTTTTTTTATAGGTTTAGGGTTTAGGTTTTTATTTTAGGTTTATTTTTAGGTTTTATTTTTAATTAATTTATTTTTATTTAGGTGTTTTATTCTTCATTTTATTTTATTGTTTAGTTTAGTTTAAGTATTTACTAGTTTTATTTTAGTTTATTTTTATTTATCTTATTTTATTATTTTTGTAAGTTTAGGTTTAAGTTTTATTTAGGTTTTTATTTAATTTAGGTTTAGTTTTATTTATTTATTTTATTTTTAGGTTTTATTTAGTTTATGTATAGGTTTTTAGTTTTTTAGGTTTTTATGGTTTAGGGTTTAGGATTTTGGGTTTAGGGTTTGGGGTTTAGGGATTAGGGTTTAGGGTTGTAGGTTTTAGGGTTTAATGTTTAGGGTTTAGGGTTTAAGATTTAGGGTTTAGGGTTTAGGTTTAGGGTTTAGGGTTTAGGGTTTAAGGTTTATGGTTTTGGGTTTACAGTTTAGAGTTGTGGGTTTTAGGTTTTAGGTTTTATGGTTTTTTTTTTTTTTTTTTTGGGGGAAACCCCATGTAGGGGTATTTTATTGCCACAAAAAGAGGGTTACAAGGTCCTTAAAAGGGGGTAAACTCTAGAACTACTGCTCAAAGAGCTACAATCAGCCTAAGGAGTAAATCCCCTATCTAAGTACATCCAAGAGCAAAAGAAAGCATAAAAACAATCAAAAGATACAAGATGATTAACATAATAAGCTAAAGTAAGAATAAAGCCAATGCTCTGGAGGATGTGGAATGCATGATAACTGGAGGACCAAAAGAAGGAGATAGAATCACCGCAAAGTTATAATAAGAGGGAGATTAGAACGCTTAAGGTAATACAAAAAAAAAATTAGAAGAAAATAATATAATATGAGTATGTTAGTAAGGAATTGTGATAGAGAAGGCTCAGGCTCAATCACACCATGTTGGGGCAGATGCAAGTATGAGCATCCATACTTCAGCAGAAGGGTTACATCACATGAGCTACTACATAACCAATAGGGAGTGAGATCATCACAGCCATCATAGCCAACAAACCTGTGAGAAGGGAGCACCTAGTTGTTGATATTCTTGTGAGCTTTATTACCTGCAAACCTAAGTAAAATCATATCTAGAGTATATAGAAAATTGCTAAGAGCTGAAGGATAGGGAGTCTCATTCAAGAAAAGTATCATCAATATAGACATCTTGACATGAGAATACATAAACATAAGAGAGTGAGCCATCTTAGCCAGAATCTCATCAATAGCCATATCCAAGAAAGAAAGCAATCCAGCATATAATCCCTCCACAAGAAAATTGAGGAGACAACTTGTCAAATCGCTAATCAAGTCAATGAGCCTATAATTAACACCATCCCAATCATATGATATATAAATGAAACTTTCGTGGAAACAACCCAGAAACAACCCCTTATTAATATCCTAGAGAAAAGCAATAGCAAAGGAAGACAAAGATAGCTCAACACGTGGAATGGTGCAACCAACTAAAATGAGCACCCAAGAAAAAAGAGCAAGCAGCCCAATAGCGATTCGTGGCCACAATTCAGATAATCCAAATCAACAATCAACCCAGAAAACAAGACAGCAAAAGGCAACAACATCCAAGATAGGAAGGGACTAAATTGTCCATAATACCACTCTTTCAGAATAGACATCGCATAAGACTGCACCAACCTATCAGAAATGAGGTAGGAATAAGGACAACAGCAGGTAATGCAAATCAGAAATAGGAGATAAACTACACGGGCATTCAGAAAGCCAACCACCCCAATAGCCAAATAGCTAATGCAACATTTGAACCCACCATTCGAAGAATCAACAAGTGGATTGAAATGGGTCTCAACATTAGATTCCAGAAAACAACAACAGTTAAGATAGCAACATTCAAAATAGGAAAAGACAGCAAATTGGCCATAAAACTCCTCAATCAGAGTAGACATGGCAATAATAGATAACCAAATAAATAAAGCATAAAAACAGTTATCTTGAAGGCAGCAACTCAGACAAAAGTCACCAAAAACCATCACCATTAGGAGAATGTCAAAATGTCGAGCATGAGATGAGACCCTAAAATTCTACAACCAACAAAGATGGAGCCAATTGAGGTGTCAAGATAAAACAAGACAGTAAATCTCCAATACAAGAGACAACCAAAATAGTAAAAACCAGCTAGCTTGCCAAAATATTCCAAAACCCTGTGGGCAAGATGAGTATTAATCCACGAACAAACAAGGCAGTTAAAACCAACAAGCTGGGCAAGAGTCCACCCATAAACATATATAGATAAAGGAAAGGATAGATAATGGAAAGCTCCCCACCATAAGCCTATCCAATAAGTGACATTCAGAGAAATCAGATCAGTATCAGGATGCTTAGTCACCATAATCCAATTCTGCCAAGGAAATTCATAATAATAACTAGTGGGTTGGTCAATAACCCAATTATGCATATAAGATAAATCATTTATTAATTCCAAGCATAACAAAGAGATGAGCTTCAAGTTGTGCATGTTCCAATCGTAGCATAGGGTAGGAGAACAACAAAGAAGGAAAACAACACCATCCTGTGTTAGCGAAGAAAACCAAAAGAAAACAAAGAAAATTTGTCAAGTAAGGAAATCAAATTCCAAAAAATAGCAACATGGACAATTTATGTTAACACACCCATTAGAAAAGGAAATATTACTAAGAAGGATATAAAGTAAAAAATGTATGAGTTCAAGAAATTTCCAGTAAGGAACCCACAACCTCCAGATGCAAAATGATAATCCCTGAGTAACTCAAACCCACGATCATGAAAACAAGACCAAATAGCAAGATTAACAAGACTATGTTAGCCCAACAACTAAAAGGGAAGTTTTCAAGATGTTGGCCATAGGATATGCCATTAAGAGTAGACAAAACATAAAAAGGCTCCCTTAATAAAAAGGAAGAAATCTGACTATGGGAAATAGAACCATAATGAAAATAACAACAGCATGTGTGATCAAAAATAGCCCAGTTGGTATTAGTACAAACAGTTGTGAATTCATGATTCAAGAGGCAACCATAAATCTCAAAGACAATAATATGTAAAGAGGACCCAAAAAGCCAATGACTAGTATTGAAGAAAATAACACAATTGCAATCCTGCAAATAGATATTAGTGTAGACATGGGATATCCCAATCAAAGAAAATAACAAAGAATAAAGAAAGTTGCAACCAATAGGTGCTCAATAGTCCTAAGAGAAACAACAAGAGTTGCTTGCTTAGTCACATTAAGCGATTGCCAAGGATATGACTAATAAGAGGCATATAGGATAGACCATTGGTTAGATATAGGCGAAGAAGAATGTTCTTCAAAATTTTCATGATCTCATCAAAGCATGAAGGGTGAAAATAATTGCAAGAAAGAACAAAGATCAACCCAAATGTTAACAACAAGAGCAGAAAGTGAAACAAAAAAAGGAGGGTAAACACAGTAAGAACCAAAAGGAATTAACCAAAACCCCAATCTCAGAAACCTCCTGCACAGAAAGGATCTCCTGGGTAAAATAGCCATAAACAATTTGAATAAACTCCATCCAGGACAAAAAATAAACAGTGTAGAAAGATACAATAGAATGCCAGAGATTCCACCCTGGTAAATTCTGCACAATAGTAGGTCTGTCGTAAGGAGAAGTAAGGTCAGTAGCAACCTGAAGGAAAACCTGTAGAAAATAGTCATAGCAGTTTAAAGAAAAGAAAGAAACCCCCCACAATAAGATCCCACCAAAGGAACTCAGCAAAATTAGAATAAGGATTTCATAGAGAGCATGCTGAATGAGATCAAGAATCCAAGAAAGACAACCAAGAAGATAAATATCATCAAAAGGGCCAAGAAGCCACTTCATGCGTAAAAAATAAAGTAAAGGATAACTCCCAAAAATAAAAGAAAAATGTCTGTTTTCGCTCAACATAATTCCTATTCTGATTAACCGTATGCACATAACTCAACAGCAGCCTTTTAATGCCAAAAATAGTGAGCCTCCAAAAGAGGGAGGAGCTATTAAAATAGTAGATCATGACACAAAGATCCAGGCACCAAGTGTTATCCATGTGCAGCATCCACAAAAAGCACAAAAAGGAACAGAAATCCAAAAAGTGGGCAGAAAGCATCAAAATTTTAATTAAGTTCTGAGATAAGGTAACCCAGAATTGTCCAGGTTAACCAGCCCACGCAAATGTTTGGGCAAGGCGTGTTGCTCAAAGAAGATGATACCATTGGATCTAGCACCCAGATTGGCAAGGTAGTCGGCACAAGCATTTCCTTCACGCCAAACATGTGTGATGTTAAAATTCGTGGAAAGAAGAGATCTAGTTTGCTTGAGGAGGTAATACAAATCGTCGCTCATCTTAGTTGAAGTTAAAAGATCAATAAAAATAGCATCCACCTCGATCCAAATATTGATCCAGCCATTTTGGAGACAAATCTCAAGAGCTTTGAAGACTGCCATAACTTTAGAAAAAGGGGCAGTGCAGGAAATAAGGGAATAAGCAAAAGCACATAGGACTATACCCTTAGAGTTCCTGAAAATGCCACCACAACCCGAGCCATTATGAGAGCCATCGGTATTTATTTTAATAATATGATCAAGTTTTTTCCAATATACAATCTTGTCATTACGACGAAAGTTGATCCAACAAAATTATGCCCAGCTTTATTACAAATTTACCTTTGAAATGTTTGTAATGAATGAGATTGGCTTTAAACAAGTCACTAATTTTGTTTTTAGTTCTAGCGATAATCCTCCTATGGTTCATAGGGATCCCACCTGTTTTGCATCATTTTGTCCATCCATATGAACCGTGATAAGAGTGATAGCAATGATAACTTTAATGTGACCTTTAATAGTATTATCAAAATAAATTTCAAGAAGTTGGTATAAAGTAAGAGAACCATTGAAATTGAGAGTGTTAAAAAGATCATCATACCAAATCCATAGTTTAGAAGCAATGGCCCCATTAACAAAGACATGATTAACATTTTCAATATGAAAATAGCATTGACATTTAGACGGTAAATGGAACCCTTTACCCCACAACAAGGAATCTACAGGGATAAAATTTTTTAGAATACGCCAATGAAGAACAGAGTAAGAAATAGGGATATTGTTATTTCAAAGTTTAGAGAATACATAGGAGGGTTCGTGTGGAGTATCTTTAATGTGGAGCCACACATTTTTGAGGTTGACATCACCATTTTGAGAGAGCTTAAAGAGAATATGATCTTGATTTTGAGGAGTGATAGGAATAGTAGTAACCATATTCGTGAAAGTAAAAGGGATAAAATCAGCTGTTTATTATTATTCCACTTATTGTTATGCCAGAAAGTGTTTACTCTAATAGCGGAAGTGGAATGGGTATGAAGTAAGTCATCCATGGAACCACAACCACTCTAGTTATCTTGCCAAAAGAAAGAGGTACCAGAGTTGATGCCCCAAAAAATTAGGGATTCGGCATCCCATTTGACGTAATAAAGTCTTTTCCACACGTGGGAGTCACCCACTTAAAGGGACAAATGAGGGGTGCTTACCCCGGCAATATTTAGCATGAAATTAGCCCAGAGACGTGATTACTCCTAAAATTCCACCAAGTTTATAAGAAAAGGCATTGATAGTTTCTTTATGGATTTACAACCAAGACCACCTTCATCAAAAGTGCCACAACTTTAAAACCAAGAGGTCCAGTATTTTTTTAGAAGAGGTATTGGAGCCCCAAAAATTTGTTTAAGAGACGCCAATTTCGTTGATGCTAGAGATGGTCATAATGGTTTGATGAGATATAAAGGCATGGAATTAAGAGTGCTCTTAATCAAGGTGAGCCTACCACCAAAAAGAGAGTAAATGAAATTCCCAAACCAAAATTTTATTAGAAATTTTTGAATAAGATCATCGAAAAGGTGAGATCTTTTCTGACCTTTAAAAAGTGGAGCCCCGAGGTAATTAATGGGAAATTGACTTTGTTTAAAATTAGTAATTCTGGAGATTTGATTCAATCTATTGGGAGGAATCTTCACTGAGGGAATAAAATAACATTTTTTTCATTAAGGAAGAGACCACTAACTTTGCCAAAATCATTTAAGAGATTCTTGATTTTTGACATGTTGAAGGGAGGCATTAAGATTATAAAATCATTTGCAAAAGCTAAGATGAGAAACGGGAAACCACCATGAGTTTTAAAATCCATGTTAGGATTTTGATGAAAAAGGTCATTGAGGCTTCTTGAAAGATATTCGACAAAGAATGAGAGAAGGAGAAAGGGGTCTTGATGCAAAACCATGGCTCAAAGAAAAGAAACCAATGGACTCACCATTTAAGATGATAGAAACCGATGTTAGTGATACAACTTTTAATAATCGGATAAAATGATCATTGAAACCAAACAAATGCAAGATTTGGAAAAGGAAATCCCAGAGAGGTTGTCAAAGGCTTTAGAGATGTCCAGTTTGAAAAGCATATTACCTCCTCTGGAAGAAACATTAATGTCATGAACCAGTTCTTGAGCGAGGAGAATATTATCAGATATGGCTATATTTTTAATAAAACTAGTTTGGTTAGGGGAAATGATTTTATGAAGCAGGGGGCTAATTCTATTATTAGTCAGTTTAGCAATGAGTTTTTGAAAAAAGGTACAAAGACTAATAGTCAAGTCACCCTGATTCAAGATTGATGGTTTTGGGAATAAGGACAATAGAAGTACTTGAAAAATATTTGGGAATAGAGCTATCGTCAAAGAAATTAATAATAGCATTAACAAGATCAGATTTAATAAAAGGCCAACAATGTTGAAAGAAATGAGTCGTGAAACCATCAGGACTAGCAATAGAGTCATTGTTCATGCTATTGAGAGTAGTACTAATCTCCGCCGAGGGACGATAGTGAGCAAATGGTTATCCTCATTGGTAATCATATAAGGGATAAGATGGGTGTTGGGGGTTTCTAAGGGGATTAGAATTTAATAAATTTTGGATGGATGATAATCCTTGATTTCATTTCATTATTTAGCCACCATTAGGGTTCTTAATTTTCTTAATCGAGTTAAGGGCTTTCTGTTTATTACAAATAGCATGAAAATACCTAGTGTTTCGATCACCATCAGCAATATGTTTGCTAGCGACTTTTTGATGCCAATAGGTTTCCTCCATGTTTTGATAGTTAATGAGACTATCTTTGGCAGTGCTCAACTCATCAAGCTTACCTCGCTTAAGGCCTTCTTCAAGAGAGCAAACCACTTGTTCCATAGCTTTAAGATTGGTGAAGAGATTTTAAAAATATGCTTGTTCCACCATTTGAGGTTTTGTTTAAGCCTCTTGAGCTTAAGCTTAAGCTGAACCATGCCTTTAACAAAATTATCCTGGATGAACGGAGCCAAGTGGAAACAACGTTAGTGAAATCACCATGTTGGGTCCACATATTTTGGAAATGAAAAGGTGAGGGAATAGGAGGGTTAGTGGGGGGAGTTTTGATAGAGATCAAAAGGGGGGCATGATCAAAGTCCGCTCAAATGTTCAACAAGTGAGAGAGGCCATTGATTACTCCAAAGAATTAAAGAGGGCTCCTGATGCTGCCAAAGTCTAGAGTTGTGCCACATGTAATCAGACCCAGAAAAACTAATGTCAATCAAATTGCAATCAAGGATCATATTAGAGAAGTCTTCCATGGAATGAAGGTTAGGAGAACATCCTCCCCTCCTTTCCGAAGAAGCAATGATAGTGTTGAAATCGCCCCCAACCAACCAGGGTAGGTTAACTGAGGAGGCAAAGGTTCTTAAATGATTCCAAAGGATGTTCCTACCGGCTCTATTACAAGAAGCATAGATAAAGGAACCAAAGGCTGAATAATCACCTAAAGAGATTTTGACATTAACCAATTGGTCAAGATCATCGATGATGGAAATGGTGATAGAATTATCCCAAAAACACCAAATTTTGTTATTAAGATTGAAGAAGAAATTTTGAAATCCAAGCGATCTAGCAACAAATGCAATTTTGGAAGAGCTAATGAAAGGCTCAATGATAACAAGAAGTTTGATGTTGTGAGAGCGACAGAGGCTCCTAACACTGTTGCAGACAGGGAGTGTCCCATAACCCCAAATATTCCAAATAAGAAAATTAATCATAATAAAATTTCAAAAAAGAAGAGATAAAAAAGGAAATAGGAAAAAAGAGGAGAGAGGGACATAATTATTTATGGGGTGTAAGGGAAGAACCTGTGGTTCTAGTGAAATTATTATTAGTCATTTTGGCTTTAGAAGAATTTTTTTTAAGAACAGTTTTGAAAGGTCTATAATCCAAAAATATCTCCATCAGGGATTGGTTTTGTTTTCTAGAATAGGAGTAGTATCGACAATGTTTTAGTAGTGGTGATTTCTCCTTCTTCGGTCGAGTTAGGATGAGAAATTTGGATAGCCTGAGTAGCACTCTGTAGAGAGGTAGAGGGGGAGGTTCTTGCACCATTAATAATGCAAATAACATTTTCATTGCCATGATGCATATTCTGGTTTTGGTCTAACACCAAGGGATCAACATTATTTTGATCCAATGTAAAATTCCCATTCGGATTGTCATTAAGCTTTAAATTAAGCAAAGGTTTGTCATGAGGAGCCAATATATTGCAAGTAGGAGAAGTGTTAGGTAAGTTGACATTAGTCTCAGTACACACCTCAATAGTAGTATGTATATCTAGTTTAGAATGTTTTTCTTTTGATAAATCAATAGATACTAAGGGGGCAGGTGTAGGAGGATGTATTTCATTTTGAGAAGCTTTTGGCACATAAGCTAACTTAGTGGTTTTCCCTATTCCAAGAGAGGTATTAGTGTCCTGTGAAATATTTTTTTTTAAGGTTTGGGTGTAGTACAAAGCATTCGGTATGATCATGACCATGGATCTTACAGTGAGAACAAAAGGTTGGGAAGTTTTCAAATTCAACTTTCTGATTATATCTGAATTTTTTTGAACCAATCCAAACTTCTTTGGGGTATTTTTTGGTAATGTCAATTTCAACCAAGATGCGTGCAATAGATGGTCGAGATCTAGTGGTAGTGGCTTGATCAATTTGAAGGGGTCTACCAAATAGAGCCCCAACCGCAAACAATACTTGATGAGTAACATAGTGAATTCTCATGTTTGGGAAAGCAAGCCATAACGGAACAATAGGGGATTCTTCCTTAACAAAAAAAGGGTGACCATTTTAAGAGCCGCATTTGACAATTATGCACATAAGTGGACGCAAAGACACGAGAGTAATCTAAATCATTTGATAATTGAATGAGGATGTGTTGAGGATCAATCAGCCCAATAGTGAAAACTCCTGAAATATTTAAGCTATGGAAGAAAGATCAGATATTATCTAGAGTAGGGCATCGTAAAGAGAATTTACCAACCAAAGAGAACTCATAAAGCTTAGCTAATTTCTCAACATCCTCGGTGAGCACATGACACAATCCAGAAAGGATGTAGAGATTAGATTAACCGAGGCATTAGCACAAGGGATCTTACCAGAAAGAGCATCCTTAAAGGACTTCACAGCAGGCACATTAACAGTAGCAACCGAATCCAGAGTACCTTTAGGTTCAGTGGTTATTGTCAGTGCATCTAGATGCGATGAGTTCACGGGCGCAGAGGGTGAAGCCTCCGCCATTGATCGATCCGGTGAGAATCACATAAGCTACTAGGGGATGCTCAACCAAGCAATTTGACAGCGAGCATGATCGGGGAGGCTCGAATGGCGGCCAAATCGCAGAGAAGACTGAATGCAAAACCAAAAATCAGAAAAGTGGATGGATGTTTATGGTTTAGGGTTTTAGGGTTTAGGGTTTTAGGGTTTAGGATTTAGGGTTGGGGTTTAGGGTTTTGAGTTTACTATTTAGGCTTTATGGTTTAGGGTTTTGAGAGTTTAGGGTTTAAAGTTTAGGTTTTAGGGATTAAGTTTTAGTGTTTATACTTTTAGGGTTTAGGGTTTAGGGTTTAGGGTTTTTATGGTTTAGGGTTTAGGGTTTATGGTATAGGTTTATCTTTATTTTTACTTAAGTTTTATTTTAATTTTATTTTTTATGTTTAGGTTTTTTATTTTATTTTTAGGTTAGGTTTAGGTTTTTATTTTTAATTATTTTAGGTTTAGGTTTTAGGTTTTCATGTTAGGTTAACTTTTTAGTTTTATTTTTTTAGTTTAAGTTTAGGTTTATTTTTAATTTATTTTATTTTATTGAGTTTAGGGTTTAGGTTTAGTATACTTTTGGTTTAGTTTTAAGTTTTATTTATTTTAGTTTATTTTATATTCATTTAGGTTTAAGTTTATTTTATTTTGTTTATTTTAGGTTTAGGCTTTTTCTTAGTTTAATGTTTAGATTTTATTTTTTTTATTTTAGGTTTATTTTTTAGGTTTAGATTTTTATTTAGTTTTTATTTTATTTTATTTTTGGTTTATTTTACTTTTACTTTATGTTTAGTTTTTATTTTATTTAGGTTTTTTATTCTTAGGTTTATTTTATTTTTTAGTTTAGTTTAGGTTTTTATTTATCTTAGTTTAGTTTATTTTTATTTATATTTTAATATTTTATTTTGTTTTTAGGTTAAGGTTTAGGTTGAGGTTTTAGTTTTGGTTTTTATTTTATTTTATTTATTTTTATTTAGGTTTAGGTTATTTTATTTATTTTATTTTTAGGTTTTATTTAGTTTAGGTTTAGGTATTTAGGTTTTTAAGGCTTAGGATTTATGGTTAAGGGTTTGTGGTTTAGGGTTTAGGGTTGTAGGTTTTAGGTTTAGGGTTTAGGGTTTTGGGTTGTAGATTTAATGTTGAGGAATTTTTTTAAATTTTTTTAATGTTTTTTTAAATTAAGTAAATTAGTAGGTTTAAGTTTATTTTGTTTATTTATTTTATTTTTTATTTGTTTTTGTTTATTTTATTTTGTATTTTTATTTAGGTTTATTTTTTCGATTTAGTTTAGTTTATTTATTTTAGTAAATGTTTTTTATTATAGTTTATTTTTTAGGTTTAGGTTTAGGTTTATTATTTTAGTTTAGTTTTATTTTTATTTTATTTTTTAGGTTTAGATTTTTTTTATTTTTAGGTTTAGGTTTTAGGTTTTTTATTTTAGGTTTATTTTTAAGTTTTATTTTTTAATTTAGGTTTAGGTTTATTTTTATTATATTTTATTTTATTTAAGGTTTATGTTTAGGTTTTATTTATTTTAGTTTATTTTATTTTAGTTTAGGTTTAAATTTATTTTACTTTTATTTAAGGTTTAGGTTTCCATTAGAATTATCTCTACTGCAAAGACACATTTCCATAAGCAGAGGATCGGATTGGTCGTTCTTCAGTTTCTCTAGTTTCCATTAGAACCACCCCGGTCGCTCGAGTAGCGGGATCCACCATAATATCCCTGATCTCTCCCTCTGCCACCACCATGATTGTAACCTCCATCGCTCCTTGCACCTCCATATCCACCATAGCTTTGACCACCACCTCCATATCCACTAGCACCTCCAGATCCCCCACCACCACTGCGATAACCTTCACCTCCACCACCAGATTTAGATTGAGCCTAGTTTACGGTGTTGTTCCTATCGTCAAGGTTCTCCCCATTCTTAGGGTCTAGGTTTAGGTTTAGGTTTCTAGGTTTTAGTTTATGTTTATTTTTTAATTTATTTAGTACTTTAGGTTTAGATTTACAATTTGGGGTTTAGTTTTAGGGTTTAAAGTTTAGGGTTTAGGGTTTAGGATTTAGTGTTTAGGGTTTGGAGTTTAGGGTTTTCGGGTTTATGCTTTTAGGATTTAGGGTTAGGGTATAGGGTTTAGGGTTTCTTAGGATTTAGGATTTAGGGTTTTTTAGGGTTTAGGATTTAGGGTTTAGGTTTAGGATTTAAAGTTTTTTTTAATTAGAGTTTATTTAGTTTATTTTTTTAATTATTCTAGTTTATTTTATTTTTATTTTTATTTAGGTTTATTTTTTATTTTGATTTAGTTTAGCTTATTTATTTTAGTTTAGGTTTTCTATTTTAGTTTTTTTTTTTTTTTGGTTTAGGTTTAAGTTTATGTTTACTTTTTTAGTTTAGTTTTATTTTTGTTTTATTTTTTATTTTTTGGTTTAGGTTAAGGTTTTGATTTTATTTTTTTAGGTTTAGGTTTTAGGTTTTTATTTTATTTTTATTTTTAGATTTTATATTTTAATTAATGTTTAGGTTTATTTTTAGTTTATTTTATTTTATTTAGTTTAGGTTTAGGGTTAGGTTTAGTTTATTTTAGGTTAAGGTTTGGATTTATTTTATTTATTTTATTTTATTTTAGTTTAGGTTTAGGTTTATTTTATTTTTAATTTAGGTTTAGTTTTTTTTTTAGTTTTGGGTTCAGGTTTTATTTTTTTATTTTTTGTTTTATTTTTAGGTTTAGGTTATTATTTAGTTTTTATTTTATTTTATTTTAAATTTATTTTATTTTTATTTTTATTTTACATTTTTTTTTTATTTTATTTAGGCTTTTTATTCTTAGGTATATTTTATTTTTTAGTTTAGTTTAGGTTTTCATTTATCTTATTTTAGTTTATTTTTGTTATTTTATTTTCTTTTATTTTTATGTTTAGGTTTAAATTTTAGTTTAGGTTATTATTTTATTTTATTTTTAGGTTTAAGTTTAGGTTTTTATTTTATTTTATTATTTTAGTTTATTTAGGTTTAGGTTTTTTTATATATATTTTAATTTTAGGTTTTATTTAGTTTTGGTTAAGGTTTTTAGGGTTTTAGGGTTTAGGGTTTACGATTTTAGGATTTATGTTTTTACGGTTTAGGGTTTAGGGTTTAGTGTTAGCTTAGAGTATAGGTCTTTTTTTTTAAATTAAGTAAACTGACAATTTTAGGTTTATTTAGTTTATTTTCTATTTATTTTTGTTTATTTTATCTTTTATTTATAGATATGTTTATTTTTATTTACTTTAGTTTATTAATTTTAGGTTTATTTATTTTAGTTTAGATTTTTTATTTTAGTTTAGTTTTTAGGTTTAGGTTTAGGTTTATTTTTTAGATGAGTTTTATTTTTATTTTATTTTTATTTTAAGGTTTAGGTTTAGGTTTTTACTTTAGGTTTTTAGGTTTAGGTTTTAGGTTTTTATTTTAAGTATATTTTTAGGTTTTATTTTTTTAGTTTAGGTTTAGGTTTATTTTTAATTAATTTATTTTTATTTAGGTCTTTTACTCTTCAGTTTATTTTATCTTTTAGTTTAGTTTATGTTTTCTCTAATTTTATTTTAGTTTTTTTATTTTTTTATTTTATTATATTTTTAGGTTTAAGTTTAAGTTTTAGTTTAGGTTTTCATTTTATTTTATTTATTTTATTTTATTTAAGTTTAGGTTTTTTATTTATTTTAATTTTAGGTTTTTTTTTAGTTTAGATTTAGGTTTTTAATTTTTTAGGTTTTTAGGGTTTAGGGATTAGGGTTTAAGATATAGGGTTTATGATTTGGGGTTTAGCATTTATGGTTTAGGATTGCGAGGCAATGGGGTTTAGTTCTCATTTAATGTTTAGGGTTTAGTTTTGGGTGGGTCAGTTTGGGTTTGGTTTGGGGTTTAGAGTGGTTTTAGGTTTAGGCTCAGTGGCCTGGGGGTCAGTTTTTAGGGTAGGATTTAGGGTCAGGGTTTTGCAGATTTAACATGGTTAGGCATAGTTAGTTTGGTTTAGGGTTTATGGTTTATGGTCATGGTTTGGTTTAGGGCAGGTTTAGGGTTTAGTGGTTTAGGGTTTAGTTAGGTAGAGGTTTAGGGTGGTCCAGGATTTAGGTCATTATTATTTAAATCAAGTAAACTGGGCACCCATTTAGTTTATTTTATTTCTTATTTTCATTTTGGCTTATTTTCTATTTTTTATTTTTATTTAGTTTAGTTTATTTATTTTAGTTTAGGTTTTTTATTTTAGTTAATTTTTTAAGTTTTGGTTTAGGTTTAGTTTTTTTTTTAGTTGAGTTTTATTTTTATATTATTTTTAAGGTTTAAGTTTTATTTTTTATTTTTAGATTTAGGTTTAGGTTTTTATTTTATTTTTTTAAGTTTAGGTTTTAGTTTTTTATTTAAGTATTATTTTTAGGTTTTATCTTTTAGTTTATGTTCAGGTTTATTTTTAGTTTATTTTATTTTATTTAGTTTAGGTTTAGGTTTAGGTTTTATTCATTTTTGTTTAGTTTATGTTTATTTTATTTTGTTTATTTTATTTTTATTTTAGGTTTAAGTTTAGTTTAGTTTAGGGTTTAGGTTTTATTTTTTATTTATTTTTAGGTTTTATTTTTAGGTTTATTTTTTAGGTTTAGGTTTTTATTTAGGTTTAATTTTATTTTATTGTAGGTTTATTTTATTTTTATTTTAAGTTTAGCTCTTATTATATTTAAGTTTTTTATTCTTAGGTTTATTTTATTTTTTTAGTTTAGTTTAGGTTTTGATTTATTTTATTTATTTTATTTTTATTTGTTTATTTTATTTTATTTTTAGGTTTAGGTTTAGGTTTTAGTTTAGGTTATTATTCTATTTTATTTAGTTTTTTGTTTTTTAATATATTTTATTTTTAAGTTTTATTTAGTTTAAGTTTAGTTTTAGAGTTTGGGAAGTGTGGTTTAGTGGTTTAGGGTTGATGGTTTAGGGTTTTAAGAGTTTATGGTTTAGTTTAGGTTTGTTAGAGGGTTTAGGGTTTAGGGAGAGTGTTTGGGATTTAGGAACCACCATTTTTAGTAAGTTTTGGCTCAGGTCAGTAGGGTGATTTGTAGTTTAGGTTTAGGGTTTAGGTTTAGTATTTTAGGGTTTAGTGGTAGAGAGCTTTAGAGTTTTTTTAGGTAGCTTTCAAGGGTTTATTTTTGGGTTTATATTAGGTTAGGTAGGGTTTAGGATTTGGGGTTTATATTTTTTTTTTTAAGATTAAGTAAATCGGTAGGTTTAGGTTTATTTAGTTTATTTTTTATTTTATTTTATTTATTTTATTTTTTTATTTTTTTATTTTTATTTAAGTTTTTTTAATTTAGTTTATTTATTTTAGGTTTATTTATTTTAGTTTAGGTTTTTTGTTTTAGTTTATATTTTAGGTTTAGGTTTAGGCATATTTTTTAATTAAGTTTTATTTTTACTTTATTTTTACTTTATTTTTAAGGTTTAGGTTTTATCTTTTATTTTTAGGTTTAGATTTGGGTTTTCTTTTATTTTTTTAGGTTTAGGTTTTTAGTTTTTATTTTAGGTTTATTTCTAGATTTTATTTTTTTGTTTAGGTTTAAGTTTATTTTAAGTTTGTTTTATTTTATTTAGTTTAGGTTTAGGTTTAGGTTTAGGTTTTATTTATTTAGGTTAGCCTATTTTAGTTTAGTTTTAGGTTTATTTAATTTTGTTTATTTTATTTTTATTTTAGGTTTAGTTTTTTTTAGTTTAGGGTTTAACTTTTATTTATTTTTTTTAATTTTCTAATTTTATTTTTAGGTTTATTTTTTAGGTTTAGGTTTTTATTTATTTTATTTATTTTAATTTAAGATAATTTTATTTTTATTTTAGTTTTTAATCTTAGGTTAATTTTATATTTTTTAGTTTAATTTAGGTTTTTATTTATTTTATCTTAGTTTATTTTTATTTATTTATTTTATTTTATTTAAGATTAGGTTTTTTTATATAATTTATTTTAGTTTTTATTTAGTTTAAGTTTAGGTTTTTAGGTTCTTAAGGTTTAGGGTTTAGTGTTTATGGTTTAGGTTTTAGGTTTGTGGCTTAGGGTTTTTGTAGCCTAGTGCTCAGCCTTAGAGTTTAAGTTTTAGGGTTTATAGGGGTTTGTATTTTTATAAAAAAAACATTAAGTAAACTGGTAGGTTTAACTTTATTTAGTTTATTTTTATTTTTTTTATTTAGGTTTATTTTTTATTTTTATATTGGTTAGTTTAATTATTTTAGGCTTACTTATTTTAGTTTAGATTTTTTTTATTTTGGTTTATTTTAGGTTTCAGTTTACTTTTAGTCAGTTTTATTTTATTTTATTTTTAGGTTTAGTTTTATTTTTATTTTGGTTTAGGCTCAGTTTTTATTTTATTCTTTAGGTTTAGGTTTTAGGTTTATGTCAGTTTATTTTGTTTTTAGTCCAGTGGGGTTAATTTTTAGTTTATTTTATTTTATTTAGTTTGGGTTTAGGTTTAGATTTATTTTTAGTTTCTTTTATTTTCTTTAGTTTAGTGTTTTTATTTAGGTTTAGGTTTTATTTTATCTTAGCTTTAGTTTATTTAGTAGGTTTAGGTTATTTTATCTTTGTTTATCTAGGTTTAGGTTTTTTTTTTAATTCCATGGATTAGGTTTTATTTTATGATTTTTTAATTCCTTATTAGGTTTAGGTTTCATTTAGTTTTATTTTATCTTTATCTTAGGTATGTTATTTTTATCTTAGGCCTAGTTTTATTTTATTTAGGTTTAAATCTTTTAGCTTTAGTTTCATTTATCTTTTATTTTACTCTTTAATTTTATCTTATTTTATCAGGTTTAGTTTGTTCTCAGCTTTAGGGTTTTAGTTTGGTTCATCATCTTATCTTGTTTATGTTATTTAGTTTAGGTTTTATTTATTTATCTTATCTTTAGGTTTTATTTAATCCTTGGCTCAAATTATAAGCCTTCACTGCAAGGCCTGGCTCAGGCCTGTGGCTCAGTGGTCTGGGATTTAGTGCTCAGTGGTCAGGGTCAGGGTCAGCAGGCTAGCACAGGGGTTAGGTCAAGGCCCAGGGTCTTTGTGGTCAGCATTTGTGGTTTAGGGTCAGTGATCCCATGGTTTAGTGGTTTCACAGATTTAGGGTAGTTTTAGGGTTTAGGGTTAGTGTTTTTTTATTTTCTTTTATTATTATTATTTTTCAATTAAGTAAACTTGTAGGTTTAGGTTTATTTAGTTTTTTTATTTTAGTTTTTTTATTTAGATTTATTTTTATTTTTATTTAGTTTAGTTTATTTATTTTAGGTTTATTTATTTTAGTTTATTTTTTAGGTTTAGGTTTATTTTTTAGTTTAGTTTTATTTTTACTTTATTTTTTAGGTTTAGGTTTTATTTTTTTATTTTTAGGTTTAGATTTAGGTTTTTATTTTATTTTCTTAGGTTTAGGTTTAAGGTTTATTTTTAGGTTTGTTTTTTAGTTTAGGTTTAGGTTTATTTTTAGATTATTTTATTTTATTTAGTTTAACTTTTGATTTATGTTTAGTTTATTTTACGTTTAGGTTTACATTTTATTTTTTTCAGGTTAGCTTATTTTAGTTTAGGTTTAGGTTTATTTTATTTTTATTTTAGGTTCAGGTTTTTTTTTAGTTTAGGTTTAGGTTTTATTTTTTATTTATTTATAGGTTTATTGTTTATTGCTTAGGTTTATATTTTTACTTAATATTTTAATTTATTTTATTTTAGGTTTATTTAATTTTTATTTGAAGTTTAGTTTTTATTTTATTTAGGTTTTTTATTTTTTTAGTTTAATTTAGGTTATATTTATTTTATTTTATTTTAGTTTAGTTTTAATTTTTTTTTAGGTTTAGGTTTAGGTTTTAGTTTATGTTTTATTTTATTTTATTTTTTATTTTATCTTTAGATTTTCTATTTATTTTATTTTGGTTTTATTTAGTTTAAGTTTAGGTCTGGAGGGTGGGCTGGTTTAGGGTAGGGTGTGTTTGTGGTTTAGTTTATGTTTTTTTATTTTAGGGTTTAGGGTCAGTGTGGCTTAGTCTGAGGGTCAGGGTTTATGGTGGTTTATGGAGGGTTTAGGGTTTAGGGTTTAGGGTTTAGGGTTTAGGTTTAGGTTTAGAGTTTTAGGGTTTAGGGTTTAGTTTGTGCCTAGGGTCCAAGTTTTAGCTTTAGTTTGTGGTTTTGGTTTTTTTTCTTTAACACGAACAAATGATTCAACATTTCTTCTTTTGTTTATTTAGTTTATTTTATTTATTTATGTTGCTTAATTTTATTTATTATTTTTATTTATGTTTATTTTTATTTTTATTTTTATATTTATTTAGTTTAATTTATTTAATTTAGTTTAGGTTTTTTATTTTAGTTTATTTTTTAAGTTTAGGTTTATTTTTTAGTTGAGTTTTATTTTTATTTTTTATTTTAAGTTTAGGTTTTATTTTTTTGTTTAGGTTTAGTTTTTTATTTTATTTTTTTAGGTTTATGTTTTAGGTTTTGATTTTAGGTTTAATTTTAGTTTAATTTATTTTATTTAGTTTAGGGTGTAAGTTTAGGATTAGGTTTATTTTATTTTGTTTATTTTATTTTTATTTTAAGTTTAGGTTTTTTTTTAGTTTAGGGTTTTGGCTTTATTTTATATTTATTTTTTTGTTTTATTTTTAGGTTTATTTTTTAGGTTTAGGTTTTTATTTAGTTTTTATTTTATTTTATTTATGGTTTATTTTAGGTTTATTTTATTTTTATTTTACATTTAGTTTTTATTTATTTAGGTTTTTTTATTTTTTTATTTATTTTATTTTTTAGTTTAGTCTAAGTTTTTATTTATTTTATTTTAGTTTTTATTTTTTATTTTATTTTATTTTTAGGTTTAGGTTTAAGTTTTTATTTTAGTTTAGCTTTTGTTTTATTTTATTTTTTTATGTTATTTAGGTATTTTTTTATTATTTTATCTTTTGGTTTATGCAGTCATGGCACAGGCTCTGCCTAGGGTAGTGGCTCAGGGTCCTGGGGCTATGGCTCAGGTTTAAGGTCAGAAGTCAGTGGTTTGCGCCTGGGTATGGCCAGCACAGGGTTGGCCTTTAGGGTTTAGGATCTTAAGGCACATGATTTAGGCAATAGGGTCAGGGTTAGTTTTAAGGTTTATAGTAGGTCACTTAGGGTTTAGTGGCCCACCATCAGTTTTTTTTATCTTTTATTTTTTTAGTTTTAAAGCAAGCAATGGCAGGTTTAGATTTATTTAGTTTATCTTTATTTATCTTTAGTTTAATTTATTTTATCTTGATCTAGGTTTATTTTGAGTCTTTATTTAGTTTATTTATTTTAGGTTTATTTATTTTAGTTTTATCTTTAGATTATTTTAGCTTTAAGTTTCTTTAGTCGAGTTTATTTTATTTTATTTTAGGTTTAGGTTTATTTTATTTTAGGTCGAGGTTTAGTTTTATCTTTTTTTAGGTTTAGCATTTAGGTTTTTATTTTAGGTTTATTTTTAGGTTTTATTTTTAGTTTAGGTTTAAGTTTATTTTTAGTTTATTTTATTTTATTTAGTTGAGGGTTCAGGTTTAGGTTTTATTTATTTTAGTTTAATTTATTTTAGTTTAGGTTTAGGTTTATTTTATTTTTATTTTAAGTTTAGGTTTTTTTTTAGTTTAGGGTTTATGTTTTATTTTTTATTTATTTTTCAGTTTTATTTTTAGGTTTATTTTTTAGGTTAGGGTTTTTTTTTTTTTTTATTTTATTTTAGGGTTATTTTTGGTTTATTTTTGTATGTTTAGCTTAGGGTTTTTTTATTTTATTTTAGTTTATTTTTATTAGTTTGTTTTATTTTATTTTAGGTTTAGGTTTAGGTTTTAGTTTAGATTTTAATTAGATCTTTAATCTTTATTTTATCTTTATCCTTTTTATTTTTTAATCATTATATCAGGTTCTTTTTGGCTATTCTTAATTTCATTTATCTTAATTTAGGTTTTTATTTCATTTTAGTAGTGCATTTATCTTATGTGTTTATTTTATTTTATTTTCTTTTGTTTTATTTTTTTTTCCTTCCAGTTTTAAGTGGTTTTATTTTATTTTTTAAGGTTTAGGTTTTAGGTTTTTATTTTAAGTTTATTTTTAGGTTTTATGTTTTAGTTTAGTTTTAGGTTTATTTTTAGTTTATTTTATCTTATATAGTTTAGGTTTATGTTTTTGTTTAGTTTATTTTAGGTTTAGGTTTATGTTTTATCTATTTTAGTGTAGGTTTAGATTTATTTTATTTTTATTTTAGGATTAGGTTTTATTTTAATTTCAGGCTTAAGATTTATTTTTTATTTATTTTTAGGTTTTATTTTTAAGTTTATTGTTTAGGTTTAGGTTTTTATTTAGTTACATTCAGCGATGAAGACTTACTCCTAGGGACAACTGAGCACAACTGTCTCTTTACATTACAGTGGATGTTGGAAGATATAGGCTATCCAGAGTTCTGGTAGACCCAGGTGTATTAGTCAACATTATGAGACTAAGAACTCTTTCCTACTTGAGGATAGACATCTCCAAACTCCAAAAAGAAAGGATGATGTTGAGAGAATTCAATGAACAAGGTGAGAGGGCCTTATGGTGTTTTTTTTTGGATGTAGGGGGCACCATACAGATCGTAGGGGGGTGCTTTTTGAGGTGATCGGGTACAACATTGAGGTATGTACTATCTCAAAAGATAGAGGCATCACCCTATAATGGACCTAATCACATAAGGACTCTTAAGGCATGATGAGTCTTTGAATGTACTAGAGATTTTCCCCTACTTTATATGGATGAATAAAGTAAGTTTTATATTAAACCAGGTTCTTAAGTTCCCTATGGAGGTAAGCCTCCACAGCTAATTACATCTTAGGAAATGAAATTTCTTAAGAATACTCTTGATTAAAGTAGACAATTATCATCTCCAAATATTTCATGGTTAGACTATCAAAGGATTGGTCGTATTTGGAAAATCAATTGACAAAGTTCAAGGAGAAGATTTGTTTTTGGAATCCAAATGAAATAAGTAGGAAATGCTCATTATTTTTAGTTTATTTTATTTTATTTAGTTTAGGGTTTTGGTTTAGTTTCTTTTAGGTTTAGGTATATGTTTTATTTATTTCAGTTTAGTTTATTTTAGTTTTGGTTTATGATTATTTTATTTTATTTATTTTAGTTTTAGGTTTTTTTAGTTTAGGGTTTAGGTTTTTTTATATATATTTTAGTTTTATTTTTAGGTTTACTTTTTAGGTTTAGGTATTTATTTAGTTTTTATATTATTTTATTTTAGGTTTATTTTATTTTATTTTTTATTTAGTTTTTATTATATTTAGGTTTTTTATTTTTAGGTTTATTTTTTTAATTTAATTTAGGTTTTTATTTATTTATTTTAGTTAGTTTTTATTTTTTATTTTATTATATTTTTAGGTTTAGGTTTTAGCTTAAGTTTTTATTTTAATTTATTTTATTTAGGTTTAGGTTTTTTTATTTCTTTTATTTTTAGGTTTTATTAAGTTTAGTTTTAGGTTTTCAGGGTTTAGGGATTATGGTTTAGGGTTTAAGGTGTAAGGTTTAGTATTTAGGGTTTAAGGTTTTTTAGGGCTTAGGGTTTAGGGTTCAGGGTTTAGGGTTTTAGGTTTAGGGTTTAGGGTTTAGGATTTAGGGTTTAGGATTTATGGTTTAAGGTTTAGGGTTCTATTTTTAAATTAAGTAAACTGGTAGGTTTAGGTTTTTTAGATTCTTTTTTATTTATTTCAATTTATTTTAGTTTTATTTTTATTTAGTTTATTTTAATTATTTTATGTTTATTTAATTTAGTTTTGGTTTTTTATTTTAGTTTATTTTTTAGGTTTAGGTTCAATTTATGTTTATTTCTTAGTTTAGTTTTCTTTTTATTTTATTTTTTAGGTTTATGTTTCATTTTTTATTTTTAGGTGTAAATTTAGGTTTTTATTTTATTTTTTTAGGTTTAGGTTTTAGGTTTTTATTTTAGGTTTATTTTTAGGTTTTATTTATTTAGTTTAGGTTTAGGTTTATTTTCAGTTTATTTTATTTTATTTAGTTTAAGGTTTAGGTTTAGTCTATTTTTGGTTTTGGTTTAGGTTTTATTTATTTTAGTTTAGTTTATTTTTAATTAGGTTTAAGTTTATTTTATTTTGTTTATTTTAGGTTTAGGTTTTTTTTTAGTTTAAGGTCAAGTTTTTGCTATTTATTTTTAGTTTTTATTTTAAATTTTATTTTTTAGTTTTAGATTTTTATTTAGTTTTTATTTTATTTTAGGTTTATTTATTTTTATTTTTGTTTAGCTTTTATTTTATTTTGGTTTTTTATTTTTAGATTTATTTTATTTTATAGTTTAGTATAGGTTTTTATTTATTTTATTTTAGTTTAGTTTTTATTTTATTTTATTTTTTTATTTTATTTAGGTTTAGGTTTTTTAATTTATTTTATTTTTATGTTTTATTTAGTTTAGTTTTAAGTTTTTAGATTTTTAGGGTTTAGAATTTGGGGTTTAGGGTTTAGGGTTTTTAGGGTTTAGGGTTGAGGGTTATAGGAGGGTTGGCCTTGCGCTTCAGTATTTGGGTCAGGCTCTGTGGCTCTAGGAAGGCCTTAGGGCCTTTTAAAATCAAGCAACCCAGGGTTTATTTTATGTTTTGTGGCATAGCCTTTTATATTTATTTTAGTTTCATTTTTATTTTTTTATCTTTTATTTAGTTTATTTTATTTTTATTTATTTATTTTAGCTTCAAGTTTTATCTTAGCTTTATTCTTTTATTTTAGTCTTTTAGGTTTATGTTTATTTTTAGTTTACATATTTTATTTTATCTTTTTTACATTTTAGGTTCTAGGTTTAGGGCTTTATTTTATGTTTTTTAGGTTTTAGGTTTTATTTTATGTTATTTTTTAGTTTATTTTTTAGTTTAGTTTTATCATTTATACTTTTATCTTTATTTTATTTTAGTCTGGGGTTAGTTTATTTGTGGCTTGATTATTTTATTTATTTCTTAGTTTTTTTTTATTTTAGGTCAGTTTTAGTTTTAGGGTTTCTCTTTATTTAATAGGTTTTATTTCAATTCCATTTTTTGTGTGTATTTACTTTTATTTTATTTTATTTTGTAGGGTTTATTTTATTTTATTTATCGCTTGTTTTACCTTTATTTACGTTTTAATTTTTAGGTCTTTCTTTTAGCCTAGTTTAGCTCTAGGTTTTATTTATCTTAATCCTAGTTTTATTTTTTTTTATTTTATCTTTAGGCTTCAGTTTAGGTTTATGCCCATGTTTAGTTTAAGTTTTAGTTTAGGCTTTATTTTATTTTATTTTTATCTTTATCTAAGTTTAGGCTTTTATTTTATTCATTTCCTCTCAAGTCATTTTAGTAGCTTCAGTTCAGTCTTTGATTTGTGGTTGGATTGTGGTTTATTGTTTATGGTTTAGTATTTAGATTTAGGGCTCAGACGTAGGATTTGGCCTAGGGTAGGGTTTGGGGTTTAGGGTTTAGCATTTAGGGTTTAGGGTTTTAGGGTTTAGGGTTTAGGATTTAGGGTTTTGGGTTTGGTTTTTTTTTTTTTTTTACTATTTTGGGTTCAGGGCTTAGGTTTATTATTTAGGTTATAGTTTAAGGTTTTGGGTTTTTGGTTTTTTTTAACAAAGAACAAATTCATATTCAACATTTCTTATTTTTGATTTCATCAACCAAGTAACACACCAAGTTTTCTAAAACACAAGCGACAACATAGATAAAAAATGTGCACGCATAGAGCAAATCAAAAACCCTAGATAGCTAGAATTGTCTCTACTATAAAGACACAGTTCCATAAGCAGTAGATCGGATCGGTCGTTCTTTAGTTTCTCCAGTTCCCATCAGAACCATCCTGGCCTCTCAAGTAGCGGGATCCACCATCATATCCCTGATCTCTCCCTCCGCCACCACCACGGCTGTAACCTTCGTCGCTCCTCCCACCTCCATACCAACCACTGTTCCTCCAATCAAGGTTCTGTCCTTTCTTAGGATTTAGGTTTAGTTTTAGGTTTATTAGGTTTTAGAGTATAGGTTTATTTTTTAATTTATCTAGTTACTTTAGGTTTATGTTTACAGTTTGGGGTTTAGGGTTTAGGGTTTAGGGTTAGGGTTTAGGGCTTAGGGTTTAGGGTTTAAGGTTTTTTAGGGTGTAGGGTTTAGCATTGTATGTTTAGGGTTGTAGGTTTACGGTTTAGGGTTTAGGGTTTAAGGTTTTTTTTATATTAAGTAAACCGATAGGTTTAGGTTTATTTAAGATATTTATTTTACTTTATTTTTTATTTTTATTTAGATTGAATTTTTATTTTTATTTTGATTTATTTTTTTTCATTTAGTTTAGTCTACTTATTTTAAATATATTTATTTTAGTTTCTTTTTTAGGTTTATGTTTAGGTTTAGATTTATTTTTTAGTTGAGTTCTATTTTTATTTTAGTTTTTAGGTTTATATTTTACTTTTTATTTTTTGGTTTAGGTTTAGATTTTTATATTATTTTTTTAGGTTCAGGTTTTAGGTTTTTATTTTAGGTTTATTTTTAGGTTTTATTTTTTTAGTTTAGGTTTAGGTTTATTTTATTTTGTTTATTTTATTTATATTTTAGGTTAGGGTTTTTTTTAGTTTAGGGTTCACGTTTCATTTTTTATTTCTTTTTAGGTTTTATTTAGTTTTTATTTTATTTTATTTTAGGTTTATTTATTTTTATTTTAAGTTTAGTTTTTATTTTATTTAGGTTTTTTTTTCATAGGTTTATTTTCTTTTCTTAGTTTAGATTAATTTTTTATTAATTTTATTTTAGTTTAATTTTAATTTTTATTATTTAATTTTTATGTTTTGTTTTAGCTTTTAGTTTAGGTTTTTATTTTATTTTATTTATGTTTAGGTTTAGTTATTTATTTTATTTTCAGTTTTATTTATTTTATGTTTAACTTTATAGGTTTTTATGATTTAGGGTTTAGGGTTTAGGGTTTTAGGGTTTAGGGTCTGTGGCTCAGAAGGTTAGGTAGTTAGTTTGTGGGCTTTGTGGTTTTGTGGTTTAGTTTAGCCTTTAGTGCAGGGTGGCTAGGGTAGGGTAGAGTTAGTTTAGGCTTGTGGCTCAGGGTAGGGCTCCAGGTTTAGATTAGTGGGTTTAGGGTTTAGGGTTTAGGGTTTAGATTTAGTATTTTTTTGAAATTAAGCAAACCCAGTTTAGTTTATTTATATTTTTATTTAGGTTTATTTTTTATTTTTATTTAGTTTAGTTTATTTATTTTATGATTATTTACTTTAGTTTAGGTTTTTTTATTTTAGTTTGTTTTTAGATATATGTTTAAGTTTATGTTTATTTTTTAGTTTAGTTTTATTTTAATTTTATTTTTTAGGTTTAGGTTTTATTTCTTTTATTATTAAGTTTAGGGTTTAGGTTTTATTTAGGTTTAGGTTTAGATTTTTATTTTTATTTTTTTTTGGGTTTAGGTTTTAGGTTTTCATTTTAGGTTTATTTTTAGGTTTTATTTTTTAGTTTAAGTTTAGGTTTATTTTTAGTTTATTTTATTTTATTTAGTTTAGAGTTTAAGTTTAGTTTATTTTAGGTTTAGGTTTAGGTCTTATTTATTTTAGTTTAGGTTTAGGTTTATTTTATTATATTTATTTTAGGTTTAGGCTTTTTTAGTATAAGGTTTAGGTTTTACTTTTTATTTATTTTTAGGTTTATTTATTAGGTTTATGTTTTTATTTAGCTTTATTTATGTTTATTTTATTTTAATTTTACGTTTAAGTTTCATATTATTTAGGCTTATTATTTGTATGTTTATTTTATTTTTTAGTTTAGTTTAGGTTTTTATTTATTTTATTTTATTTTAGTTATTTTATTTTATTTTATTATTTTGTTTTAGCTTTTAGTTTAGGTTTTTATTTAATTATTATTATTTTTATTTTATTTAGTTTAGGATTTTTTATCTATTTTATTTTTATGTTTTATTTAGTTTAGGTTTAGGTTTTTAGGTTTTGGGGTTTAAGGTTTAGGGTTTAGGGTTTGGAGTTTAGGAGTTAGGGTTTAGGGTTGTAGGTTTTAGAGTTTGAGGTTTAAGGTTTAGGGTTTAGGGTTTAGGGTTTATAGTTTAGGGTTTTAGGGTTTAGGGTTTAGGGTTTAGGCTTGTAGGTTTAGGGTTTAGGGTTTAGCATTAGTTTTAGGGTTTAGAGTTTAGGATTAGGTTTTTTATTTTTATTTATTTTTAAATTAAGTAAACTGGTAGGTTTATGTTTATTTAGTTATTTATTTATTTAATTTAGTTTATTTTATTTTGGTTTATTTTTATTTTTATTTTATTTTATTTAATTATTTTAGGTTTATTTATTTTAGTTTAGGTGTTTTGTTTTAGTTTATTTTTTATGTTTAAGTTTAGGTTTAGGTTTATTTTTAGTTTAGTTTTATTTTTATTTTATTTTTTCGATTTAGGTTTTAGTTTTTATTTTTAGGTTTAGGTTTAGGTTTTTATTTTATATTTTTAGGTTTAGGTTTTTGGTTTTTATTTTATGTTTATTTTTAGGTTTTATTTTTTAATTTAGGTTTTCATTTATTTTTAGTTTATTTCATTTTATTTAGTTTAATTTAATTTATTTTTGTTTAGGTTTAAATTTATTTTATTTTTATTTTAGATTTTATGTTTTTTTTAGTTTAGGCTTTAGGTTTTATTATTTATTTATTTTTAGGTTTATTTCTTAGGTTTAGGTTTTTATTTATTTTTTATTTTATTTTATTTTAAGTTTATTTTATTTTTATTTTAGGTTTTATTTTTATTTTATTTAGGTTTTTTATTTTATTAGTTTAGTTTAGCTTTTTATTTATTTTATTTTATTTTATTTTAGTTTTTATTTTTTATTTTATTTTATTTCAGTTTAGGTTTTTTTATTTATTTTATTTTTAGGTTTTATTTAGTTTAGGGTTTGTTTAGGGTTTAAGGTTTAGGGTTTAGGTTTTAGGATTTATGGTTTAGGGTTTAGGGTTTTAGGATTTTGGGTTTAGGGTGTTTTGGGTTTAAGGTTTAGGGTTTAGCTTTTAGGTTTAGGGTTCAAGTTTTAGTTTAAGGTTTAGGGTTTTTGGTTTTTTTTTTAAGAGAGAAAAAATTTAGATTCAACATTTCTTCTTTTGGTTTCTTCAACCACGTAGCACACCAACTTTTCTGAGACACAAGCGATGACATAGATAAAAAATGAGCACAGATAGATCAAACAAAAAACCTTAGATAACCAGAACCATCTCTAATGTAAAGACCTAGTTCCATAAGCAATAGATCAGATCGATCATTCTTCAATTTCTCTAGTTACCATCAGAACCACCCTGACTTCTCAAGTAGCGAGAACCACCATCATATCACAGATCTCCACCTCCGCCACCACCATGGTTGTAACCTCCGTCGCTCCTCCCACCTCCATAACCACTACTGCTCTGACTACAACCACCATTTTCACCAGCACCTCTAGATCCCCCATGATAACTATGATAACCTCCACCTTTGCCTCAACTACCAGATCTAGACTGAGCTTGGTTGACGGTGATGTTCCTGCTATAAGGGTTCTGCCCATTCTTAAGGTTTAGGTTTAGGTTTAGGTTTATTTTTAATTTATTTAATTACTTTAGGTTTAAATTTAGGGTTTGGGGATTGGGGTTTAGGGTTTAGGTTTAGGGTTAGGATTTAGTGTATAGGGTTTATGGTTTAGAGTTTATGGTTTAGGGTTTAGGGTTTAGGGTTTAGGGTTTAGGGTTTTAGAGTTTATGGTTTTTTTGGTTTTGGGTTTAGGGTTTAGGGTTAGGGTTTAGGGTTTAAAGTTTTAGGTTTTTTTAGGGTTTAGGATTTAGCGTTTAGGGTTTAGGGTTTAAGGTTTAGAATTTAGGGTGTATGGTTTTTTTAAAAAATTAATTAAACATGTAGGTTTAGGTTTATTTAGTTTATTTTTTATTTATTCTAATTTATTTTATTTTTATTTTTAATTATGTTTATTTTTATTTTTATTTAGTTTAGTTTATTTATTTCAGGTTTATTTATTTTAGCTTAGATTTTTTATTTTAGTTTATTTTTTAGGTTTAGGTTTACATTTTTAGGTTTACTTTTTAGTTGAGTTTAATATTTATTTTATTTTCTTAGTTTAGGTTTTATTTTTTATTTTTAGGTTTAGGTTTAGGTTTTTATTTTACTTTTTTTTTTAGGTTTCAGGTTTTTATTTTAGGTTTATTTTTAGGTTTTATATTTTAGTTTAGGTATTTTTAGTTTATTTTATTTTATTTGGGTTAGGTTTATGTTCAAGTTTAGTTTATTTTATGTTTAGGATTAGGTTATATTTATTTTAGTTTAGTTTATTTTAGTTTAGATTTAGGTTTATTTTATTTTATTTATTTTATTTTTATTTTAGGTTTAGGTGTTTTTTTTAGTTTAGGGTTTAGGTTTTATTTCTTATTTATTTTGAGGTTTATGTTTTAGGTTTAGGTATTTATTTAGTTTTATTTTATTTTATTTTATCTTTATTTTATTTTGATTTTATGTTAAGTTTTTATTTTAATTAGGTTTTATATTACTAGGTTTATTTTATCTATTTTTATTTTACTTATTTTTTTAGGTTTATGTTTAGGTTTTAGTTTAGGTTTTTATATTATTTTATTTTTGTATTATTAAGGTTTAAATTTTTTATTTATTTTATTTATTTAAGTCAGTTTTAGATCCAGGATTTTGGCTCAGATTTGTGGCCCAGTATTTAGGGTTTTAGGGCTCAGGTTTTAGGTTTAGGGCTCAGGCTCAGGTATAGCTCAGAGTCAGGCCTGTGTGGTTGTGGTCTGGGTTTAGGTTTAGGGTTTTGTGGATTTAGGATTTAGTAGAGCCGGGTGGGGTCAGGTGGGGTGGTCAGGGTTCCATGGCTAGGGAGGGTTTAGGTTTTAGGTTTTGGGCATAGGGTTGTAAGTTTAGTGGTCAGGTTGTAGGTTTAGGATTTGTGGTTTAGGTTTAGTGGATTTTTTTTAAAAAAAAAATTATGTAAACTGGTAGGTTTAGTTTTATATAGTATATTTATTATTTATTTTAATTTATTTTATTTTTTCTTTTTATTTAATTTTTTTTAGTTTAGTTTATTTATTTTAGATTTATTTATTTTAGTTTAGGTTTTTTATTTTAGACTTTTAGGATTAGGACTAAATTTATGTTTATTTTTTTAGTTTAGTTTTATTTTTATTTTATTTTTTAGGTTTAGGTTTTATTTTTTATTTATTGGTTTAGTCTTAGGTTTTTATTTTATTTTTTTAGGTTCAAGTTTTAGGTTTTATGTTAGGTTTATTTTAGATTTTATTTTGAGTATAGATTTAGGTTCATTTTAGTTTATTTTATTTTATTTAGTTTAGGGTTTATGTTTTTTAGTTTATTTTAGGTTTAGGTTTAGGTTTAGGTTTTATCTATTTTAGTTTAGTTTATTTTAGTTTAGGTTTAGGTTTATTTTATTTTTATTTTAGGTTTACTTTTTTTTTAGTTTACGGTTTAGGTTTTATTTTTTAATCATTTTTTGGGTTTTATTTTTAGGTTTAGGCTTTTATTTTTATTTGATTCTATTTTATTTTAGGTTTATTTTAATTTTATTTTAAGTTAAGTTTTTATTTTATTTAGGTATTTTATTCTTATGTTTATTTTATTTTTTTAGTTTAATTTAGATTTTATTTTATTTTATTTTATTTTTAGGTTTAGATTTTTATTTTATTTTATTCAGGTTTATTTTTTATATATATTTTATTTTTATGTTTTATTTAGTTTACGTTTAGGTTTTAGGGTTTTAGGATTTAGGGTTTAGTGTCTTAGGGTTTAAAGTATTAGGGTTTTAGGGTTTAATGTTTAGTCAATAGGGTTTAGTGATTAGGTTTTAGGGTTTAGAGTTTAAGTTTTTTTTTCAAATTAATTAAATCGGCAAGTTTAAGTTTATTTAGTTTATTTAGTTTGTTTTTTACTTATTTTAGTTTATTTTTTATATATTTTAGTTTATTGTATTTTTTACTTATTTTATTTATTTTAATGTTTAGCCAAGATTTTCATTTTTATTGTCGTATTAGTAAATCTAAAGTTAGTGAAGCTTTAAAGAAAATGAAATGTTGAAAAGCAGTAGGACCGGATAATATTCCAATAGATGTGTGGAAATGTTTAGTAGATCAAGGAATTTTTTGGCTTACAAATCTTTTTAATGTTATTTTAAACACTAAAAAGATGCCAGATGAGTGGGGAAAGAGTTTGTTGGTTCCTATATTTAAGAATAAAGGTGATGGACAAGAGTGTGCAAATTATAGAGGAATTAAGCTAATGTACCATACATTAAAATTATGGGAGAGAGTAATTGAGCATAGGTTACGTGATACGTAAGTTTCGACAACCGCTTTGGTTTCATGCCGTGTAGATCTACTATGGATGCTATACATTTGTTAAGAGGTTTGATGGAGAAGCATAGAGAAAGTAAGAAGGATCTACATATGATATTTATTGATTTAGAGAAAATCTATGATAAAGTTTCAAGAGATGTTCTTGGGATAGTTATAGAACAGAAAGGAGTTAATATTGGTTATATTCAAGTCATTAAGGATATGTATACTAGAGCTGTTACTTGTGTCCAAAGACAAGGAGGATTGACAAAATATTTTCCTATTTCAGTTGGATTACATCAAAGATCAACATTAATCCCTTATCTTTATACTTTAGTTATGGATGTTCTTACGAGGCATTTACAAGAAGATGTACCTTAGTGTATGCTTTTTGCTGATGACATTCTTCTTATTGATAAGACTAGAGAGGGAGTCCAGCCGAAACTTGAATTATGGAGGTCAACTTGAGAGTCTAAAGGTTTTTGTTTAAGTAGATCTAAAACTGAATATATGGAGTGTAATTTTAGTTGTAGAAGTTTTAGTGATAGTGTTGTTACTTTAGGTGATCAAGTCATTAATAAGAGTGAGTTTATCTGATATTTAGGCTCTATTGTTCAAAATGATGGTGAAATAGATGGAGATGTTATTAGTAGAATTCAAGTTGGATGGTTGAAGTGGAGGAATGCATCCGCCTATTATGTGAAAAAAAAGTTCCACTTAAACTTAAGGAAAATTTTATAAGATGGTGGTAAGACCTGCAATGACTTATGGTGAATGTTGGCCAATAAAAGTGAAGCATAAGACTAAGTTAAGTGTTACAGAGATGAGGATGCTCAAGTGGATGAGTGGATTTACTCTTAGAGATAGAATGCAAAATGAGTATGTTCAGGAAAAAATTGGAGTAGCTCAAGTGGTAGATAAGATTAGGGAGAGTTGCCTTAGATGGTTTGGCCATCATAAAGCGCCTACGTCCATGACCATTAGGAGAGTAGATGCATTAGATTTACCTTATGTTAAGAAAGGTAGAGGTAGACCTAAAAGACTTGGTTAAGATGTATAAAATGATCTTAGTATACTTGAATTAAATGAGAATTTGACACATAATAGGACACAATGGAGACGAAGGATTCATGTAGCCGACCCCACCTAGTCGGATTAAGGCTTGTTGTTGTTGTTGTTGTTGTATTGTATTTTTTATTTTTATTCATGTTTATTTTTTATTTTTATATAGATTAGTTTATTTATTTTAGGTTTATTTATTTTAGTTCAGGTTTTCTATTTTAGTTTATTTTTTAGTTAAGTTTTATTTTTATTTTATTTTTAAGGTTTAGGTTTTATTTTTAATTTTTTTGTTTAGGTTTAGGTTTTTATTTTATTTTTTAAGGTTTATGTTTTAGGTTTTTATTTTAAGTTTATTTTTAGGTTTTTTTTTTAGTTTAGGTTTTAGTTTATTTTTAATTTATTTTATTTTATTTTTTTAGGTTTAGATTTAGGTTTAGTCTATTTTTGGTTTAGGTTTAGGTTTTATTTATTTTTGTTTAGTTTATTTTAGTTTAAGTTTAGTTCATTTTATTTTGTTTATTTTATTTTTATTTTAGGTTTAGGGTTTTTTTTGTATACGGTATAGGTTTTATTTTTTTTATTTTTAGGTTTTATTATTAGGTTTAGGTTTTTATTTAGTTTTTATTTTATTATTATTTTACCATTAGTTTTTATTTTTTATAGGTTTTTTATTCTTATGTTTATTTTATTTCCTAGTTTAGTTTAAGTTATAATTTATTTTATTTTTATTAATTTATTTAATTATATTTTTAAGTTTACATTTTGGTTTCTATTTTATTTTATTTTTAAATTTATTTAAGTTTAGGTTATTTTATTAATTTTATTTTTAAGTTTTATTTAGTTTAAGTTTAGGATTTTAGGTTTTTAGGGTTTAGGGTTTAGGTCACAGGGTTGGCTTTAGGGTTTGTGAACCCAGGGCTCAGGGCCTGGGTTGTGTCAGGTGGTGTGGCCATGGTTGGGGGGTTTAGGGGTTAGGGCTCAGGGTTGGGAGAGGTCAGGTTAGTTAGCACCTGGGTTGGGTTTAGGGTTTAGTAGCAGGCTCATGCCCAGGATTTAGGATTTAGGTTTGGGTTTAGTTTTAAAAAAATTAAGTAAACCAGTAGGTTTAGGTTTATTTAGTTTATTTGTTATTTATTTTAGTTTGTTTTATTTTTTTTTTTATTTAGTTTAGTTTATTTATTTTAGGTTTATTAATTTTAGTTTAGGTTTCTTATTTTATTTTTGTAGGTTTAGGTTTAAATTTATGTTTATTTTTTGTTTAGTTTTATTTTTATTTTATATTTTTAGGTTTATGTTTTATTTTCTTTTTTTAGGTTTAGGTTTAGGTTTTTATTTTTTTTAGTTTTAGGTATTAGGCTTTTATTTTTGGTTTAATTTTAGGTTTATTTTTTAGTTTAGGTTTAGGTTTTTTTAGTTTATTTTATTTTATTTAGTTTAGGGTTTAGGTTTAGTTCTTCTATGTCTAGGTTTAATTTATTTTATTTATTTTCTTTTAAGTTTTTTTTTTAGTTTAGGGTTTATGTTTTATTTTTATTCATTTTAGGTTTAACTTTAAATTTAGGTTTTCTAGTTTATTTTAGGTTTATTTTATTTTTATTTTAGTTTTTTATTTTATTTAGGTTTTATTCTTAGGTTTATTTTATTTTAGTTAGTTAAGTTTTAGTTTTTTATTATTTTATTTTATTTTATTTTATGTTTAGGTTTAGGTTAGTTTAGATTCTTATTTTATTTTATTTAGGTTTAGGTTTTATATATTTTATTTTAAGTTTATTTAGTTTAGGTTTGTGCCTTTAGGGTTTAAGGTTTAGGGTTTAGAATTTAAGGTTTAGGGTTTATGGTTTAGGGTTTGGGGGTTTAGGGTTTTAGGTTTAAGGTTTAGGGTTTGGGGTTTAGAGTTTAGGGTCTTAGGGTTTAGGGTTTAGGGTTTAGGGTTTAGGGTTTGGGGGTTTAGGGTTTAGGGTTTAGTGTTGGAGGTTTTAGGGTTTAGGGTTTAAGTTTTAGGGTTTAGGGTTTAGTGTTTTAGGGTTGAGGCTTTAGGGTTTAGGGTTTAGGGTTAGGGTTATTCTTAATTTTTTTTATTTCTTTATTTTGTTTATTTTTTAAAAATTAATTAAACTATTAGGATTAAGTTTATTTAGTTTATTATTTATTTATTTTAGTTTTTTTAATTTTTTATTTTCATTTAGGTTTATTTTTATTTTTATTTAGTTTACTTTATTTATTTTAAGATTAAGACTAAATTTATGTTTATTTTTTTAGTTTAGTTTTATTTTTATTTTATTTTTTAGCTTTAGGTTTTATTTTTTATTTATTGGTTTAGTCTTAGGTTTTTATTTTATTTTTTTAGGTTCAAGTTTTATAATTTTATGTTAGGTTTATTTTTAGATTTTATTTTTTAGTATAGATTTAGGTTCATTTTTAGTTTATTTTATTTTATTTAGGGTTTATTTTTTTTAGTTTATTTAGGTTTAGGTTTAGGTTTTATTTATTTTAGTTTAGTTTATTTTAGTCTAGGTTTAGGTTTATTTTATTTTTATTTTAGGTTTAGTTTTTTTTTAGTTTATGATTTCAATTTTATTTTTTAATCATTTTTTGGGTTTTATTTTTAGGTTTAGGCTTTTATTTTTATTTGATTCTATTTTATTTTAGGTTTAGTTTAATTTTATTTTTTAAGTTAAGTTTTTATTTTATTTAGGTATTTTATTCTTATGTTTATTTTATTTTTTAGTTTAATTTAGATTTGATTTGATTTTATTTTATTTTTAGGTTTAGGTTTTTATTTTATTTTGTTTAGGTTTCTTTTTTATATATATTTGATTTTTATGTTTTATTTAGTTTAGGTTTAGGTTTTAGGCTTTTAGGGTTTAGGGTTTAAGGTCGTAGGGTTTAAAGTATTAGGGTTTTAAGGTTTGGGGTTTAGGGTTTAATGTTTAGTCTTTAGGGTTTAGGGATTAGGTTTTAGGGTTTAGAGTTTAGGTTTTTTTTTTCAAATTAATTAAATTGGCAAGTTTAGGTTTATTTAGTTTATTTAGTTTGTTTTTTACTTATTTTGGTTTATTTTTTATTTATTTTAGTTTATTGTATTTTTTACTTATTTTATTTATTTTAATGTTTAGCCAAGAATTTCATTTTTATCGTCGTATTAGTAAATCTGAAGTTAGTGAAGCTTTAAAGAAACTGAAATGTGGAAAAGCAGTAGGACCGGATAATATTTCAATAGATGTGTGGAAATGTTTAGAAGATCAAGGAATTTCTTGGCTTACAAATCTTTTTAATGTTATTTTGAAGACTAAAAAGATGCCAGATGAGTGGGGAAAGAGTTTGTTGGTTCCTATATTTAAGAATAAAGGTGATGCACAAGAGTGTGCAAATTATAGAGGAATTAAGCTAATGTGCCATACATTAAAATTATGGGAGAGAGTAATTGAGCATAGGTTACGATGTGATACAAAAGTTTCTCACAATCAGTTTGGTTTCATGCCAGGTAGATCTACTATGGATGCTATACATTTGTTAAGAGGTTTGATGGAGAAGCATAGAGAAAGTAAGACGGATCTACATATGATATTTATTGATTTAGAGAAAATCTATGATAAAGTTTCAAGAGATGTTCTTTGGAGAGTTCTAGAACAGAAAGGAGTTAATATTGGTTATATTCAAGTCATTAAGGATATGTATACTAAAGCTGTTACTTGTGTCCAAACACAAGGAGGATTGACAAAATATTTTCCTATTTCAGTTGGATTACATCAAAGATCAACATTAAGCCCTTAACTTTATACTTTAGTTATGGATGTTCTTACGAGGCATTTACAAGAAGATGTACCTTGGTGTATGCTTTTTGCTGATGACATTCTTCTTGTTGATAAGACTAGAGAGGGAGTGCAGCCGAAACTTGAATTATGGAGGTCAACTTGAGAGTCTAAAGGTCTTTGTTTAAGTAGATCTAAAACTGAATATATGGAGTGTAATTTTAGTTGTAGAAGTTTTAGTGATAGTGTTGTGACTTTAGGTGATCAAGTCATTAATAAGAGTGAGCGATTCAGATATTTAGGCTCTATTGTTCAAAATGATGGTGAAATAGATGGAGATGTTATTAGTAGAATTCAAGTTGGATGGTTGAAGTGGAGGAATGCATCTCGCCTATTATGTGAAAAAAAAGTTCCACTTAAACTTAAGGGAAAATTTTATAAGATGGTGGTAAGACCCGCAATGACTTATGGGTAATGTTGGCCAATAAAAGTGAAGCATAAGACTAAGTTAAGTGTTACAGAGATGAGGATGCTCAAGTGGATGGGTGGCTTTACTCTTAAAGATAGAATGCAAAATGAGTATGTTCGGGAAAAAATTGGAGTAGCTCGAGTGGTAGATAAGATTAGGGTGAGTTGCCTTAGATGGTTTGGCCACATAAAGCGTCAGCCATCCGATGACCCGATTAGGAGAGTAGATGCATTAGATTTACCTTATGTTAAGAAAGGTAGAGGTAGACCTAAAAAGACTTGGTTAAGATGTATAAAAATGATCTTAGTATACTTGAATTAAATGAGAATTTGACACATAATAGGACACAATGGAGACGAAGGATTCATGTAGCCGACCCCACCTAGTGGGATTAAGGCTTGTTGTTGTTGTTGTTGTATTGTATTTTTATTTTTATTCATGTTTATTTTTTATTTTTATTTAGATTAGTTTATTTATTTTAGGTTTATTTATTTTAGTTCAGGTTTTCTATTTTAGTTTATTTTTTAGTTAAGTTTTATTTTTATTTTATTTTTAAGGTTTAGGTTTTATTTTTTATTTTTAGGTTTAGGTTTATTTTTTATTTTATATTTTAAGGTTTATGTTTTAGGTTTTTATTTTAAGTTTATTTTTAGGTTTTCTTTTTTAGTTTAGGTTTTATTTTATTTTTAATTTATTTTATTTTATTTTTTTAGGTTTAGGTTTAGGTTTAGTCTATTTTTGGTTTAGGTTTAGGTTTTATTTATTTTTATTTAGTTTATTTTAGTTTAAGTTTAGTTCATTTTATTTTGTTTATTTTATTTTTATTTTAGGTTTAGGGTTTTTTTTTGTTTTCGGTATAGGTTTTATTTTTTTTATTTTTAGGTTTTATTATTAGGTTTAGGTTTTTATTTAATTTTTATTTTATTTTATTTTAGGTTTATTTTTTTTTTTTTTTTTCTTTAGTTTTTATTTTTTATAGGTTTTTTATTTTTATGTTTATTTTATTTCCTAGTTTAGTTTAAGTTATAATTTATTTTATTTTTATTAATTTATTTAATTATATTTTTAAGTTTTCATTTTGGTTTTTATTTTATTTTATTTTTAAATTTATTTAAGTTTAGGTTATTTTATTTATTTTATTTTTAAGTTTTATTTAATTTAAGTTTAGGATTTTAGGTTTTTAGGGTTTAGGGTCAGGTCACTTGTGGTTTGGCTTTAGGGTGTATAGGGTGGGTGGGTGTGGTCAGGTCAGGGCCATGGTTTGGGGGTTTGGGGTGGTAGGGTTTAGGGTGTGAGTTTAGGGTCAGTTTAGTAATGGGGTTTGGGTTTAGGGAGGTCAGTGTGCCTGGATCAGATTTTTAGTGGGGTTTAGTTTTTAAAAAAAAAGCAAACCAGTAGTTTAGGTTTATTTATTTGTTATTTATTTTAGTTTATTTTATTTTTTCTTTTTATTTAGTTTAGTTTATTTATTTTAGGTTTATTAATTTTAGTTTAGGTTTCTTATTTTATTTTTGTAGGTTTAGGTTTAAATTTATGTTTATTTTTTTGTTTAGTTTTATTTTTTTTTATATTTTTAGGTTTAGGTTTTATTTTCTTTTTTTGGGTTTAGGTTTAGGTTTTTATTTTTTTTAGATTTAGGTATTAGGCTTTTATTTTGGGTTTAATTTTAGGTTTATTTTTTAGTTTAGGTTTAGGTTTTTTTAGTTTATTTTATTTTATTTAGTTTAGGGTTTAGGTTTAGTTCTTCTATGTTTAGGTTTTATTTATTTTAGTCTTGGTTTACGTTTATTTTACTTTTATTATAGGTTTAGGTTTTTTTTTTTAGTTTAGGGTTTATGTTTTATTTTTTTTATTCATTTTTAGGTTTAACTTTTAAATTTAGGTTTTTCGTTTATTTTAGGTTTATTTTATTTTTATTTTGTTTAGTTTTTATTTTATTTAGGTTTTTTATTCTTAGGTTTATTTTATTTTTTAGTTAGTTAAGTCTTTTTTAGTTTTTTTATTATTTTATTTTATTTTATTTTTATGTTTAGGTTTAGGTTTTAGTTTAGATTCTTATTTTATTTTATTTAGGTTTAGGTTTTTTATATATTTTATTTTTAAGTTTTATTTAGTTTAGGTTTAGGTTTTAGGTTTTAGGGTTTTTTAGGGTAGAATTTAAGGTTGGGTTTATGGAGGGTCTGGGGTTTAGGGTAAGGTTTAGTGGTCTGGGGTTTAGAGTTTGTGGTCTCAGGTTTAGTGGTGTGGTTTAGGGTTTGGGGGGGTTTAGGGTTTAGGGTTTAGTGTTGGAGGTTTTAGGGTTTGGGCTTAAGCCTAGGGTCAGGGTTTGGTTTTAGTGGTTGAGGCTTTTAGTTTTGTGGTTAGGGTTATTTTAATTTTATTTCTTTATTTGTTTATTTTTAAAAATCAAACCATGGATTAAGTTTATTTAGTTTATTTTTTATATTTAGTTTTTTTTTTATTTTTATTTTCATTTAGGTTTATTTTTATTTTTTTTAGTTTAGTTTATTTATTTTAGGATTAGGACTAAATTTATGTTTATTTTTTTAGTTTTGTTTTATTTTTATTTTATATTTTAGGTTTAGGTTTTATTTTTTATTTATTGGTTTAGTCTTAGGTTTTTATTTTATTTTTTTAGGTTCAAGTTTTAGGTTTTTATGTTAGGTTTATTTTTAGATTTTATTTTTAGTATAGATTTAGGTTCATTTTTAGTTTATTTTATTTTATTTAGTTTAGGGTTTATGTTTTTAGTTTATTTTAGGTTTAGGTTTAGGTTTAGGTTTTATTTATTTTAGTTTAGTTTATTTTAGTTTAGGTTTAGGTTTATTTTATTTTTATTTTAGGTTTAGTTTTTTTTAGTTTACGATTTAGGTTTTATTTTTTAATCATTTTTTTGGTTTTATTTTTAGGTTTAGGCTTTTATTTTTATTTGATTCTATTTTATTTTAGGTTTAGTTTAATTTTATTTTAAGTTAAGTTTTTATTTTATTTAGGTATTTTATTCCTATGTTTATTTTATTTTTTAGTTTAATTTAGATTTGATTTTATTTTATTTTATTTTTAGGTTTAGGTTTTTATTTTATTTTGTTTAGGTTTCTTTTTTATATATATTTTATTTTTATGTTTTATTTAGTTTAGGTTTAGGTTTTAGGCTTTAGGGTTTAGGGTTTAGGGTCGTAGGGTTTAGAGTATTAGGGTTTTAAGGTTTGGGGATTACGGTTTAATGTTTAGTCTTTAGGGTTTAGGGATTAGGTTTTAGGGTTTAGAGTTTAGGTTTTTTTTTTCAAATTAATTAAATCGGCAAGTTTAGGTTTATTTAGTTTTTTTAGTTTATTTTTTACTTATTTTGGTTTATTTTTTATTTATTTTAGTTTATTGTATTTTTTACTTATTTTATTTATTTTAATGTTTAGCCAAGAATTTCATTTTTATCGTCGTATTAGTAAATCTGAAGTTAGTGAAGCTTTAAAGAAACTGAAATGTGGAAAAGCAGTAGGACCGGATAATATTTCAATAGATGTGTGGAAATGTTTAGAAGATCAAGGAATTTCTTGGCTTACAAATCTTTTTAATGTTATTTTGAAGACTAAAAGATGCCGATGAGTGGGGAAAGAGTTTGTTGGTTCCTATATTTAAAAAGGTGATGCACAAGAGTGTGCAAATTATAGGAATTAAGCTAATGTGCCATACATTAAAATTATGGGAGAGAGTAATTGAGCATTACGATGTGATACGTAAGTTTCTCTCGCTTTGGTTTCATGTCAGGTAGATCTACTATGGATGCTACACATTTGTTAAGAGGTTTGATGGAGAAGCATAGAGAAAGTAACAAGGATCTACATAAAATATTTATTGATCTAGAGAAAATCTATGATAAAGTTTCAAGAGATGTTCTTTGGAGAGTTCTAGAACAGAAAGGAGTTAATATTGGTTATATTCAAGTCATTAAGGATATGTATACTAAAGCTATTACTTCTGTCCAAACACAAGGAGGATTGACAAAATATTTTCCTATTTCAGTTGGATTACATCAAAGATCAACATTAAGCCCTTATCTTTATACTTTATTTATGGATGTTCTTACGAGGCATTTACAAGAAGACGTAGCTTGGTGTATGCTTTTTGCTGATGACATTCTTCTTGTTGATAAGACTAGAGAGGGAGTCCAGCCAAAACTTGAATTATGGAGGTCAACTTGAGAGTCTAAAGGTTTTTGTTTAAGTAGATCTAAAACTGAATATATGGATTGTAATTTTAGTTGTAAAAGTTTTAGTGATAGTGTTGTGACTTTAGGTGATCAAGTCATTAATAAGAGTGATTTATCTTATTTAGGCTCTATTGTTCAAAATGATGGTGAAATAGATGGAGATGTTATTAGTAGAATTCAAGTTGGATGGTTGAAGTGGAGGAATGCATCCGCCTATTATGTGATAAAAAGTTCCACTTAAACTTAAGGGAAAATTTTATAAGATGGTGGTAAGACCGCAATGACTTATGGTGCGAATGTTGGCCAATAAAAGTGAAGCATAAGACTAAGTTAAGTGTTACAGATGAGGATGCTCAAGTGGATGAGTGGCTTTACTCTTAGAGATAGAATGCAAAATGAGTATGTTCGGGAAAAAATTGGAGTAGCTGGTAGATAAGATTAGGAGAGTTGCCTTAGATGGTTTGGCCACATAAAGCGTCGGTCGTCCGATGACCCGATTAGGAGAGTAGATGCATTAGATTTACCTTATGTTAAGAAAGGTAGAGGTAGACCTAAAAAGACTTGTTTAAGAATTATAAAAAATGATCTTAGTATACTTGAATTAAATGAGAATTTGACACATAATAGGACACAATGGAGACGAAGGATTCATGTAGCCGACCCCACCTAGTGGGATTAAGGCTTGATGTTGTTGTTGTTGTTGTTGTTGTATTGTATTTTTTATTTTTATTCATGTTTATTTTTTTTATTTAGATTAGTTTATTTATTTTAGGTTTATTTATTTTAGTTCGTTTCTATTTTAGTTTATTTTTAGTTAAGTTTTATTTTTATTTTATTTTTAAGGTTTAGGTTTTATTTTTTATTTTTAGGTTTAGGTTTAGGTTTTTATTTTAATTTTTAAGGTTTATGTTTTAGGTTTTTATTTTAGGTTTATTTTTAGGTTTTCTTTTTTAGTTTAGGTTTTAGTTTATTTTTAATTTATTTTATTTTATTTTTTTAGGTTTAGGTTTAGGTTTAGTCTATTTTTGGTTTAGGTTTAGGTTTTATTTATTTTTGTTTTGTTTATTTTAGTTTAAGTTTAGTTCATTTTATTTTGTTTATTTTATTTTTACTTTAGGTTTCGGGTTTTTTTTTTGTTTAGGGTTTAGGTTTTATTTTTTTTTATTTTTAGGTTTTATTATTAGGTTTAGGATTTTATTTAGTTTTTATTTTATTTTATTTTAGGTTTATTTTATTTTTATTTTACCTTTAGTTTTTATTTTTTATAGGTTTTTTATTCTTATATTTATTTTACTTCCTAGTTTAGTTTAGGTTATAATTTATTTTATTTTTATTAATTTATTTAAATATATTTTTAAGTTTACATTTTGTTTTTTATTTTATTTTATTTTTTAATTTATTTAAGTTTAGGTTATTTTATTTATTTTATTTTAAGTTTTATTTAGTTTAAGTTTAGGATTTAGGTTTGTGGTTTTCCAGGTCATTTTGGTAGCTTGTGGTTTAGGTATTTTAAGGTTTAGGGTTTATGGTTTAGGGTTAGGGTTAGGGTTATCGTTTGGGTTAGGGTTAGGGTTTAGGGTTTGGGGTTTAGGGTTTAGAGTTTAGGGTTAGTTTAGTGTTTTGGGTTTAGGGTTTAGGGTTGTAGGTTTACATTTTAGGATTTAAGATTTAGGTTTGGGATTTAGTTTTTTTAAAAAAATTAAGTAAACCAGTAGGTTTAGGTTTATTTAGTTTATTTGTTATTTATTTTAGTTTATTTTATTTTTTCTTTTTATTTAGTTTAGTTTATTTATTTTAGGTTTATTAATTTTAGTTTAGGTTTCTTATTTTATTTTTGTAGGTTTTGGTTTAATTTTATGTTTATTTTTTTGTTTAGTTTTATTTTTATTTTGTTTTTTTAGGTTTAGGTTTTATTTTCTTTTTTAAGGTTTAGGTTTAGGTTTTTATATTTTTTAGGTTTAGGTATTAGGCTTTTATTTTTGGTTTAATTTTAGGTTTATATTTTAGTTTAGGTTTAGGTTTCTTTAGTTTATTTTATTTTATTTAGTTTAAGGTTTAGGTTTAGTTTTTCTATGTTTAGGTTTTATTTATTTTAGTCTAGGTTTACGTTTATTTTATTTTTATTATAGGTTTAGGTTTTTTTTTAGTTTAGGGTTTATGTTTTATTTTTTTATTCATTTTTAGGTTTAACTTTTAAATTTAGGTTTTTCTTTTATTTTAGATTTATTTTATTTTTATTTTAAGTTTAGTTTTTATTTTATTTAGGTTTTTTATTCTTAGGTTTATTTTATTTTTTAGTTAATTAAGTTTTTTTTAGTTTTTTTATTATTTTATTTTATTTTATTTTTATGTTTAGGTTTAGGTTTTAGTTTAGATTCTTATTTTATTTTATTTAGGTTTAGGTTTTTTATATATTTTATTTTTAAGTTTTATTTAGTTTAGGTTTAGGTTTTTAGGTTTTTAAGGTTTAAGGTTTAGGGTTTAGAATTTATGGTTTAGGGTTTTTGGTAGGTTTGGGGGGGTTTAGGCCAAGGTTTAGGGTATGGTTATGGTTGGGTGTGGTTAGTTTAGGGTTTAGGGTTTAGGGTTTGGGGGTTTAGGGTTTAGGGTTTAGGGTTTAGGGTTTAGTGTTTTAGGGTTGAGGGTTTAGGGTTTAGGATTTAGGGTTAGGGTTATTTTTAATTTTTTTTATTTCTTTATTTTGTTTATTTTTTAAAAATTAACTAAACTGTTAGGATTAAGTTTATTTAGTTTATTTTTTATTTATTTTAGTTTTTTTATTTTTTTTATTTTCATTTAGGTTTATTTTTATTTTTATTTAATTTAGTTTATTTATTTTAGGTTTATTTTTTTTAGTTTAGGTTTTTTATTTTAGTTGAGGGTTTAGATTTTATTTTTTATTTATTTTTAAGTTTTATTTTTATGTTTATTGTTTAGGTTTAGGTTTTTACTTAGTTTTTAATTTATTTTATTTTTATTTTAGGTTTGGATTTTATTTTATTTAGTTTTATTTTTTAGTTTAGTTTAGGTTTTTATTTATTTTAGTTTAGTTCATTTTTATTTTTTATTTTATTTTCGTTTTAGGTTTAGGTTTAGGTTTTAATTTATGTTTTTATTTATTTTATTTTTTATTTTATTTTGGTAATAATATTTTTATTTATTTTCTTTTAGGTTTTTTTTTTAGTTTAGGTTTAGGATTTTAGCTTTTTATGGTTTAGGGTTTAGGGTTTAGGGTTTAAGGTTTAGGGTTAGTTTAGGGTTTAGGGTTTTTTTATCTTTAGGGTTTATTTATTTTAGTTTAGTTTATTTTAGGTTAGGTTTAGTTTATTTTATTTTATTAATTTATTTTGATTTTAGGTTTAGATTTTTTTTTCTTTTTTAGTTTAGGGTTTAGGTTTTAGTTTTTTAATATTTTTAGGTTTTATTTTTATGTTTATTTTCTAGGTTTAGGTTTTATTTATTTTTTATATTATTTTATTTTAGGTTTACTTTATTTTTATTTTATATGTAGTTTTTATTTTATATAGGTTTTATTCTTAGGTTTATTTTATGTTTTAGTTTTTTTTATCTTATTTTATTTTATTTTTTGTGGTTTATGTTTAGTTTAGGTTTATATTTATTTTATTTTATTATTTTAGTTAGTTATTTATTTATTTTATTTTTATTATTTTAGTTTAGGTAGGTTTTAGGTTTTTAGGTTTAGCTTTAGCCTGTGGTGGGTTTAGGTTAGGGTTTGAAGGTTTAGGGTTTAGGTTTGGTATGGTTTTAGGAAGTTTTGGATTTAGGGTTTAGGGTTTAGTGACGAGTGTTTTTTTGTGGTTTAGGGTTTATTGTATGTAGGGTTTATGGTTATTAGGGTTTAGGGTTTTCAATTTAAGCAAACCCGACAGGTTTGGCATATTTTATTTATTTATTTATTATTTTAGATTTATTTAGGTTTATTTTATTTTACTTTATTTATTTATTTTAGTTTTATTTTAGTTTATTTTTTTTAGGTTTAGGTTTATGTTTATTTTTTAGTTTAGTTTTATTTTGTTTTATTTTAGTTTAGGTTTTATTTTTATTTTAGGTTTAGGTTTAGGTTTTAATTTTATTTAGGTTTAGAGGGTTTATGGTGGGGGGGTTTAGGTTTGAGAGGGTTTAGGTGTGGAGGGTTTAGGATTTAGGGTTTTAGGGTCACGGAGGGTTTAGTGTGGTTTTAGGGTTTAGGGTTTAGGGTTTGGGTTTTAGGTTTAGGGTTCTGGTTTTAGTTTATGGTTTAGTGTTTTTTATTTTTTTAATAGTTAACAAATTCAGATTCAAGATTTGTTCTTTTTAATTTCATCAACTAAGTGACAAACCAGGGAAGTGAGGTAATCAAAGTAGAGCTCATAACAAGTTGGTTCATCCTAGAGCTTTTCAAGTATGAGAGCTTATTTTAGTTCTAAGGAGACTAATTGTTGCCCGTCAAAATATGGGAGGCAAGTTTGAACCCACTTAGGAAGGCTCTTATGCCATAGAGAAGGCCTACCAAGGAGGATCTTATCAACTCATAAATTGTAAGGGAGAGCACCCAATGCTTCCAATCAATGGGCTCTACCCAAAGAAATACTATCCATAAATCACGTTCCAAAATGATTATCAATAAAACCTCTTTTCATCTCAAATTTCATCTCTTCTGTGTTGAGACATATCTTTGCTCGCGAATCCACCACAACGTGTTTTGGGTAGGTGTAAGGAACCCAAGCGGCATCCTATCCTTAGTAACACAACACCAACAAAAACTACACGCAACCACATATTAAACAAACATATAAATGTCTATTTATGTACAATCATTTTAAACAAAGGCAAGATGATTCAAGCTCATAACAAGTTGGTCTGTCCTAGAGCTTTTTATGTAGAAGGGCTTGTTTTAGTTCTAAGGAGACCGATTGTTGCTCGTTGAAAGATGGGAGGCAAGTTTGAACCCACTTGGGAAGGCCCTTAAGCCACAGAGAAGGCCTACCAAGGAGGATCTTATCAACTCATAAATTGTAACGGAGAGTGCCCAATGCTTCCCATCAATGAGCTCTACCTAAAGAAATACTATCCATAAATCACATTCTGAAATGATTATAAAAAAACTTCTTTTCATCTCAAATTTTATCTCTTTTATGTTGAGACATATCTTTTGCTCGTGAATCTGCCACGATGAGTTTAGGGTAGGTGTAAGGAACCCAAGCTACATCCTATCCTTAGTAACACAACACCAACACAGACTACACACAACCATATATAAAACAAACATGATGACACATTTCACTTGAAAATCTGAGTAGTTGAGATAAGGACAGAAGAATATCATGAGTGGATAATAAGATCTTAAAGTGTGATGATATAAGATCTCAACCATATTGCTAGTACCCACTCACTGGCTTCCACTAATGAGATCACCTACCATTAATAGTTTTCCATTGTTCAGGGCACTAGGTCAATAGTTTTCCCACACATGTGGACTAACCATAATTTCATTAAACTCCTTTAGGTTATTAAACACCTAAAGATCTATCGAAGACTTAATTAATTAAATTCTATCATCATTAATATTTTTAATTTAATCAATTAAATAATTTAAGTAATTAACTAAACCTTAATTAGTTTGATTAATGGAATGAACTAGGGGAAATGAGCTAAGAAGGAAGCCTCAACCATGGCCTATAGGTTTATTCACTATTAAATAATAGTTAACCACTTAATTAATTAATCCGTTACTGTTCATGGGATTAATTAATGGTTAATTAACTTAAGAAAGTAATTAAAGATTAATTAGTTAATTTTCCTAATTAATTAAGCCATAAATCACAAGAAAATCAAGGGAGGTAGAGGTCATCCCATTAAATTAACCCACAAAGTTTGGGTTTATTACTTAAGTAATTAAGGAATTATTAAGCTAATTAATCTTGCAATGAAACACTAATTAAGCCTTAATTACTATTCTAAATAAATTAAGAGCATTTTTAATAAATGCTTCTTTAAAATACCTTTAAAATTAGTATTTATTTATATTTTTCAATTTTTTTACAAATATTTATGATTTTTACAAGTTTTAGCCATTAAAACACATTAATTAAGCCTAATTAACCTTTAACCCATCGGCACCATGTGGCACATGGTGCCGCGGGATTGGTTTTTAAAAATAATTCAAGTTTTATGTTTAAAGACAGCTTTCTCGTGCGCCATTCGATCTAAGATCGGACGAATATGATTTATCCCTTGGCACTAAAGGATTAAATTAGATAATTCTAATAGATCTAATCACGATAGTCTCCCCTACCTTCGAGGTAGGTTCTAGTTCCCACTCTGCTTTGCTCACCCGCACCCAACATCGTAACAAAAATAGGAAGGTCAAGCAGGACCACGAGCAAGTAGCCAGGGAGCTCGACGCTACTTCCCACATAGCTAAGGAAGGTTCTCCCCATGAGACATGTCCACTTTTGAGTGGCAGTAGGTTCCACCCCCTCTCAACCTCAGATGGAGAGAAAGATTACAAGAGGATTGCTACATCACCTCCACCACCAACATACTTTGAGGCACCAACTAGGGAGTGTAAGAGGCCCTATGCCAGACTTAGGACTATTCTATGCCAGGTTAGTAGAGATTATGGATGCTCGGAGCCTAGTACCTTGTTTGATCTAAGATCCATGATCCTTAGGAGCATTAGGGGTCAGATCCATAAAGAAAGAGCCTTGGAGGCGAGAGCCGCCAGGCGAGGAGCCAGTGAGGTACGCCGTGAAGTTGGCGACCCCGATGGATTTCCATGTTTGTTGCACTATTAGGGTCTATCATTCAGATAATATTATTCTTACTGGCACAGTTTGATGTAGGAGCAAATCAATTGAGAGGCAGTCAATGTTGCCATCACACTACTTCCTTTGTCATCCATCATCACTTGTTCAGCTTACAGTATCTACCACTCCTACCAAGCTTTAAAAGCCTGCATCTAAAGAAAGACCATCCCCACTGGTGATCTGGCTACATCCCAAGGATCCTACTCCATCCACTCTACTTATTGAAGTGAGATTGAGCTCCTCTGATCGACCCTCTACCTTAGCTGTGCTTAGGAAGGAGTGGCGACCCAGGAGCATCATCATTGCATCACCACCACCTTAGATAGAGGGAGAGAGGAGAGGGGACATAGACACAGTCCCCATGATAGTGGATCCTCCCAGTGATAAAGTCTTGATAGTAGGTAGCATCCGTAGCATAGAGATAGAGGAGCACAGTCCAACGGCTAGCATGTCAGCGGATGTTCATACTGGTCAAGCCAGGCATAGTAGATCAATCACTAGATGACATATTAGCAGACTACTTTATCAAGAAAAGATGGATTTTTAGGAGTGACCCTCAGATCAAGAGGAGGATAGAGTTAGCTTCGATCCTGATGAGGATAATTTATTGGATGACACAGCTGAGGTCCACATGGTTGACACACGGGGGTCCTTACAATAGGATTAGCTTAGCCATGAAGGTGTCATGCCAGAGGAAGGTGACACTTTTCACTCGACTCAGCACCTCCTCTACTAGCTAAGGTAGAGGAATGATCACATTTCCAAGATGGAGAAGAAAATAAAGGAGTTAATGGTAGTGGTTTTAGCATTGCATGCCTTAGCCCCAGTTTCACAGCCTTCTCCCATGGTAGCTAAAAGACTAGAGTTGGTTCATACTCTAGACCATCCGATGTGTACTCTCGTAGAGGATGATGCTAGTAGCTTGCATAGGAAGTTCATAGATTGCACCTCCATGCTTGAAAAGAATATCAAGCATATGGTAGAGCAGCAGGTGAGGGAAACAATGATGCAAGCCAGGGGGAGCTCATCCATTCCAATGGGTAGACCATACCTAGAGGAATTTGATGTAGTTTATTACCCCAAGGGTTTTGTACTACCTTCCTTCAAGATCTTTAATGACAGTGGGAACCCGTGCCAGCATATTGTACATTTTAGAGCTGGTTGTTGCAACATCGGTGGCAGTGACACACTCTTGTTCAGAATTTTTGTCAGCAGCCTAGCAGGGGTAGTAATTGATTAGTATGATGAACTGCCTAACAATTTAGTTAGGACTTTATAGAGTTTGAGCACCTCTTCATCAAGAGGTTTGTTGGAGCTCAGCAAAGAGTAACTGTAGGTGACCTCATTGTATCAAAGCAAGGTCCCAATGAGTCCCTTATTGATTATATTCTGAGGTGGTGCAACTTGAGCATGACATGCAAGCCTCAGTTGTCCAAACAACATGCCTTTGAGATTCTTCTCAAGAATATTCATGGCCTGGTCGCCTTCATGCATAAAGGCTTTACCATCCATACATTTGAGAAACTAATCAATAAGGTAGCTAGCTTGCAAGAGGTAGCCAAATAGTTACCCTTTCCCGACCAATCATCTCGATCCAAGCCATAGAAGATTTTCAAGAAGAAGCCAGGGATAGTTATATTAGTGGATAGAGGGAACCAGCCAGCCATAGTCTAGTATGAGAGACCCCGAGCTCAACAGTCTCCTTTACGATATTCTATGCCACCATCTCAGCCATCATATCAACTATCACAGCCATCACAATGACCATTCTCACCACCTCAGCAACATACCTAGTAGCGATACTCCTATCCACCACAGGTACCTATTACCCACCTACTCTTGCTGATATATTGAATAAGCCATATTCATTTAAGAGGGAGGTAGTTAAGAAAATCTTTAAGAATTTCTTAAAGAAACTTGACTTTCAGTTACTAGAGCCTAAGAGGTCAAAGGAAGTGGGCAAGAGTAATGATCCTAACTATTGCCCTTACCACCATAACATTAGTCATGTCATAGAGGATTGTATTACTTTTAAGGACTAGCTTGAGTGTAGCTACAAGTAAGGCATTATAGTTATCCAAAGGAATATTTATAAGAACAACCATTCAGTTCTACTAGAGTAATTCTTGAGGAAACTTATGATCCACTTAAGACAAAAGAAGGTTGGGATATTGTCTTATCCCGAACCTCTAAAAAAGTAGTTTCTAAGATCAAGAAACTCTCTTTACAGGTGCCTGAGGTAGCTCAAACCACCAACATCAAAGAAGGTTTGCAAGTTCCCAATGACAACTTGAAGAAGGTGACAGCATAGTAGCAGCAACAGCTCACCTTCCCTACCCGGGATAGCTCAGTAGCACAACCATTGCCCAAGTCCAGCACTCCACCCACCATTACTACTAATACTTCTTCTTCTACTAGCTCCTCTTCCACTAGCAAGAGCATTGTATCTGCGGACAAGGGCATTAAATCCATTAACCTGCTTACTTTATTATATTTTTATCATGTACCTCCACCCAAAAAGAAATCAATGAAGAAAGCTTTCACTTACATCTTGTCCACCTCTGACACTCTAGATTTTATTCATGTTAAAAACTCTCTAAGTCTAAAAAATAATAATAGCTCTAGTCATTCTGATCTAATCTCTTTTGACTTCTGAATTAATTAGATTCACCTCTTGAGATTGACTTGGAGTCAACTGACTCTGAAGACCCCATAGGAGAAGCTATAGGTGTACCTAATGAGAAGGTAGAACTTTCCATAAGGTCATTATTCCAAGAAGTCACTGAAGTCAACCTGCGCAGTGGCAAAGTTCTACCTCATAGAGTAGGACCTCTAGATAAGGGTAAATAAGTCATTAGTTCCAGTGAGTAGATAGCCCCTCCATAGGATGCTCCACCTATGGATATGCTTATGGAGGACCAAGTTAGAGTTGATTATAACATCCTAGCACATCTTAGAAAGTTGCCAAATAAATTAAGCATATATGATGCCCTTATCTTATCCAAAGAGATGAGGGAATCTCTAGTCTAAGCTCTTCTTGATCCAGAGATATGCTTACCTCTGCTGACTACTATTGAATAGGAGGAACACAGCTCAAAATACATTCTAGGAGTTACATTCAATGATGAAGACTTGCTTCTAGGGATGACCAAACACAACCACCCTCTTTACATCATAGTGGATGTTGGCAGATACGGTTTATCAAGAGTTCTGGTTGACTAAGGTGTACCAATCAATATTATAAGTTTAAGAACCTTTGCCTACTTGAGGATCAACATCTCCAAGCTCCAAAAAGAGAGGATGATGTTAAGAGGATTCAATGAACAAGATGAGAGGGACTTAGGCTCCATAGTATTGCCATTAGAGATAGATAACTGGAAGACTGAAGCCAAGTTTCATATAATAGACTCAGATACATCTTTCAATACTTCCCTTGGGAGACCATGGATACATGAGAATAACACAGTTCCATCCTCTCTACATTAGTGCATGAAGTTCATGAGAGGTGGAATTGAGTATTACGTCAAAGAAGATCTCAAACCATTCACAGTTCATGAGGTCGAGATATATGAGGATCTGGCCTATTTTTTCCCCAAAACCAATGAGTCCATTCTCACGAATCTTGTCAAGATCCACATGAGGGACAAAAAGAAAGAAAAGAAAAGAAAAAAAAGAAAAAGAAAGGAAAAGAAGAGAAAGATAAAGAAAATATAAGAGGGCGAGACATGGACTTAGAGGGGAGATATCAAACATGACATTAGATTCCACCCACAATTTGTTACTCCATTCGAACACATGGGAAGGATGACTCGACCTCCACCAGGCAGAGGAAGAGGACGGTTCAGAGATAGCCCCTAAGGTGGAAAGCCTCCCTATTGGCCACCCAATAGGAGATATTTTCTAGACACTAGTAGTACACCTGCTATCCACATAAACTTAGAATCTGGTTCAGAGGATGAGTCTTATATGGTTAGCACACCATCGAGCTCTTCTCAGCAACAAATCCCTTTTGAGGTGATGTTTGAGCATGATAGTGATGAAGACCGGGCACCAAATAAAAACATAAGTGTACCAAAGTCTACATATGAAACAGTCAGGCATCAGTTGTGAACCTTAGCTCTGACCCCACTTTCCTCACAAAATGTTGAGGGTTTGGTAGTTAAGGAAGCCCCTATGTCATCCACAGATGGGAAGACTCAGAGATTTTTTTAAGGAGTATCATCCTTAAGTCAGAAAGCTGATGTAGAACTTGTGGATAATTCATCCAAAGATTTAATACAATTTTCTTTTGATTGGTAGTCTCCTTGTGTTCTTAATCTAGCAAAGAAGGGATATGATTTCAAACCCTTATATGTGGATCCAAGTCTTGGAATCAATTTAGAACTTGAAGCAACTCATTTGATTTTTAGGGTTTAGGGTTTAGGGTTAGGTTTTTAGGTTTTGTTTATTTTATTTTCATTTTACGTTTAATTTTTATTCTATTTAGCTTTTTTATTCTTAGGTTTATTTTTTTGTTTAGTTTAGGTTTTTATTTATTTTATTTTAGTTTTATTTATTAATTTATTTTATTTTATTTTTAGGTTTTGGTTTAAGCTTTTAGTTTAAGTTTATATTTTATATTTTTTTATTTTATTTAGGTTTAGGTTTATTTATTTATTTTAAGTCATTAGTTTAGGTTTAGGTTAGGTCTTAAAGGGTAGGAGGGTTTGGGTTTAGGATTAGGGAGGTCATATTGAGTGGGTAGGGTTTTATGTTTAGCTTTAGGATTAGGGTAGGGTTTTAGATTAGGATTTTGGAGGGTTTTAGGGTTTAGGGTGGGTAGTTAGGGTTTAATATTTTTAGGATTTATTTTATTTTGTTTATTTTATTTTTATTTTAAGTTTAGGTTTTTTTAGTTAGGATTTAAGTTTTATTTTTATTTATTTTTAGGTTTTATTTTAAGGTCTATTTTTTAAGTTTAGTTTTTTATTTAGTTTTTATTTTATTTTATTTTAGATTTATTTTATTTTAATTTTTTGTTTAGTTTTTATTTTATTTAGGTATTTTTTTTCTTAGGTTGATTTTATTTTTTAGTTTTGTTTAGGTTTTATTTAGTTTATTTTAGTTATTATTATTAGTTTATTTTATTTTATTTTAGGCTTAAGTTTTTATTTTATTTTAATTTTTTATTTTATTTAGGTTTAGCTTTTATTTATTTATTTTATTTTTAGGTATTGTTCAGTTTAGGTTTATGTTTTTAGGTTTTTAGGGATTGGGGTTTATGGAGTTAGGAAGGTTTAGTGTAAGCTTAGGGTTAGGATTTTTTAGAGCCCAATGACCAGGTTAGCCAGAGGGTGGGAAGGGTTTAGGCTTTTGGTTTTAGGTTTGTTTTGGTTTATGGTTGGTCAGTTAGTTTTATTTTTTAGGGTTTTAGGATTTAGGTTAGGTGGTCAATTTAGGAGGTCAGTTTAGGTTTTAGGGTTTAAGATTTAGGGTTTTTAGGGTAAGTCACCTATGAAAGGTTAGTTTGGGGTTTTTGAGGGTTTTAATTAAGTAAATGGTTTAGGTTTATTTAATTTATTTTTATTTATTTTAGTTTATTTTATTTTTATTTTATTTAGGTTTAGTTTTATTTTAGTTTAGTTTATTTATTTTATGTATATTTTAATTTAGGTTTTATTTTAGTTTATTTTTTAGGTTTAGGTTTAGGTTTATGTTTATTTTTTAGTTTAGTTTTATTTTTATTTTTATTTTAATTTTTAGGTTTATGTTTAGGTTTTTATTTTATATTTTTAGGTTTTGGTTTTAAGTTTTTATTTTAAGTTTATTTTAAGGTTTTTATTTTTAGTTTAAGTTTAGGTTTATTTTTAGTTTATTTTATTTTATTTATTTTAAGGTTTAGGTTTAGTTTATCTTAGGTTTAGAATTACGTTTTATTTATTTTAGTTTAATTTATTTTACTTTAGGTTTATGTTTATTTTAGCTTTAGGTTCTTTTTTTAGTTTAGGATTTAGGTTTTATTTTATATTTATTTTTAGGTTTTATTTTAGATTTAGTTTTTAGGTTTAGTATTTTATTTTGTTTTTATTTTATTTTATTTTAGGTTCACTTTATTTTTATTTTACATTTAGATTTTATTTTATTTAGGTTTTTTTTTATTTTAAGGTATATTTTATTTTTTTTAGTTCAATTTAGGTTTTATTTTATTTTATTTTATTTTAGTTTTTATTTTTTATTTTATTTTAATTTTAGGTTTAGGTTTAGGTTTAGGTTTTAGTTTAGGTTATTATTTTATTTTATTTATTTTATTTTATTTAGGTTTAGGTTTTTTAATTTATTTTAGTTTTAGGTTTTATTTAGATTAGGTTTAGGTTTTTAGGTTTTAAGGTTTTTAAGGTTTACAATTTAGGGTTTAACGTTTAGGGTTTTTGGTTTTTTTTTTTAACAGAGAACAAATTAAATGAGGTAAGTGAGGTAATTAAATGAGGTCCTTGGGGCTAGCAAAATCCTCGTATTCTCTGGATGTCTAGACTAAATACCCATTACCATTCAATCTTACATAAATCAACTCATGAATAGAGGAAAGAGAACTCAACATTCATACACTTAAGCTATAAGCACATGCATTTCTTATGTATTTATATCAAGCATCATAACACATATTGTTATTCATTTATAAGCTTTCAAAAAATACATTTTGGATTTAATAGTGATAATAGCCAAGGTTATATTAAATTAAATCAACACATGCCATAAAGGAAATCCATTATATTTTACTTTATTTTGAAAAGATGGATGCATGAATTTAGATGACATACCAAATTTAATAGGATTGGAAAGAGGACAATCAAATATAAGCATGTGATTCATTCAGCCAAACTAGTTCTTTTGGATAATAAAATCAATTAAGATTATTTAAAGCAAACCAAAGCTTCTTTATTAATTAAGTTTTGGATTTGATTTGACTTAAAGAGGAGAAGAGAAATCATCACTTGTTGTTTTAAACCCATTCCCACATTAGCGATTTGATTTAATTTAAGGATATGTAATTAAGTTGATTTTATGGGTTGATTAAGTTGAACCTTTAATTGGATGAATTAATTACCGTGACTCACGTCACTTTAAAGTAATTAACTAAATAATTATGAGCCAACATGATATGCATGGAAAATAAACTTGCAATGATCCTAGTAAATAAACGGGGCCTAATGCAATTGGCTCATGATTAGTACTTAATTAGATTAAAGACTTAAATAATTACTCTTATGGTTTTCCCACACATGTGGACTAACCATAATTTCATTAAACTCCTTTAGGTTATTAAACACCTAAAGATCTACCCCATGATTTAATTAATTAAGGTATGATGTGCTTATGATTTTAATTTGATTAAGTGATTTAATTAATTAGTTAAATGTTAATTAATTTCATTTAAAAAAAGGGTGAAATGAACATAGGGAAAGGGGTCCCAACCATACTCTTTAGTTAACTTACTATTAAACAATGATTAATAAACTTAATTAATCAATTTGTTACTGTTCATGGGATTAATTAATCATTAATTAACTTAAAAGAATAGTTAAGGTTTAATTTGTCAATTTTACTAATTAAGTGAGCAATAAATCCCAAGAAAATCATTGGAGGAAGAGGTCATCCCATTAAATTAACCCACAAATTTTGGAATTAATTGCTCAAGTAATAAAAAAGTAAATAAGCTAATTAATTTTGTAATTAAACCTTAATTACTATTCAAAATTAGTTAAGATCATTTTTAATTAATTCTCCTCTGAAATACCTTTAAAATGAGTATTTATTTGCATTTTTTGATTTCTCTATGACCTTTTATGATTTTTATAAGTTTTAGTCATTAAAAATGATTAATTAAGCCTAATTGAAGCCTAATCCTGTTAGTGCCAAGTGGCGCACTGACACGGTACGCTTTCCATGTGGCTCCGCAGGATTGGCTACTTAAAACTTATCCGACTTAGCGCCTATGTGATGGTGGCGGATGCATTTTCTTGTCCGCCATCCGATCTAAGATCGGATGGCTACGATTAATCCCACAGCTTAATAGAATTAAATCAAATTGATCTAGCAAATCTAATCATGACCGCCTGTTTCGATCACATGGAATGGATGGTGCGTGATCTAATGTCACTCAAGTGTGGACGAATGGAGTCCGTCCGCCATTACTCACTTGATCCGAGCTTACCCGAGCTCGGATCAACTCCAAAAGGATATCACACCTTCACGACATCGATCGGAGGGGCTGAAACAATCAAGATCACACGAGATGCAATATTTCATCAAAAAATCTCCAACCCATTTTTGCCAATGGATCGATTTTGGAAGCATGCCTCACCGGAGCTGAAGACTGGCGGCTCGAATGATTGAGGAAGCTTAATCTAGTGGAGTCGAAGCCTTGTTGAGCCGCAATTGTATCAATTCCTCAACATTCTCTCAGTAGGCCACGAACTGATGATTTAGAGATCAGCTGTGATCGAAGTCACACCTCTGGTGCTCAAGAAGCTTGCGAGATGATTCATTCTTACTAAATGAGGCCTAAGGAAGGTGCGTGCAAAGTTAATTTGAGTATGATAGAGAAATGGGGAAGTTAGGTCAGAAATGACATTTTTTGATCGAGGAATGAGCTTGGGAGATTAAGAATGGCTCTAGCAGCTCGTCTTGAGTAGCTAGGACTGTGAGGAATGATTTTTGTGTGTGTTTGAGTGAAAATGAGGGGATGTATAACCCCTCGATCCACGATGGGATCAGTTTGGCTCTAGTCATCCGCCATCTCAAGGAGTTGTGGGTGGCAAGGAGGAGGTGAGTTGGCTCAGCTTTGTTGGTTGAAGGTGTGGAGGTGGCTGCCAAGGAGGAATCATTGGTGTCCTATGGGTTTCAAATGCTCCAATGGAGAGGGTGAGGTGATTTCACCTCTCATGGGTCATGGCTGACCCAACCAACCCTTGGCTCAGGTTGGGCGGTGTCTTAGGTGCCTAGGTGGACCATTGAGAGATTACCAAGTGGCCAAAGAATGGAAATGACCACTTACATGGGTGATTTATCTCCTCTGATGACCTTGATCCAAGGGTAGAATGATCATTTGGCATTGGATTTGATTTGGGTAAATTTGAAATGAGCCAAAAGTGGGTTAGCCCAAATTTCAAGTCAATTGGAGTTGATTTGGTTAGGTTTGGCTCAATTTGACTTATTTAGATCAAATTAGGTTAGGTTAGGTCAAGTTGACCAATCAGTCAAATTAGGTCAAACTAAGAGTTGGGTCAACTTCATTTGATCATTTGGGATGTTTTGGTTCAATTGGTTTGGTTTAGTTTGGCTTAGATTGATTTTGAATTTATTTTGGTCAAATGGGTTAAGTTGACCAATTTGACCAAATTGACCCAATTAGCTTGGGTTGTGTGTTGGTTTGGGTTTAGTTGATCAATTGAAGATGATTGTATGCTTTAGTTTCAATTAATTTGGATTTGGTTTTGATTTAAGCTAACTTAAACCTTTAGGTCAATTTGGGCTAAGTAAGTCAATTGGGTTCAATTCGGTCCAATCATAGCTTTGGTCAAGTTTAACAATCAATTTGGAATGAACATGAGCCATTGGTTGCAATCAATTTGATTTTTATTTTGATTTGACTCAATTTGGTGTTTTAGGTCAATTTTGGTCAACTTGGGTCAAGATAGCCAATTTTGTTTAGTTTGACTCAATTGCAAGTCAAGTCATTCAAATATTGATTTTGATTTGGTATGAATCATTGGTTTCAAGTGATTTGGCATAGGTTGCAATTTGCCTAGTATGGGTTCATATGGGTTAAGGGGTTGACTTGGTCAAATGACCAAGTTTACATGGTTTGACCCAATTTGTGACAATTGATCAGCTTAGGGTGATCAACAATCATGATGGGAGGTTTTGATGGGCTTGGTTCAATCTAATTTGGGTAGGATTAGAACTTGGCTGAAATAGGTCAAATTGGACACCTTGGGTCAAGTGGACCAATTGGGTTTAGTTGGCTTGATTTTGGGTTGAGTTTGATTTAGTTGAGTTTATAAATGGATTTGGGATTGATATATAAATTCAATTGCAATTGGCTTGGGTTCAAATGGGTTTTGGTTCATTTGAACATTTCAAGTCAAAAGGGTTATGTTGGGTTTGACTAGGGTTGATTTTGGTTTGGCTTAATAATTATTTATTTCATTTATATTTTGAATACGACTGAAGGTATGATTGATTCATGATCAAATCAATTGAATTTGGATTTTGGAATGAAGTAATTTGGCTAAGTCCATGGAGTTGGGTCATGTGGCTTAGGTTTGGATTCTGATTTGGTTTGATTTAGTTTTGAAGATTTAAATGTATATTTCATTTGAATTTGTGAAGATGATTGAAAATATGATTGATTTGTGAAAAAATCAATTTAGTTTGACTTGATTTGGATTAAGATTTGGCTAAGTCCATGGGATAGGTCATATGCCTTAGGAAGGGTTTCAAGTTTGGATTTGATCATGGGCTTCAATCATTTGGTTTTGGAATTTGGGTTTTGATTTGGATTTGAATTTGATGTTTGAATTGAACTTGAGGTTTGGTTTGAGAAGGTGAACATGGATTGGATTTGGGTTGTAGAGTAGGCGGATTATCTTAATCCTTAAGGCATAACCTAATCCTATGGTTAACCCTTCTAAGTCTTTAGGCTTATGTTAAGAGTTTACATAATTGTTAGAAGTGTCTTATGACAAGGGAAGTCTTAATGTCTAGGAGACTCCTAATTCTAAGATGGGAAGACCAAATTCGCACTCCAGAAGTAATGTCAACAGGCCTTAGGCTTCATAGTGTTGCCCTTATAGATAGATGATTAGAAGACTGAAGCCAAGTTTCACATTATAGACTCAGATACATCTTTCAACACTTTGCTTGGGAGACCATGGATACATGAGAACAACATAGTTCGATCCTATCTACATCATTGTATGAACTTTATGAGAGGTAGGATCGCATACTGTGTCATAAGAGATCTCAAGACATTTACAGTTCACGAGTTCAACATATATGAGGATGCGACTTACTATCTCCCTCAAAATAGGGAAGTCTATTCTCACAAACTTGGCCAATGTTTAAAAATTAAAGAAAAATAAAAAGAAAGAGAAAGAGAAAAAGAAAAAGAAAAGAAAAGAGAAAATGAAAAAGAAAATAAAAGTGAGCAGAAATAGACTTGGAGGAAGAAGTGAAGCCTGACATTAGATTTCACCCACAGTTTGTTACTCCATTCAAACATATGGGTAAGATGACCTGACCTCCACCAGGCAGAGGAACAGGCCAATTCAGAGGCAGTCCTAGGGTGAAAAACCTTCTTATTGGCCACCAAATAGAAGATATGTCTCAGCTTCTAGGAGTACACCTGCTATCCATATAGACTTAGAATATAGTTCATAGTATGAGTCTTATATGGTTAGTACACCAGCCAGCTCTTCTCAGCAGTAGATTCCCTTGGTGGTGACACTTGAGCCAGATAACAATGAAGATCGTGCTCCAAAGCAAGGCATATGTGTATCTAAGTTTATATATGAAACAATAACAGTTAGGCATCGATTGGGAACCTTAGCTCTAACCCTACTTTCCTCTAAAAAGCTGAGGGTTTGGTAGTTAAGGACTCCCCAAAGTCATCCATAGGTGTGAAGACTCAGAGGTTCTTTGTAAGAGCATCATTCTTAAGTCAAGAAGTTGATGTAAAACTTGAAGATGGTTCATATAAAGATTTAATAGAATTACCTTTTTATTGGTACTTTCCTTATTTTCATAATTTAGTAAAGAAAAGGTTAATCCCACAGACTTGGTCAAGGAACAGGTTAGACTACTTCAAAAGAATATCAAAGAATAAATGCAAAAGCTCTTAATCAAGATCGGGACTAGGATTCGGTATAGTGGGTCCAGTCGATGATGATGATTACTGCTTAGTCATCAATCATTTGAAATCTGATAGGTTCTTTTCAAATCACATTAAATCATATGAGGAGCTATGTTTAGAAACTTTAGATGATCCAGATGATTTTGAAGTCAAAGATGCACTACTAGAGTTTGAATAAGAGATCAAGTAAACCATAGACACCCTCATGGAAATCAACTTAAGAACTAAAGAAGATCCACGCCCGACATACATCAATTCTTTATTGAATGAAATTGAAACCAATGACTTAGTTAGGTTATTGACTAAGTTTAATAACTGCTTTACATGGAGTTATGAAGAGATACCTTGATTGGCTCCTAACGTAGCTATCCATAAAATAGCAATAGAGCATATTGCTAACCCTATCAAGCATGCTCTTAGATGCATGCGATTAGACATAGAACAACAGGTCATTTTTGAAGATAAGAAATTGATCGATGATGGCTTCATCGAGAAAAAATGCCCACCGTTAGATCATCAACTTAAAAAAAAAAAGAATGGCAAAATTCAGATATACGTCAATTTTAGGGATTTAAATAAGGCATGTCCAAAAGATGAATTTCTACTACCAATGCCGGAGCTGATGGTGGACATTGCCTCATCTCATGCAGTCTTCTCTTTCATGGATGACACATCTGGATATAACCAAATAAAGATGGCCCCTGAAGATGAATGAAACACTGCTTTTAGAATCTCAATCGAAATATATTACTATAAGGTCATGCCTTTGAACCTTAAAAATGCTAGTGCTACATACTAGGGGGCTATGACTCAAATCTTCGACAAACTCATTCATCATCAAGTCAAGTGATATGTTGTTGATCTCGTGGTTCAAAGTAGGAAAAAGGTAGACCATCTCTTTGACTTGATAGTAGTTTTTGAACAGTTAAGATAATTTAACCTCAAAATGAACCCCCCTAAAGTTTGCATTAGAGTAGCTTCAAGTAAATTCCTTGGGATTGTTGTCCAACACTAGGGAATCAAAATTGATTTGGAGAAGATCAAGGAGATGTTAGAAATGTCACCCCTAAAAGTTTAACTCAACTTAGATCATTCCAAAGGCGGTTGGTGTATCTAAAATGCTTTATATCCAACCTATCGGGAAGCTGTTAGCCATTCTCAGCACTTATCAAAAAGGATGTCAAGTTCAAGTGGGATGACAAGTGTGAGCATGGCTTCGAAGACATCAAGCATTACTTAATGACACTGTCGGTTCTAGCACCCCCTATCTCGGGTAAGCTGCTCATACTTTACACTACTATGTTAGATGACTCCCTAGGTGCTTTGTTGGCCTAAGCCAATGATGAACGGAAGGAAAACATACTCTAGTACCTCAACTATCCACTACAATATCTCATGACACGACTGACAATATCCAGATGGTTGGCATTATAGTCCATGATCCTCTCATAGTTTGACATTACCTTCGTACCTCCATGCAGTGAAAGGACAAGCGCTAGTGGATTTCTTAGTAGCACACCCACTTCTTACTAACTCTCTTCTTAGTGATGATCTCCATGATGAACAAATCATGAACTTAGGGGATATTAGCATTCACCACTGGGAGATGTACTTTGATGGTGCAGCTTCCTCTCAAAGAGGAGAAGAATCATAATCTACTATTCCAAGAAAGGTAGGGGTAGGAATAGTTCTCTTAACTCTAGACCGCAATGTGATGAGAAACTCATATCATCTACCCAATCCTTGCACCAACAATGAAGCTGAATATGAGGCTCTAATTACCGGTCTAGAGCTAGTTGTTACTCTAAGCGTCCAAACAATCAACATCTTCGAGAATTCTTAGCTATTTATCAACCAAATCGTTGGGTCCTATAAGGTTATAAAGCCCAAGCTCCATCACTACCATAAGTACATCATGGAGTTGTTGGCCAAATCCTAGAGGTTACCATTTATAAGATTCCTTGATGAGAGAATGCTATAGCGTATGCTTTAGCCAAGCTTGCCAAGGAGTTGGCATGTCCAGAGGATGAGTCCATATACATAAAGGCCAAAAATAGATAAGTCTTATCCCTTATTGATATTAAACTCATCAAAAAGTACTCTATTGAAGGGAAGGCTGCCATTGCCAAGAAGGATGAGGAGTTAGATTTGAAGAAACCATTCATGAATTAACTAAATAATAGCAAACTACCTCAAGAGAAGTCCCAAGCCCATCAGTTGAAGCAGATAGCACTTTCCTATGCTCTTGTGGATGGTGTCTTCTATCGATAGTCTTTTGATCATATGTGGTTACATTATTTAGATAAGCACAAAGCCTGTAAAATTGTGACTGAGGTATACTCAGGATTATGTGAAGCTAACCATTCCGATCTGAAGATAAAATCCAAGATCAAGAGACTAGGATACTACTAATCGTCAATGATCAAAGATTGCATTGATACGGCTAGGCACTGCCACCAATGTTAAATACATGGTGTGGCCATCCACCAACCACCCAACATTCTACATCTTACATTGGCCTCATGGCCATTCGAGTGTTGGGGTACTGACATAGTGGGTCTGATTGATCCTCCTTCTTCAAAGGGTCATTGGTTCATCTTAGCTGCTACTGACTACATTTCTAAATCGGCGAAGGTGATTCTGCTCAGAGAGGTCACAACTCAGCATGTGCTCTAGTTTTTTAGGAACCATATCGTATATAGGTTCGAAGTATCTCGATAAATTATATGTGATAATGGTATTACATTTAAGAGAATCGAGATTAACAACTTTTCTTAGAGACACAGTATAGATTAAAGATATTCTACCATCAACTACCTGAGGGAAAATGGCTTAGCATAATCCTTCAACAAAACTTTCATCCAAATACTTAAGAAGACACTCGACAATAACAAATGATAGTGGCATGAGCAGTTAGTTGAAGCCTTATGGGCTTACCGCATAACATATAGAACTCCAACTCAGTCTTCTCCTTTCTCCTTAGTGTATGGGTCTGAAGTCGTTCTACCATTAGAAGTCAAACTCCCATCACTAAGGATAGCTTTGGGTAGCAAGATCACAATAGAGCAGAATGCCAAGTTGCGGTTAGAAGAGCTCAAAGGTTTGGAGGAGAGACACATGCAGGCATGCCAAAACCTCTAGTTGTACAAAGCTAAAATGATTCAAGCTCACAACAAGTTGCCCTATCTTAGATCTTTTAAATTAAGAGAGCTTATTTTAGTTCTAAGGAGACCAATTATTACCCGTCATAAGATGGGAGGCAAGTTTAAACCCACTTGGGAAGGCCCTTTTACCATATAAAAGGCCTACCAAAGAAGATCTTATAAGCTTATTAATCGTAAGGGAGAGCACCCAATGCTTCCAATCAATGGGCTCTACTTAAAGAAATATTATAAATCATGTTTGAAAATAATTATCATCAATGAAAATTCCATTTCAAATTTAATCTCTTCCATGTTGAAAGTATTCTTAGCTATGAATCCTCCATGATGTGATTAAGGTAGGTGTAAGGAACTCGAACAATGTCCTATCCTTCATCGACACAACACAAACACAAACTAGATACAAACATATAAAATAAGAAAATATTTTTTGTCTTGGGCTACTATGAGTTGAGATAACTGTCCTAGTGGCACTCACTTAGTAGTTACTCTAGGACGGGCTAACGTGCTACCCTACTAGTGTGTCACCCTAATGGTTTTCTTACTTTGGAGAATCTAAGTCTGTTACGCTTTCCTTTCTTACTTGGCCACTACACACCAACGAGTGCCTTGTTAGTTTGGTAAGCCTTACAACATGGCCAGTAAGCTACCTCATGTTGGCTTCATTTAAGAGGATGTGAGTCTGCTATGCTTTCTTCTTGGATTAGCCTTCGTACACTAACTGGGTTGAGTATATTTGAGGTTTAGGATAAGTCCCCTAGTGGCTCCTTCCCTCATGACTACTTCATGTCTGGGTCTACTCCTTCCTCGAGGCTCCCCACTAATAGTCACTCTAGGTCAGATATCATCAATTTTGCCGATGACAGACTATCCCGATGATCAATTTTGATTGAAAGGTTGTAAGCCTACACGCTTTCTATTTAGATTGATTGTTGCACATTGGTAGGCACCTTAGGTTGGTTGGTTCTCACTATGCTGACGGATACACCTTAGGTTGGTTGGTTCTCACACCTTAGGATACACTGCTCATGGCAAATGTAAGTCTATTACGCTTTGTCCACCGTACACTCATAGGCTTTCTTTTCCATGGCTCAGGATAATGCCCCTAGCAACACCTCCCCTGTGGGTACTATATTTGGATCACGTCCTTTGCAACGCCATTTAGACACTACCCGGGTTACTATCGGATTGGACAGTTCTCTTTTCCTAGTAACCACCCCTGTGGTTGGGGAATCTATCCTATGGATGTGAAAATTCTCCCTTGGTCCAATAAATCTAAGATAGGTCAAGGCTGAAATAGCCCCTTCTCAATGTGGTCCCTCACACAACAATAAGCTCCATGTAAAAAAATAACCAAAATATATATTTACTTGTGGATTAGGAGGACACTCCTAGCGGTACCTTTTCCCTAGTAGGTATCCTATATTTAGGGCAGTGTCAGCAAAACTTCCTATACGAATTGCTTGACTACTCTTGAGTTGATATAAGTCCCCAACAACATTCACTCAACAGTCTCCCCTAAGTTGGGTTCGATTTGTTGTGCTACCACCAGGTCACCCCATCGATTATTCCATGCTTTAGAAGATGTAAGTCCGCTCCACCTTCTTCTTAGCACAGTCATTGCACAACGAAAGGCAACCACTTAGGTTGGCTAGGTCTAACCCACGGTAAGTAGACTATCCCTTTGGATTTGTAAATCTAAGGTAGAACATCTCCAATATAGCCCCTTCTCAGTGGGTCCATCGCACACCAACATAGTCCATAAATTAAATATATCAAATTTAACCGAGCTTAGATCCCCAGCGAATATGCCCTTAATTTAAAATCCAACTAAACCAAACAAGCCATACCAAATCACATGAAATTAAGATAAAATTAATCCTGACTACTTTTGAGTTGAAATAAGTCCCCAACAGCATTCACTCAGTAGTCACCCTAGGTTAGGTTCGATTTATTGTGCATCCAACAGTTCACCCCAACAGTTGTTCCTCAATTTGGAAGATGTAAGTCTGCTACACCTTCTTCCTAGCATAGCCATTACACACTGAAAGGCAACCCCTTAGGGTGGCTAGCTCTACCCCACAGCCGGTAGACTATCCCTTTGTATTTGTAAACCTGAGGTAGGTCAAGGCTAATATAGCCCCTTTTTAGTGGGTCCATCACACACCGACAGGGTCCATACATTAACTGAAATAAAATTAAACTTAATCTAATTTTCTTAGTGAGTTAAATCACACCCTTCTCCCTAGTGGAGCCCAAAATTATATATAAATAAGTCAAGCAAACAAATCAAATTCAAAACCAACCTCCCCAATGGAGCCAAATTAAACCAACTCCCCTAGTAGAGTCTAAATCAAAGAAATCCAACCAATCTCTTATACCCAGTAGATACTTCCCCAAATAAATCTATGAAATCAAACTCAAATCCCAATCTCTAATGGATAGCTCGAACCTTCTTCCCTAATGGAAGGTTCATATACCTGATCCGCAGCGGACTCGAGCCCATATCTCTATTATATATACCTCCATATCAATTAAAAAAAACAAATTAAAGTCAATTCGATCTTAATCCTTGGTGGATTATAGATTCTTATCCCTAGTGGATCTTCTTTCCACAAATCATATAATCAAATCAAATCCAAACCTTATCCCCAACAAATTTTCTTCTTTTATGCCCACGACATAGACCCCTCACATGTCATGTCCAATGCATATGTGATCCCCTAACGGATCTCCCTCCATGTCCTTGACATGGAATTCTCATCAAATCTTATTTCTTCTCTTATGCACACCTTTAATACTTCAACCAAAAGCCTAATAATGTATTCATTCAAATTACATCATCTTAATATTGTCATCAACATTTTATGATTTGTGATGGTGCAAGCTCAAACTAACTATACAATATCATGCTAAACATATTATAGTATGAATTAACACATTATGTTATATTATAATATATGATGTTAAATTATAATTTGTTATAATATAATATATTATCTAATATTATACCTCATTAGAATCACTTAAAAGGAACAAATACCAAAATTTTCTCAAAATATGAATAATGTTTAATTTGGATGTAAAATTATTATTTTTCTATTAGAAATGGTACAAAATAGCATAATTTTTGTGTTGCTTCTTGGTGTGTGCCGTGAATTTGGCCAAAGTCTTCCATCTCAACCTTCAAATTAATATTTTTGTGAGTTTTAACCAAATGTATTTGTGGTGAATTTTATTTTCATCTTCATCTATCTTTTTGAAAAAAAATAAATGAAGATAAAAATACACACTTAGTGGACACCATGTAGATCCGCAGATGTTCTCATTAGGGTGATCGGGTATGACATTGAGGAATGATGTACTATCTCAAGAGATAGAAGTCACCATCCTACAATAGACCCATTCACCTAATGAGGACTCCTAAGGACTATGGGTCTTCGGATGTACCAAAGATTCTTCCCCTACTTTACATGGAAAAGTAAAGTAGGTTTTATTTTAAATTGAGTTCATTAAGTTCCCTATGGAGGCAAGCCCCCATAGTTAATTACATCTTATGTAATGAGATTCCTTAAGAATACTCTCGATTAAGGTAAATGATCATTGTCTCCAAAGATTTCAAAGATAGGAATATCAACAAATTACTTATTTTTAGAAGATCAAGTGGGATTGATCAAGAGGAGGGAGTTATTATTGAAACCAAAAGAGATGAGTAGGGGATGCTTATGATACTAGGAAGCCTAGTAAGCATCCCAAACTATCGTATAGTTGGGTTTTATATATATTTTTTAATTTGAAGGAGTTAATTGTTTGAGTTAAATTTTTATTAGAAATCTACAGATTATAATTCCACAACACAAGATCATGGAAATGCCTAAGAGGTGAGGATTTATGCTTGTAGCCCATAAAGAGAAAAAATAATCTCTGAACCAAAATTTAGGGAGCTTTGGTGAGGGCCAAGGCATGACCTAAATCTAAGGCAAAAATGGGCATATGGTTTACCTCCACAAGAAAGGATAAACCACCCGACTGTTGGACTTACAGCTGCCTGGGGGTGGCTGCCAACTAACTCCTCCTATGATTTTAAGTACATGTAGGCAAGTCATATGATTTTGCAAGATAGCTAAGCTATTGTTTATTTAGAAAGAGACTAAGTCCTTAAACACACTCCCTAAGAGACTAGATCATGTAGGGGATGAATAATGACTTAAATCTAATGCAAATTTTTGTTATATTTTATTTTTATTTTTTGACACTTTATTTGACACAGGCTATGAGATTCATATGCCTAATGCATGACAAAATTGGTTATGGGCCAAAAATCAGCAAGAAGGGCTGTATTTCTACTATGACTCTCAAAGGTCAAGCCAAGTTCTCTAGCAAAGGTGGAAGCCCTCCATAAGCAAGAGTGAAGCAATATGATTTTTATGCATGATATGAGACATACAACATCCAGCTAAGGGATTACTAAATCTTTTATCTTAATTTATAAACTAAGCTCTAGGTGAGGTTATGGGTTGTTAATTTTTAATTTTGAGTTGATTAATTGGATAGAAAATTTATTTTTCCCTAAGAGCCTAATAGAATCCAGGCCATTCATTAAAGCAAGGAAGAAACTAGAAAAAAATATGTCATCTTAGTGCACATGCTAAATAAATATCAAACAATTTTATAAAGCTAGCACAAAAGAATTAGAGGCCTTTGTAGTTGAGCTCCACTGCATAACCTTGAAAATAAATGGGTAGTCAAGCTCTACCCTTATACAACCTGGATTACAAATGAATAATTACAATTTAGAAAGAATTCATGTTATGGGGGTCTTCATTTTTCATTTCTTCTTTTCTTCTTTTCTTCTTTTCATCATTTCTAACTTTCTTTCTTTCTTCTTTCTTTCTTTCCAACTTTTGGTCGGTTGGGATGTGGTTTGCTTCAAGGCTTCTCATGGTACATAAGACATAGTCTTATGTCCAATGTTCATTCTAATCGCTCATAACATTCATTCCAAATCTTAATTACAAAATTACATGAAAATGGGAAACGTAAATCTAACTAAACCTATAAAATAGAAATTAGCTAAACATACCACACAATCCCAAGTAGTTATAGGAATAAATTGCACTTTGCACCTCACACATGGGTAACCACGTCCACCTGTCCTAATTTGAATTATGCTTAGGGGTATAAGCAAGCTGCACAACAAAAGTATTTATATTTTTATTACAGCACCCTTAAGCACAATCCCTTGTAGAAGATATGATTGGACTAAAATCATCCTATCATTCAATCTATGCATATACACCCTAACATCTAGACTAAAACATTACATCGCAAAATAAAATCAGGCATCAATCCATGCATTGCCCTAACATAGAGCTAGAAATGGTGACTTAGCCTAATGTGTGTGCCAATTAAGGCTTGTGTGGCATGTCTTAGCTAGGATTTAAGGATGAAATTTTCTAAGTGTGAAGGATTCAACTTAGAGGGTGTTTCATTTAAGTGATTTAGTTAATTCATTAATTTTATTTGATGATTTGATTTGGTTTGAATGAACCTATTAATTACTAAGAGAGAGAGAACATGTCTTTCCTACCTACCTTAAGTAATTTCTAAGGTAGATTCATTAGTGAGTTTTATTTAGTGAATATTTTATTATGTGTTTTATTTAATCTTAAGTCTAGATTTTCTCTAAATAAACCTATTCAATAAGAAAGGCATCTTAGGATTAATTAAAGTGAATTACTATCACAAAACTCACAATCATTTATCTCTTTCCAAAATGTATATCATGCATATGAATGATCCTAAGCATATTTATACATGCAAATGCAAACCTCAGCACATCTTGATGATGAATGCTAAGAAATGTTGTTTTGGAAAATTTGGATGTTTCATGATGCATGATTTTGTTTAGTAGAAAAGAGAGAGATTATTTTATCCATTAATCAAATGCACATTTACAAGTATGAAAGACATAAGTGAGTACGGTGCCATTTTTTTCTACACCAAGGGTATAATATACAAGACCTTCTTAGGGCTACTCAAAGCCTCGCAACCCCAGGATGTCCAAACTAATATACCACTTTTCTTAAATACATGTGCATGGACAAAAAGAAAACAAATGGATGAAGAATCATGCAAAAGATTTTTTTTTGTTTATTTGTTTGATTTTGGTTGTTTAAGTTACATGTGCAATGTGAAGATCCTTCGTAAGCCATAACATAGAAGTGTATAGGAATGGATTTAAGCAAGTGTTGTGTTCTTTTCAAATGAACTATACACTTTGCAAATCCTATACAAACCCATGTTAAGAAAAGAGAAGAAAATCACATAACACATTTTATCCTATAATCACATGCATGCTTATAAGTACCTATAAATAGCATTCTTTCATTTATGATCTTTGATTTATAGGTTTTGAAAATAATTTTTGATTTATTAGTGATAATAGCCATTCATATTCTTACTTCAGCCAAAGCATGAAATTTGACATCAAGGAAACATTTCATTTATTTTGATTTTTAAGAGATATGAATGCATGATTTCATATGGCATACAACATTTAGCATGCTTGGAAAGAGATAAAGTGATGTAAGCATGTAACTTCATTCACCCTAATTAAAGATAATCTTATGAAATAAGATCATTTAAAGTGAATGAAAATTTCTTTAAAGGAATTATTATTTTTGTTTTGAGTTTGATGATTTAGGAAATGTGAAGAGAGTTTGCTAGTCTTAACCCATTTCTCCCATGTGTGAATTGATTTAGTTTAACTTTTAGAATAATTAGATTGATTTTATGTTTTATTTAGATTAAGGAGTGAATTAAGTCCATTAATTACCCCTTACCTATACCACTTTAACATAATGAACCTAATAATTATGAGCCAACATACGATATGAAACCACATGGAATTTAAATCAACAATGCGCCTAGGAATGGGGCCTAATGCAATTGGCTCACAATTATTGATTAATTATGCTAAAGGGTTTAATTAAGTACTTTCATAACCTTCCCACACATGTGAGTTTGAATGATTTCCTTAAATTTACCTTAGTCTTTTGAACACCTGAGGATCTACCCAGCAAGAGATTGATTAAGTTCAAATTGGTTTTGAAATTTTGATTAGATTAATTAAGTAGATCATTAGTGTATTAACCTTTAATTAGGTTTGGATAAAGGAAGAAAGTGGGTTTAGAGAATAACTTAGGGAAAGTACACCAAACCCATTCCATAAATCTCCTCTTCACTTAAACAATGTTTGATTATCTCAATTAAATAATTAAACCACTATTCACATGTTTAATTATTCTTAATTACATTAAGAGGGTGATTAGAGATTCATTAATTGATTTCCCTAATTAACTCATTAATAAATTCTAATAAAATTAGGGGAGGCAGAAGTCATCCCCTAAATATATCAAAGAAATTTGAAATTGATTAATGAAATTATTAGAAGTAATTAAGGTTATTAAGTTTTCAATTAAACCTTAATTAAGGAGAATTCACTGTTCAAAATCAATTAAAATTAATTTAATTGGATTCCCCTCTAAATTCTCTTTAAAATAAAGTTGAGTTTGCATTATTTAGATTTTTTGAATTTAATTATAAATTTGTGAAGTTTTTGTGATTAATTGGTAATTAAATAACCTAATTATATAACTAATCTCATCAGCGTCATGTGGGCTACTGACGCGGTGCGTGCTTTCCATGTAGCGCTATGGGATTGGTTATTTAAGTTGTCAAATCGAGTGCAGCATTAGACGGTGGCACTACACGCTTTTCCCTTGGCCGTCAATCAAGGATCGAACAGTTAGTATCAATCCCATGGTTTCAATGGGATAAATTAAAGGATCTAGCGTGTTTTAATCAGGGTTGTCCATCCAAAACACGCGGGATGGACAACCCATGATTCATCCCTACCTTTGCCTGTGGGAGACGGAGACCATCCTTCCTCCATGGCTTGATCCGAGCTCACTTGAACTCGGATAAGGTAGAGATTCAACCCACACCATTTAAAAGTAAGGAGAAGAACATCCAATGATTGAATTTCAATGGGATTACAATTCCCTTGATAAAGGACCAAGGATTTTTCTACTTAAGCTCAATTTTGAGTCATACCTCATCGGAGGCTATCACTGGTGCTTCCAACGAAGGAGGTAGCTTCGTCTAGTGGAGACAAAGCTCTATTGAAAGTTTCAAGGTTCAATTTGTAGTGGATCTTCCAATTTACCAAAGCTTGCTTCAATGGCTTGTGGCTTTGGTCTAGGTCCCCCTTCCCGTAGCTTGGATGCTTAGGAAATGCTTTGGGTGAGCTCGACTTGCCTCCTTGATGGTGCTTGCAAAGTGAATTAGACTTTGGTTGAGAATTGGCTAAGTTGGAACTCTCCCTCACCACCCCTATTTTTGCCATGAAGGAAGCCAAGAAGCAGAAGTTCAAATGAGCTTAGGAATGCTTGGGAAACTTAGAGAAGCTTGCCTTTGATCCTCTGAGCTCAATCGAATGCAAGGATCCTTGTTTGAGTGGAAATGAAGGGCAGTATATCTCCCCCTACTTTAATCGGATGGCCGAAGCTTATTCTTCCATTTTGATCAAATTGATGAGATTTAATTGATTATTTTGGTTGTTAGGGATCCCATGTGCTTCAATTTTGGCAGAGGAGTGAAAGTGTGAAGGTGCACAGGGGTTAAAATGAGTGTGGGAGGTGATCCAAGTGGAGAAATTTGATTAGAGGGGTCAATTTGGCCTTGGGTTGGGTCATGTGCACCACCCCCATTGGTGTCCAAATGGTCCACTAGGAGGATGTCAAATGGCCATGAAAAAGAATTGACCAAATTCTAAGTGGATTTGATCATAGGTTACCCTTCGACTTGGGGGTAAAATGGTCATTTGGATTTGATTTTGATTTAGGTAGATTTAAAATGATTGAAAAATGGGTTGTGCTAATTTTCAATGAATTTGGAGTTTATTTGATATGATTTGGCTCAAGTTGACCCATTTAGGTCAAAATGGGATAACTTGGGTCAAGTTGACCAATTGGTCATATTGGGTCAAACCATGAGTTAGGTCAAGTTCAAATGATCATTTGGAGTGGTTTGGTATCATTGGTTTGGCTCAATTTGATTTATATTTAATTTTGGTTCATTTGAGTCTTAGGTCAAATGGGTTAAGTTGACCAATTTGACCCATTTGACCCAATTGGGTTAGGTCATGGGTTGGTTTAGGCTTGGTTGATAAATTGAAATGTTTTTCAAGCTTTGGTTTCAATCAATTTTGGTTTGGTTAAGTTTTAAGTTGATATGTCCATTTAGGTCAAGTTGGGTTCATGGTCAATTGGGCTAGGTTGGGTCTAGTTGGCCAATTGAGGCTTTAGTCAAGTTCAATAAGTGATTTAGAATGAATTTGACCCATTAGTTGCAATCAATTTGGCTTAGCTCAAGATTTGACATATTTTGACTTTTTAGATCAAGATTTGCCACATTTATCCTAAAACACACAAGTTAATTGATGAGATAGTGCCATGAATGGCAGTTGTGATCCCACTAAGAAAGGATGTCACTTGAGTTCTCTCATACCTAACTTAGTTGTGCTACTCGAAATAGGATGCCTCTTGGGTTCTCTCACACCTATTCTAGTAGCGTTGGGGTATTGTGTTTGATTGTCTTCTTGTTGTGAAAGAGGGATAAGATGCCTCTTGGGTTCTCTTACACCTACCCTAAACACGTCGTGGTGAATCGTAAAATAAGCAAACAACACTTCGAATGAAAAGAGAAGATTTTGATGAATTAGAATAGAATTTTATTCTTTTGATGATAATTATTTTCAAACATGTTTTTATGGGTAATATTTCTTCAAATAGAGCCCATTAATTGCAAGCATCGGGTGTTCCCCTTTACAATCAATAAGCTGATAAGATCCTCCTTGGTAGGCCTTTTCTATGATAAAAGGGCCTTCCCAAGTGGGTTCAAACTTTCCTCCCATCTTTCGATGGGTAACAATTGGTCTCCTCAAAACTAGGACAAGCTCTCATACTTGAAAAGTTCTAGGGTGGACCAGCTTGTTTTGAGCTTAAATCATTTTGGCCTTGTAAACCTTGAGGTTTTGGCATGCACCGTAGGCGTCTCTCCTCCAAACCTTCGAGCTCTTCTAACCACAACATGGCATTCTGCTCTGTAGTGATTTTGCTACCCATTACTATCCTTAGTGACGGGAGTCGCACTTCTAAGGGTAAAATAGCTTTGGACCCATACACTAAGGAGAACAGGGTAGATTGAGTTGGAGTTATGTATGTGGTGTTATGCCCACAAGGCTTCAACCAATTGCACATTCCACTATCTCTGGTTATCATCCAGTGCCTTCTTTAGTATTTGGATGAGAGTTTTATTGAATGCTTGCTGGTCTGTACTTCGTTCAGTTACATGTATTGCTAGGATAGATTGAGTATATGTGCTTTTTTGAAAGTTGTTGATATGGTGCTTTCTTAAATGTAGTACCATTACTGGATATAATCCATTGAGGCACCCCGAACCTATATACGATATGGTTCCTAAAAAACTGGAGCACATGCTGAGTTGTGACCTCTCTGAGTGGGATTGCCTCCGCCCACTTGGAAAAGTAATCGGTGGTAGCTAAGATGAACCGGTGACCCTTGGAAGAAGACGGATTGATAGGACCCACTATGTCGGTACCCCAACACTCAAATGGCCATGAGGCCAATGTAAGATGTAGAATGTTGGGTGGTTGATGTAGGACCACACTGTGTACCTAACATTGATGGCATCTCGTAGCCACATCCTTGCAGCCAATAGTATCCTAGTCTCTTGATCCTTGCTTTCATCTTTGGAATAGATTGATGCACTTCACATAGACCTGAATGTACCTCAGTCATGATCCTACGGGCTTCATGTTTGTCCAAATAGTGTAACCACATTTGATCAAAAGGCCTTCAGTACAAGGTGCCATCTATGAGAGCATAGGAGAGAGCTCTCTATTTCATCTAATGGGCTTATGATTTCTCTTGAGGTAGTTTGCCAGTGTTCAAGTAATCTCTGAACGGTTGCCTCCAATCCAGCTCTTCATTTTATTGGCAACGATAACCTCCCCTTCAAGAGAAAGTCTCTCTGGTGAATTTTTTTTTATTTCTATCCTTGATCTATCTTTTTGGGAAAGAATAAATGAAGAACAAAAATAAAATAATTTCTTATGTTGGACACCACGTAGATCTGCAAATGTTTTTATTAGGGTGATCGGGTATGATATTGAGGAATGATGTACTATCTCGAGAGATAGAAGTCACCATCCTACAATGGACCTAGCCACATTAATAAGGACACTTAAGGACTATGGGTCTTCAGATGTACCATAGATTCTTCCCCTACTTTACATGGAAAAGTAAAGCAGGGTTTATTTTAAACTGGGTTCATTAAGTTTCTTATGGAGGCAAGCCCCCATAGTTAATTACATTCTAAGGAATGAGATCCCTTAGGAATTTTCTCGATTAAGGTAAATGATCATTATCTCCAAATATTTCAAAGATAGGACATCAATCAATTGGTTTATTTTTAGTAGACCAAGTGAGATTGATCAAGAGGAGGGAGTTATTATCAAAACCAAAGGAAGATAAGTAGGGGATGCTTATGATACTAGGAAGCCTAGTAAGCATCCCAAACTATACTATGGTTAGGCTTTATATTTTTGAAATTGAAGTGATTTATTTATTTGAGTTGGATTTTTATTAGAAATCTTGGACATACAATTCCATGACACAAGATCATGGAAATGCCTAAGAGGTGAGGATTTACGCTTGTAGCTTGCAAAGAGAAATAGCAACCACTAAACCTAAATCTAGGGAGCTTTGGAGAGGGCCAAAAGCACAACCTAAATCTAAGGCAAAAATTTGTATTTGGTTTACCTCCACAAGAGAGGATAAATCACCTGACTGTTTGGACTTACAACCACCTGGGGGTGGCTACCAACTAACTCCTCCTATAATTTTAAATACATGTAAGCAAGTCAAATACTTTTGCAATATAGCTAGGCTGTTAATTATTTAGAAAGAAACTAAGTCATTAAACACACTCCCTAAGAGACTAGATCATGTAGGGCATGATTAATGACTTAAATCTAATGCAAATTTTTATTATATTTTATTTTCATTTTTGGACAATTGATTTGACACAGGCTATGGGATTCATATGCCTAATGCATGAGAAATTTGATTATAGGCCAAAATCAGCAAGAAGGAGGTTTGTTTCCACCATGGCTCTCAAAGGTCAAGCCAAGTTCCCTGGCAAAGGTGGAAGCCCTCCATAAGCAAGAGTGAAGCAAGATGTTTTTTATGCATGATGTTAAAACATACAACATCTAGCTAAGGGGTTTCTAAATCGTTTATCTTGTTTTATAACCTAGGCTTTAGGTGAGGTTATGAGTTGTTAATTTTTAGTTTTGAGTTATTTAATTGGATAGAAAATATATTTTCCTAGGAGCCTAAATCACATCTAGGCCATTCATCAATCAATGAAGAAATAAGGAATACATGCCATCCTAATGCTCAAGCTAAACAAACATCAAACAATTTCTAAAGCTAGCGTAAAAGAATAAGAGACCTTCTGTGGTCGGGCTTCTCCGCATAAACCCATAAAGAAATTGGGTAGCCAAGCTCTACACTTATATAACCTAGATTACAAATGAATTAATTGCAATCAAGAAGGAATTAATGTTATGGGAGTCTTCATTCTTCATTTCTTCATTTCTTCATTTCTTCTTTTCTTCTTTTCTTTCTTCTTTCTTCTTTTTATTTTTCTTATTTCTTATTTCTTCTTTTGGTTGGATGGAATGTGGTTGCTTCAAAGGCTTCACATGGTACATAAGACATAGTCTTATGGATAATGTTCATCCAAATCCCCCCATAATATTCATTTTAAATCCTAATTACAAAATTACATGAAAAATGGGAAAAGTAAATCTACCCAAAACCTGTAAAACATTAGCTAAACAAATCACACAATTCCAAGTATGTATATAAATAAATTGGACTTAGCTCACCACACATGGGTAACCAAGTCAACCTGGCCTATTTTCAAATTATGCATAGGGGTATAAGCAACCTACATAGTAAAAAAATTTTATTTTTTTATTATAGTGCCCCTTAAGATAATCCCCTATAGAAGACAATTATTAGAATAAGACCGTCCTACCATTCAGTCTGTGTACATACACCCTAACATCCAGACTAAAATATTACATCATAAAATAAAATCAGGCATCAAATCATGCATCGCCCTAACACGGCGCTAAAAATGGTGACTTAGCCTAATATGTATGCCATTTAAGGCTAGTGTGGCATGTCTTAGCTAGGCTTTAAGGTTATAATTTTCTAAGTGTGAGTCATTCAACTTAGAGGGTGGTTTCATTGTGATTTAGCTAATTTGTTAATTTTATTTGCTAATTTGATTTGGCTTGAATGAACCTACACTTAATTACTAAGTGTTGTAAAGAGAGAAAAAGAGAAGAGAACTTCTCTTTCCTCCCTATCTTATGTAATTTCTAAGGTAGATTCATTAGTGATTTTTCTTTAGTGAATATTTTATTATGTGTTTTAATTATCCCTAAGTTTATATTTACTCTAAACAAACCTATACAATAAGAAAGGTATTTTAGGATTAATTTAAGTGAAATTACTATCACATAACACACAACCCTTTATTTCTTTCCAGTAGGTGTAACATGCATATGGATGAATCCTAAGCATATCTGCACATGCAAATGAAAATGTTAGCACACCTTGATGATGAATGTTAAGAGATGTTGTTTAAGAAAAATTTGGAATGTTTCATGTATGCATGTTTTCATTAAGTAGAAAAGAGGGGAATTCATTTATCCATTAAATGCAGATTTCAATGTATGAAAGACATAAGTGAGTACAATGCCATTATTTTCTACACCAAGGGTATAAAGTACAAGACCTTCTTAGGGCTACTTAAAGCCTCGCAACCCCAGGATGTCCAGACTAATATACTACTTTTCTTAAATACATGTGCATATACAAAAAGAAATGAATGGAAAAAGAGTCATGCAAAAGATTTTTATGTTTGATTTGGTTATGCAATTTATATGTTTAAATGTGAAGGTCCTTCTTAAATGATAACATAGGAATGAATAGGAATAGATTTAAGAAAGTGTTGTGTTCTTTTCAAATGAACTATACACTTTGCAAATCCTATTCAAAACTATATTAAAAAAAAGAGAAGGAAAGCCACATAATACACATCTTATGTTATATTCACATGCAAGCTTATAGGTAATTATAAGTAGCATACCTTTCATTTGTAATCTTTAGTTTATAGGTTTTGAAAATAATTTTTGATTTAATAGTGATAATAGATACTCATATTTTTTAATTTAGCCAAAACATGCAATTTGACATAAAGAAAATATTTCATTTATTTCATTTTTCAAAAGACATGAATGCATGAGTTCACATGGAAAACACAATTTAACATACTTGGAAAGAGATAAAGTGATGTAAGCATGTAATTTCATTCACCCTAATTAATTCCTAAAGACAATCCATAGGAACAAGATCATTTAAAGAGAATCAAAAATTGGTTAAAGAGATTTTTGTTTTTGTTTTGAGTTTGATTTGATTTTAGGAAATGTGAAAGGTTTGCTGGTCCTAACCCATCTCCCACATGTGTGTGTTGTTTTAGATTAATTTTTAGAATCATTAAGTTGATTTTATATTTTGTTTAAGTTAAGATGTCAATTAAGTTCATTAATTACCCCTTACCTACACCTCCTTAACATAATTATTCAAACAATTATGAGCCAACATATGATATGCAACCACATGGAATTTAAATCAGCAATGCTCCTAAGAAAGAAAGGGCATAATGCAATTGGCTTACAATTATTGATTAATTAATCTAAAGGGTTTAATTAAGTACTTTCATAACCTTGCCACACATGTGGGTTGGAAATAATTTCCTTAAATTTACCTTAGTCATTTGAACACCTAAGGATCTACCCAGCAAAGGATTGATTAAGTTTAGATTTATTTTGAAAATTTGATTAAGCTAATTAAGATAATAATTAGTTGGTTAACCCTTAATTAGGTTTGGATTAAGGAAGGAAAGGGGTTTAGGGAATAACTTAAAAAAAATACCCCAAACCCATTCCATAAACCTCCTTTCACTTAAATAATGTTTAGTTACCTTAATTAAATGATTAAACCATAGTTCACATGCTTAATTACCCTTAATTACATTAAGAGAGTGATTAGGGATTCATTAATTAATTTCTCTAATTAACTCATTAATAAATTCCAAGAAAATTAGAGGAGGCAGAGGTCATCCCATTAAATATGCCTGAGAAGTTTGGAATTAATTAAAGAAATGATTAGGGAGTAATTAGGGTTATTAAGATTTTAAATAAACTCTAATTAAGGAAAATTCACTATTCAAAATCAATTAGAAATAATTTTATATTATTCCTCACTCTATTATCTTTAAAATGAGCCTTATTTATATTTTTTGATTATTCTACATTTAATTATGTATATTTGAAATTTCAGTGATTAATAGGTCATTAGGAAGCCTAATTAATTAACTAATCCCATTGGCGCCACGTGGGCTACTAACACGGCACGTGCTTTCCATATGACACAATGGGATTGGTTGTTTAAGTAGTCAAATCAGATGTCGTATCAACCGGTGGTGCTACACATTTTCTCCTTGAATTGTCTGATCAAAGATCGGATGGTTAGTATCAAACTTGTGGTTTCTAAAGGGATAAAATCATCAGATCTAATCAGATTAATCAAAATTGTCCATCCAAAACACATGGGATGGACGATCCATGATTCATCCTGCTCTGGCCTACAAGAGACGGGGATTTGATTTGAATGAGAATTTAAATGAGAATATAAATGGGTTATGAGAAAATCTCTTGAGTTTGGAATGATTTGGATTTGATTTGAGCTAAGTCCATAAGATGAAATCAAAGGGCTTAGGAAAGATTTTTTAGGATTTGGAATTCAATCATGGGTTTCAATCATTTGGAATTGATTCAGGATTTGAGAAAATCCATTGGAATTGAGTTAAGGTTTGAGAAAATCTATTAAATTGGAATTGATTTGAGATTTTATTTGGAATTGATTTGAGTTTGAAGTTGATTTGAATTTGGAGTTAATTTGAGTTTTAAGTTTGTTTGAGTTTGGAGTTTGTTTGATTTTGAAGTTTGACTTGAAGGAAGGAAGAAAGGATTTGGTTCAAGCTATAGGGTAGACAAGTTTTCCAAACAACTCTAAGGCATGACCTATTCCTATGGCTAACTCTTCTAAGTCTCTAGGATTAGGTTCAGTGTTCACCTAATCACTAGAAGTGTATTAAGACTAAGGAACTCTTAGTGTCTAAGAGGAGTCATATGTTTAAGATGGGGTGGTTGAGAGCTCATTCTCAAAATGAGGTCAACAGTCTCTCAATAAATTCAGTATCAATAAGGGATAGGACTTGTCTATTTTGGACCCTTATTAGAATGAACTCATCTTCCGGACATGCAAATTCCTTGGCAAGTTTGGCCAAAGCATCTGCTACTGCATTCTCTCCTCGAGGGACCTTGTAGATGGTGACCTCAGGGATTTGGGCTAATAGCTTCATGGTATACTCATGGTAGTGACGAAGCTTAAGCTTTAGAACCTTATAGGACTCGGCAATCTAGTTGATAACTAGCTAAGAATCCTCATAGATGTTGATGCTCTTGACACACACTGTAATGGATAACTCCAGACTAGCAATCAAAGCCTTATACTTGGCTTTATTGTTGGTGCAGGAATTAGAGAGAAAGTATGAGAATCTCATCACATCACAGCCTAGAGTTAAGAGAACTATTCCTACCCCTGCCTTTCTTGGAAGAGTAGAACGTGGTTCTTCTCCTTTATGAAAGGAAGCCACACCATCAAAATACTTCTCCCAACAGCAATTATCAACCTCCCCTAAGTTCATGATTTATTTGTCATGGAGATCATCACTAAGCAGGGAATCAGTAGGAAGTGGGAGTGATGCTAAGAAATTTTCTAGTGCTTGTCCTTTCACCGTACAGAGCTGTACGAAAGTGATGTCAAACTATGATAAATCATGGACCAATGTGCCAACCATCCAGATAACTTTAGCCGTATCATGAGATACTACAATGGATTGATTCTTGAAATCAAGTTCACCTTCTGAGAAAGCATATAGTGTCATAGCTTTTAGGATGCAAAGATTAAAGCTAGGCAATGTTTCTCAATAGGTGGGTAGTTTGCTTCAGTAGGGATCAGATGATGGCTGAGATAGTAGAGAGCATTCTCCTTCCCTTCACCGTTGGCCTAGGCCAATAAAGCACCGACGAAGTTGTCCAATGTAATAGTGTAGAGGATGAGTGGCCTGCTCGGGATAGGGGCTGCTAGAACTGGCGACTTCACCAAATACTGCTTGATATCTTCAAAGACATGCTGACACTTGTCATCCCACTTGAACTTGGCATCCTTTTTGACAAGTGATAAAAATGGGTTGCATCTTCCTGATAGGTTGGAGATAAAGTCCCTCAGATATGCCAACCACCCTTGAAAAGGTTTGAGTTGAGTTAAACTTTTAGTTGGTGGCATTTCTAAGATATGTTTAATCTTTTCTCGATCTATTTCTATTCCCCAGTGTCGGACAACAAACCCAAGGAACTTCCCTGAAGCTACTCTGAAACTACTATATCATCAACATAGCATTCAACTTGATGATGAATGAGTTCATTGACAATCTGAGTCATGGCACATCGGTATGTAGCACTAGCATTTTTAAGGCCGAAAGGCATGACCTTACAATAATAGATTCTGATCGGGGTTCAAAAAGTAGTGTATCTTTCATCCTCAGGGGCCATTTTAATTTGGTTGTAGCCAGATGATCCATCCATAATGGAGAATACTGCACGAGATGAGGTGATGTCCACCATTAATTCTGGTATAGGAAGAGGAAACTCATCCTTAGGGCATGCCTTATTTAAGTCCCTGAATTCGATGCATATGTGAATTTGATCATTCTTTTTCTTAATTGGCATGACACTGGCTAACCAGGTAGGGTATTTTTCATCCTTGATGAAACTAGCATCGATCAATTTCTTAACTTCAGAAATGACCTTTTGTTCAATTTCTAATCGAATGCATCTAGGAGCTTGCTTGATAGGGTTATCATTTGGGTCTATTTCTAATTTATGGACCGCTACATCAGGAGATAATCTGAGCATCTCTTCATAGCTCTATGCAAAGTAGTCCTTAAACTCAGTTAATAGCCTAACTAAGTCATTGGTTTCTTCTTCATTCAGCAATGAATTGATATATGTCGAGCATGGAATTTCTTCTATCCCGAGGTTGATTTCTTTGAGCTTGTCAATTGTTGAATGGATTTCCTCTTCAAATTCTTGCAGTGCATCTTTGATTTGGAGATCATCTGGATCATCTAAATTTTCTAAATATGCATCCTCATAAGTGTAAGTGTAGCTTGAGAAGAACTTATCAGACTCCAGATGATTGATAACAACTAAGCAGTAATCATTATCATCGACTGGACCCACTGTACCAAATCTTAGTCCAAATTTTGATTGTGCATCCATGCCTCTATTGTTCCATAGCTTCTTGAAGTACTCTGACCTGTGCTTGGACCATGTATAAGGAATCAAACCTTTCTTTGCAAGATTAAGAACACTAGGTGAGTACTAATCAAAATGTAATTCCATTAATTCTTTATATGAATTATCCTCAAGTTCTACATCAACTTCTAGACTTAAGGATGATGATTCCAATAAGAATCTCTTTGGCTTGACATCCATAGAAAACTAAGGGGCTTCCTTAACTACTAAACTTTCAACTTTTTGAGAGGAAAGTGAGGTTAGAGCTAAGGTTCCTAACTTCTACCTGATAGTTTTACATAAACTTAATTTGAATACATTCATGCTTTGCTTAGAGACCCAGTGTCATCCCTGCCCGGCTCGAGTGTCACCTCCAATGAAACCCACTGAGATGGGTTGGCTGGTATGCTAATCACATTAGACTCATCCTCCAAGATGTATTCCAAGTCTATGTGAATAGTAAGGGTACTCCTATGAACTGAAACATAAACCTTGTTGGTTGGCTGCCAACCAGAGGGTCTTCCACCTCTGGAACTGCCTCTATTTCTGCCTCTGCCTCTACTTGGGGGAGGTCAAGTCATGCTACCCATATGTCCATATGATGGAATGAACTGTGGGTGGAATGTGACATGCAACTCTACTTCTTCCTTAGTGTCCTTTTCTCGCTCACTTGAACTTTCATTTTTCTTTTCTTTTTCTATTTTTTCCTTTTCTTCTTTTTCTTTTTCTTTTGCATTTGAATTTTGACCAAGTTCACGAGAAAAGGTGTTTTGAGGAAGATAGTAGGTTGCATCTTTATATATCTCAACCTCTCTAATTGAAAATGACTTTTCATCTCCTTTGACACAGTATTCGATTCCATCCCTTCTGAACTTGATGCACTGATGAAGGGATGATGGAATCATCTTGTTCTAATGTATCCAAGGCCTATCGAGCAAAGCAGTGAATGATGTATTCAAATCAATTATATAAAACTTGGCTTCAGTCTTCCGATCATCTATTTCTAATGGTAACACTATGGAACCTCCTCTCGCCTTGTTCATTGAATCCTCTCAACATCATTCAATCTCCTCAAAGTGTAGAGATGTTAATCACCAAGTTAGCAAGGGTCTTTAGACTCATAATATTCATCGATTCACCTGGATCAACAAGAACCCAAGAAAGTCTGAATATACCCATATCCACTGTAATGTAGAGGGGACGGTTGTGCTCCATGTCCCCCAGAAAAAGGTCTTCATCTATGAAGGTGATTCTCTGGGCTTCTCTTGAATAATGTGCCTCTTCTCCAACAACGATCAGCTGAGCTAAGCATATCTTTGGATAAGATAAGGGAATCATATATGCTAAACTTAGCTAGCAACTTTCTTGGGTGAGCGAGGACATTATAATCAACTCTGGGCTGAACCCCCACAAGCATATCCAAGGGTGGAGCCTCTTGTGGAGGGGCTTCTTGCTCATTAGTACCAATGACTTGCTTCCCCTTATCTTGAGCTGTTGCCCTAGGAGGTAGAACCTTGCCACTATGAAGGTTGGCTTCGGTGATCTCTTGTGGCAAGCTAGTGGAAGATTCTACCTGCTCATCAGGCTCACCTATAGCTTCTCCTATGGGACACTCAGAATCATATGATTCCATGTCTACCTCAAGAGGTGAACCTGTAATTAGAAAGAGGAAGATCGGAGTTGTTATAATTATTTTTTAGACTTGAAGAGTTTTCGAAGAGAGTAGAATTAGACAATCCATCAAAAGTGACACAGATGTAATTCAAAGTAGCTTTATTCCTCAATTTCTTGGATTTAGAAGGAGCTACATAGTTGAAATCTAGTAAAGTAAGTGGGGTGAGGAATTTAATGCCCTCATCCGTAGATACAAGATGTCTACTAGAAGAAGAGCTAGCTGAAGTAGAAGTGTCGGCTGAAGTAGTAGCTGCAACGGTGGAATGGAGGCTGGGCTCAGTTGGTGGTTGCGCTACTTGGCTATCCCAGGAAAGTTTAGGCTACTGTTGCTACTGAGCTCCCACTTTGCCCAAGTTGTCTTTGGCAACTTGCAAACCTTCCTTGATGTTGGAGGTTTAAGCTGCCTCAGGCACTTGCAAGGAAAGTTTCTTGATTTTTGAAATAATTTTTTAGAGGTTTGGGATAAGGAGATATCTCAATCTTCTTTGGTTTTAAGAGGATCACATGTACCCCTAAGGATTACCCTAAAGAACTAGATGGTTGTTCCACTAAGTATTCTTTTGGGATAACTATCGCATCTATCTTGTAGCTATGCTCAAGCCAATCCTTGAATGTAAAGTTGTCCTCTAAAACATGGCCTAGCATGCGATGGTAGGGGCAAAAGTTAGGCTCATTGCTCCTGTCCACTTCCTTCAGCTTCCTAGGCTTGGGTAGCTAAAAGTAAAATTTCTTTAAGAGGTTCTTAAAGATTTTATTGATTACCTCCCTCTTAAATGAATGAGGTTTCTTTAGTTTATCCAAAAGAGTAGGTGGATGGTAGCTAGCTGGCGATGGGTATGTGTACCTCTACTATGAATATGGCTGAGGAGGAGGCGATGAAGGCCATGGAGGCTATTGTGAAAGATGGTAGGATGGCCTCGGTGGTGGTAGAGGAGGTGGAAGTGATGACTATGGAGCTTGAGGTCTCTCATGTTGATCCTTGCCCAATTGCTTCCCTTTGTCCAATACTACTACTGCCCCTGGCTTCTTCTCATAAGCTTTCTACGGCTTTGGCTTTGTTGATTAATCTTGAAAAGGTAACTGTTTGGCCTCTCCTTTTAGACTAGCCACCTTGTTGATTAGCTTCTCAAATGTCTTGATGGTAAAACCTTTGAGCATGAAGGCGACTAGGCCATGATTATTCTTTAGTAAAATTTCAATGGCATGTTGTTCAGACACCTGCGATTTGCATTTCATACTCAAATTGTGCCATCTGAGAATATAGTCAATGAGGGACTCACCAGGGTGTTGTTATGCTACAACAAGATTACCCACAGTCACCCTTTGCTGAGCTTCAGCAAACCTCTTAATGAAGAGTTGTTCCAACTCAACAAAAGTCTTCACTGAATTGTTGGAGAGTTCAACATACCAATCAAAGGCTATGCCTACTAAAGTCTTGTTAGAATAGTAATGCATTGCCACCCATTGTAATAATCTAAAGCGTCTATGTGCTTCCGTGGGTTCCTGCTGCCATCAAAGCTCTTAAAAGAAGGTGGAACAAAACCCTTATGATATTAAATAGCATCAAATTCCTCTAGGTAGGGTTTACCTTTTGGAACCAATGATCCTAGTTGGGCTTGTGCTAATGCTTCTCTCATTTGCTGCTCAACCATGAGTTTGATATCCTTTTTCTTATATGGAGGTACTATCCACTACCTTCCTATACATGCTAGTGCTACCTTGTTCTACTGGAGGTGAAGTCTTGGCTTGATCAAAGACATGCAACAACGCAGGTTGATCGATCTCTATAATAGTAGGATGCACTGATGGGACTTGGTTCTAAAGTGCCAAAATTACTTCTAGCTAGTCTTCAAGCCTCTTTCCCATCCTATCTATATGTTCATCCATTTGTTTAAGTTATTGAAGGAGGTGTTGAGTCAAATGAGTTGTGTCATCTTGTTTGGCCATAACACCTTCCAAACTCTAATGATCCCGTAGGAGGGAACCCTTGGTGTTAACCATAGGCACCTTGGCTGAATCTTCCAACAAATCATCATCATTGGGATCAAAGCTAACCTTGTCTTCCTCTAGATCAGACCAGGCATACCCTAGAATTTCCTTCTTCTGAACAAGGTATTGTGCTACGATGTCATCTAGGGAGCAATCCAATTGCACAGGTACAAAAGCTCGAGGCTGACCGGTGGTAGGATCATGCTCATGGATAGAAATACATCTAACCTCTCGGTCTGCTGGAGAGCTAACCCTATGAGGGCTATGCTCACTAGAAGAAATGTGCTCATGACTATGATCTATCATGGGAAGAGTGCTACTCTTGGGAGAATCTATCGCCATGGTGATAGTGGTACTATCTCCTTCCCCCTCTACTGATGCTATCTTCATGCTCTACTGTGGTGGTGATGGTGATGGCATGACTACGATGCCTTGTGGTCTTTATTCCCTCTTCACCATAATTGAAGTAGGAGGTTGAGCAGGAGAGCTCAACCTCACCTCAATCGGTGGTGTAGATGAAATGGGATCTCTTTGTCATAGACGGATCACCAGTGGGGCTCTCTTTTCCCTGGATGATGCCTTCATGGCCTTTGATGGAACTGTGGAAAATGGAACTTATATTGGAGATGGTGGACGTGGAGTGGAGTGGTGTGGTGGAGGCACCACCGACTCCCTCTGTGCAGGAGGTCCTCTCATGTGGTGGGTAGTACCCGTCAAAACAATGCTGTAAGTATGACCAATGGGGGTAGTGCGCCGATCAGGAAAGTCCACGAGGGTGGAGGCAGTTGATTGTCTAGTGTACCTACGTCTCTCTCTGATGGTGACATGTACTGATACACGGACCTCCCTGGCCCTCTCCTATCTGATGTGCTTGCATATGCTACGAGGGATGACTGACCGTAAATCAAATTGAGCTTTAGACTCTGATCGTCTAGAAGCCCTGCTAACCTAGCGCAAAACTATCCTAAAGCCCACATAGGACCACCTCTTATCTCTAGTAGAAGCCTGAAAGTCAACTGCAGGTGGAGGTGATAATGAGATCCTCCTAATATCTTCCTTTCCATCAGATCCAGAGAGGGGGTGAAATTTATTCTATGTAGGTAATAGGGAAACTATCCTGGGTGTCTCCTCTACTACAAATTGGCAAACTGCCTCCATCACTTTGGCTATGCGCACATGAAGTCGCTTGATCTTACGGTATCTGTTGCGGTGCTGGGTTTAGGGTTTTTTAGGGTTTAGGATTTAGGGTTTATGGTTTAGGATTTAAGGTTTATGGTTTTTTTAATTAAGTAAATCGATAGGTTTAAGTTTATTTAGTTTATTTCTTATTTACCTTAGTTTTTTTATTTAGGTTTAATTTTTATTTTTATTTAGTTTAGTTTATTTATTTTAGTTTAGGTTTTTTATTTTAGTTTATTTTTGAGGTATAGGATAATGTTTTAGTTGAGTTTCATTTTTCTTTTAGTTTATAGGTTTAGGATTTATCTTTTATTTTTTAGGTTTAGGTTTTTATTTTATTTTTTTAGGTTTTTATTTTAGGTTTACTTTTTGGTTTTCTTTTTTAGTTTACGTTTTTGTTTATTTTTAGTTTATTTTATTTTATTTAGTTTATGTTTAGGTTTAGGTTTAGGCTTTATTTATTTTAGTTTAGTTTATTTTATTTTAGGTTTAGGTTTATTTTATTTTGTTTATTTTATTTTTATTTTAGGTTTAGGTTTTTTTTAAGTTTAGGGCTTAACTTTTATTTTTTATTTATTTATAGGCTTTATTTTTAAGTTTATTTTTTATGTTTAAGTTTTTATTTAGTTTTTATTTTATTTTATTTTAGGTTTATTTTATTTTAATTTTACGTTTAGTTTTTATTTCTATTAAGTTTTTTATTCTTAGGTTTATTTTATTTTTTAGTTTAGTTTAGGTTATTATTATTTTTATTTTAGTTTATTTTTATTAGTATATTTTATTTTATTTTTAGGATTAGGTTTAGGTTTTAGTTTTAGTTTTTATTTTATTTTATTTTATTTATTTTATTTAAGTTTAGGTTTTTTTATTTATTTTATTTCTAGGTTTAGAATTTTATGTTTTTAGGGTTTAGGGTTTAGAGTTTAGGGTTTTAGGGTTTAAGGTTTAGGGTTTTAGGGTTTAAGGTTTACGATTTAGTGTTTAGGCTTTAGGCTTTAGGGTTTTTAGGGTTAAGAGTTTAAGGTTTAAGGTTTAGGGTCTAGGGTTAGCTTAGGGTTTAGGGTTAGTTTAGGGTTTAGGGTTTAGGGTTTAAGGTTTAGGGTTTAGGGTTTAGGGTTAATTCATGGTTTATGGTTTAGGGTTTTAAGGTTTAAGGTTTAGGGTTTAGAGTTTAGGGTTAGGGTTAGGGTTTAAGGTTTAGGGTTTTTAGGGTTTTGGGTTTTTTAAGGTTTAGGGTTTCTAGTTGTAAGTTTAGGGTTTAGGGTTTAGGATTTTATGGTTTAGGGTTTAGGGTTTAGGGTTTTAGGGTTTAAGGTTTAGGGATTAGGGTTTAGGGTTTTGGGTTTTTAGGGTTTAGGGTGTAGGTTTTAGTTTAGGGTTTAAGGTTTTTGGTTTATTTTTATAAGAGAACAAATTCAGATACAACATTTATTCTTTTTGATTTCATCAACCAAGTAGCACACCAAGTTTTGTAAGATAAAGTGACAGATAGGTTAAAAATGACCACGCATAGAGTAAATCAAAAACCCTAGATAACTAGAAATATCTTTATTGTAAAGACATAGTTCCATAATCAGCAGACTGGATTGGCTATTCTTCAATTTCTCCAATTGCCATCAGAACCACCCCGGCCTCTCGAGTAGCGGAATACACCATCATATCCTCGATCTCTCCCCTCACCACCATCGCGGTTGTAACCTCTGTCGCTCCTCCCAGCTTCATAACCACCACTACTCCCACCATAACATCCATATCCACCAACAACTCTAGATACCCCACCATCATTACGATAATTGTCGCATCCACCTTCACCTCCACTGCCAGATCTAGACTAAGCCTGGTTGATGGTGATGTCCCTACCGTCAAGGTTCTGCCCATTCTTAGGGATTATGTTTAGGTTTATGAATATTAAGATTAATGGTTTAGATTTATTTTTTAATTTATTTAGTTAATTTAGGTTTAAGTTTTGGTGTGGGGTTTAGTGTTTAGGGATTAGGGTTAGGGTTTAGGATTTAGGGTTTAAGGTATAGGGTTTAGGGTTTTAGGGTTTATGCTTTTAGGGTTTAGGGTTTAGGGTTAGGGTTTAAGGTTTAGTGTTTAAGGTCTTTTAGGGTTTAGGGTTTAGGGTTTAGTTTAGTTTAGTTTATTATTTATTTTAGTTTAGTTTCTTTTATTTTTTTATTTTTATTTAGGTTCATTTTTTATTTTTATTTAGTTTTGTTTGTTTATTTTAGTTTAGGTTTTTTATTTTAGTTTATTTTTTAGGTTTAGGTTTATTTTTAGTTCAGTTTTATTTTTATTTATTTTTTAGCTTTAGGTTTTATTTTTTTTACTTTTAGGTTTAGGTTTAGGTTTTTATTTTATATTTTTAGGTTTAGGTTTTAGGTTTTTATTTTAGGTTTATTTTTCAATTTTAGTTTTTAGTTTAGGTTTATTTTTAGTTTATTTTATTTTATTTAGTTTAGGTTTAGGTTTAGGCTTAGGTTTAGTTTATTTTAGGATTAGGTTTAGGTTTTATTTATTTTAGTTTAGGTTTAGGTTTATTTTATTTTATTTATTTTATTTTTATTTTAGGTTTAGGTTTTTATTAGTTTAGGGTTTAAGTTTTATTTTTATTTATTTATTTATAGGTTTTATTTATAGGTTTATTTTTTAGGTTTAGGATTTTATTTAGTTTTTATTTTATTTTATTTTAGGTTTATTATATTTTTATTTTACATTTAGTTTTTATTTTAGTTAGATTTTTTATCCTTAAGTTTATTTATTTTATTTAGTTTAGTTTAAGTTTTTATTTATTTTATTTTAGTTTATTTTTATTAGTTTATTTTATTTTTTTTAGGTTTAAGTTTAAGTTTTAGCTTAGGTTTTGATTTTATTTTATTTTATTATTTTATTTAAGTTTAAGTTTTTTTAAACATTTTATTTATTTGGTTTTATTTAGTTTAGGTTTAGGTTTTTAGGTTTTTATGGTTTAGGGTTTAGGGTTTAGCATTTAGGGTTTAGGGTTTAGGGTTTTAGGGTTTAGGTTTTAAGGTTTAGAGTTTAGGGTTAGGGTTTAGGGTTTAGGGTTTAGGGTTTAGTGTTTAGGCTTTAGGGTTTAGGGTTTTTAGGGTTTAGGGTTTAGGGTTAGCTTAGTGTTTTTTTATTTAGGTAAACCTTTAGGTTTAGGTTTATGTAGTTTATTTAGTTTAATTTTTATTTGTTTTAGTTTATTTTATTTTTTATATTCAGGTTATATTTTTATTTTTATTTAGTTTAGTTTATTTATTTTAGGTTTATTTATTTTAGTTTAGGTTTTTTATTTTAGTTTATTTTTTAGGTTTAGGTTTATTTTTTAGTTAGTTTTATTTTTATTTTATTTTTTAGATTTAGGTTTTATTTTTTATTTTTAGGTTTAGGTTTAGTTTTTTATTTTATTTTTTTAGGTTTAGGTTTTATGTTTTTATTTAGGTTTATTTTTTGGTTATATTTGTTAGTTTAGGTTTAGGTTTATTTTTAGATTATTTTATTTTATTTTATTTAGTTTTGGTTTTGGTTTAGGTTTAGTTTATTTTATGTTTTGGTTTAGGTTTTATTTATTTTAGTTTAGTTTATTTTAGTTCAGGTTTAGGTTTATTTTATTTTATTTATTTTATTTTTATTTTATGTTTAGGTTCTTTTTTAATTTAGGCTTTAAGTTTTATTTTTTTATTTATTTATAGGTTTATTTTTAGGTTTATTTTTTAGGTTTAGGTTTTTATTCAGTTTATATTTTATTTTATTTTAGGTTTATTTTATTTTAATTTTATGTTTAATTTCTATTTTATTTATTTTTTTATTCTTAAATTTATTTTATTTTTTTAGTTTAGTTTAGTTTATTATTTATTTTATTTTAGTTTATTTTTATTTATTTAGTCTAGTTTTTAGGTTTAAGTTTTGGTTTTATTTTATGTTTTTATTTTATTTTATTTATTTATTTTATTGAGGTTTAGGTTTTATTTATTTATTTATTTTATTTTTAGTTTTATTTAGTTTAAATTTCAATTTTTAGGTTTTTAGGGCTAGGGTTTAGGGTATTACGGTTTAGGGTTTTAGGGTTTAGGGTTAGGGTTTAGGGTTTAGAGTTTACGATTTAGGGTTTGGGGTATTAAGGTTTAGGATTTTAGGGTTTAGGGTTTAGGGTTTAGTGTTTACACTTTAGGGTTTAGGGTTTTTTGTGTTTAGGGTTTAAGGTTAGCTTAGGGTATAGGGTTAGTTTAGGGTTTAGGGTTCAAGCTTCAAGGTTTAGGGTTTTTATGATTTTTAAGGTTTAGGGTATAGGGTTAGCTTGGGGTTTAGGGTTTAGGATTTTAGGGTATAGGTTTCAGGGTTTGGGGTTTAGGATTTACAGTTAGGTTTAAGGTTTATGGTTTATGGTTTATGGTTTAGGGTTTAGGGTTTTTTAGGGTTTAGGGTTTAGGGTTTAGGGTTGTAGGTTTAGGGTTTAGGGTTTAGGGTTTATGGTTTAGGGTTGTAGCTTAAGTGTTTAGGGTTACGGGTTTTAGGGTTTAGGGTTTCGAGTTTGGGTTTTAGGTTTAGGGTTCAGGTTTTAGTTTAGGGTTTAAGGCTTTTAGTTTTTTTTTATAACAAAGAACAAATTCAGATTCAACTTTTCTTCTTTTTGATTTCATCAACCAAGTAACACACCATATTTTCTAAGACACAAGCAATGACATAGATAAAAAATGAGCACACATAGCGCAAATAAAAAACCTTAGATAACTATAACCATCTCATTAGTAAAGACACAATTCCATAAGCAGCAGACCGGATTGGCTGTTCTTCAGTTCCTCTAGTTCCCATCAGAACCACCCCAAGCTTTCGAGTAGCGGGATCCACCATCATATCCTTGATTTCTCCCTCTGCCATCACCACAATTGTAACCTCCATCGCTCCTTCTGCCTCGATAACCACCATTGCTCCGATCACCACCTCCATATCCACCAGCACCTCCAAATACCCCACCATCATTGTGATAACCGCCACCTCCACCTTCACCTCCACCGCCAGAACTAGACTGAGCCTAGTTGATGGGGATGGTCTTATCGTCAAGGTTCTACCCATTCTTAGCATTTAGGTTTAGGTTTATTAGGGTTTAGGTTTATTTTCTAATTTATTTTGTTACTTTTGGTTTAGGTTTAGGGTTTGGGGTTTAAGGTTTAGGGTTTAGGGTTGGGATTTAGGATTTACGGTTTAGGGTTTTGGGTTTAGGGTTTAAAGTTTTAGGGTTTATGCTTTTATGGTTTAGAGTTTATGGTTTGGGTTTAGGGGTTAGGGTTTAGGGTTTAGGGTTTAAGGTTTAGGGTTTTGGGTTTAGGATTTAGGGTTTTAGGGTATAAGGTTCTAGGTTTAGGGTTAGGATTATATATATATATATATATATATATATATATATATATATATATATATATATATATATATATATATATATATATATATATATATATATATATATATATATATATATATATATATATATATTTGGGTTTAGGGTTCAGGGCTTAGGTTTTAGGTTTAGGGTTCAGTTTTTAGTTTAGGTTTATTTTTAAATTAAGTAAATTGGTAGGTTTAGGGTTTTTTTAGTTTATTTTTAGGGTATAGAGTTTAAGGTTTAGTTTTTTGTAATTAAGTAAACTGTTAGGTTTAAAATTATTTAGTATAATTTTTATTTGATTTAGTTTATTTTATTTTTTATTTTTATTTATGTTTATTTTTTATTTTTGTTTAGTTTAGTTTATTTATTTTAGGTTTATTTATTTTAGTTTAGGTTTTTTATTTTAGTTTATCTTTTAGGCTTTGGTTTAGGTTTAGGTTTTTTTTAGTTGAGTTTTATTTTTAATTTATTTTTTAGGTTTAGGTTTTATTTTTCATTTTGAGGTTTAGGTTAAGGGTTTTATTTTAGGTTTATTTTTAGGTTTAATTTTTTAGTTTAGTTTAGGTTTATTTTTAGTTTATTTTATTTTATTTAGTTTAGGTTTAGGTTTAGTTTAGTTTAGGTTTAGGCTTAGGTTTTATTTATTTTAGTTTAGTTTAGTTTATTTTAGTTTAGGTTTAGGTTTATTTTATTTTGTTTATTTTATTTTTATTTTAGGTTTTTTTTTTTTTGGGTTTAGGTTTAATTTTTTATTTATTTTTAGGTTTTATTTTTAGGTCAATTTTTTAGGTATAGGTTTTTATTTAATTTTTATATTTTATTTTAGGTTTCTTTTAGGTTTATTTTATTTTATTTTATGTTTAGTTTTTATTTTATTTAAGTTTTTTATTCATAGGTTTATTTTATTTCTTAGTTTAGTTTAAGTTATTAATTATTTTATTTTAGTTTATTTTATTTTATTTTATTTTATTTTGAGGTTTAGGTTTAGGTTTTAGTTTAGGTTTTTATTTTATTTTATTTTTTGATTTTATTTAGGTTTAAGTTTTTTATTTATTTTATTTTTAGGTTTTATTTAGTTTAGGTTTAAGTTTTTAGGTTTTTAGGCTTTAAGGTTTAGGGTTTAAGGTTTAGGGTTTAGGGTTTAGGATTTTAGCATTTAGGGTTTTAGGGTTTAGGCTATAGGGTTAGGCTTTTGGGTTTAGGGTTTAGGGTTTATTATTCAGGCTTTAGGGTTTAGGTTTAGCTTAGGGTTTAAGGTTTAGTATTTATTTAGGGTTTAAGTTTTTTTTAAATCAAGTAAACCTATAGATTTAGGTTTATTTAGTTTATTTTTTAATTATTTGAATTTATTTTATTTTTAATTTTTATTTTGGTTTGTTTTTAAATTTTTTTAGTTTAATTTATTTATTTTAGTTTATTATCTACATGCAGGTTTATTTTTTAATTGAGTTTAATTTTTATTTTAATTTTTAAGTTTAGGTTTTATTTATTATTTTTAGTTTTATGTTTAGGTTTTTATTTTATTTTTTAATGTTTAGGTTTTAGGTTTTTATTTTAAGTTTATTTTTAGGTTTTATTTTTTAGTTTTGGTTTAGGTTTATTTTTAGTTTATTTTATTTTATTTAGTTTAGGATTTAAGCTTAGTTTATTTTTGGTCTAGGTTTAGGTTTTATTTATTTTAGTTTAGTTTATTTTAGATGAGGTTTAAATTTATTTTATTTTGTTTATTTTATTTTTATTTTAGGTTTAGGTTTTATTTTTTAATTATTTTTATGTTTTATTTTTAGGTTTATCTTTTAGGTTTAGGTTTATATTTAGTTTATATTTTATTTTATTTTAGGTATATTTTATTTTTATTTTATGTTTTATTTTTATTTTATTTAGGTTTTTCTTCTTAGGTTTATTTTATTTTTTAGTTTAACTTAGGTTTTTATATATTTTATGCCAGTTAATTTTTATTAGTTTATTTTTTGGTTTAGGTTTATATTTTAGTTTAGGTTTTTATTTTATTTATTTTTTTATTTTATTTAAGTTTAGGTTTTATTTAGTTTAAACTTAGGTTGTGGTTTTATCAGTGGCCTGGGCTTTAGGCCTAGGGTCTTGTGGCCAGTTTAAGACTCAGGGTAGGGTGGTTAGCCCAGTGTTAGGGCCTTTAGAGCCCATAGTTTAGGCTCAGAGCCCAGTAAGGGCCTGGTCAGCAGTGGCTCAGCCTCAGGCCCAATTAGGCTCAGATCTGGGTGCCCAGTAATCCAGGGCCTGTACAGGGCCCAGGGTTTGAGGCCCAGGGCCTAGGGCCCAGTTTAGGGTGGCCCAGGGTCAGAAGGTCAGGGCCTGGGATTTAGGCAAAGGGCCTAGGTCTTCAGTCCTTTTATATTGCAAAATCAAGCACATTTAGGTTTATTTGTTATCCATTTTATTTTGATTTAGGTTTATTTTTTTATTTAGTAGTTTATTTATTTAGTAGGGTTTATTTGAGTCATGTTTTAAGTTCAGTTTAGTTTATTTTTTAATTTAGTTTTATTTTTATTTTTATTTTTAGGTTTAGTTTTATTTTTTATTTTTAGGTTTAAGTTTAGGTTTTATTTTTTATTTTTAGGGATAGTTTCGGTTTTTTTAATTTAGGGTTTATTTTTAGGTTTTATTTTTTTTAATTTAGGTTTAGGTTTATTTATTTTATTATATTTATTTAGTTTAGGTTTAGTTTATTTTAGGTTTAGGTTTATTTTAGTTAAGGTTTAGGTTTATTTTATTTTTATTTTCAGATTAGGTTTTTTTTTTTTTAGTTTAGGGTTTAGGTTTTATTTTTCATTTTTTTTTGGGTTTTACTTTTAGGTTTATTGTTTAGGTTTAGGTTTTTATTTAGTTTTTATTTTATTTTATTTTATGTTTATTTTATTTTTATTTTAGGTTTAGTTTTTATTTTATGTAGGTTTTTTATTTTTTAATTTAGTTTAAGTTTTTATTTATTTTATTTTAGTTTACTTTTATTTTTTATTTTATTTTCTTTTAGTTCTAGGTTTAATTTAAGTTTTAGTTTATATTTTTATTTTATTATTTTATTTTGGTCTAGACCTTTTTTTGTTTATTTTTAGGTTTTATTTAGTTTAGGTTAAGGTTTTTAGCTTTTTAGTGTTTAGGGTTTAGGACTAGTTTAGGATCAGTTTAGGTTTTATGTATGGTAGGTAGGTTTAGGGCTCAGGTTGTGGAGGGTTGTGGGTTTTAGGGTTTAGGCTCATACTAGGGTTTAGGGTTAGCTTAGGTTTTTTATAATTAACTAAACCTGTAGGTTTAGGTTTATTTAGTTATTTTTTTTTATTTTAGTTTATTTTATTTTTTATTTTTCTTTAATTTTTATTTTTATTTAGTTTAGTTTATTTATTTTAGGTTTATTTATTTTAGTTTATGTGTTTTATTTTAGTTTATTTTTTAGGTTTAGGTTTATTTTTTAGTTAAGTTTTGCTTTTATTTTATTTTTAAATTTAAGTTTTATTTTTTAATTTTAAGTTTAGGTTTAGGTTTTTATTTTATTTTTTTAGGTTTAGGTTTTTTTAATTTTGTTTATTTTTTGTTTTATTTTTTGTTTGTTAGGTTTATTTTAAGTTTATTTAATTATTTTAGTTTATGTAGTTTAGGTTTTTTATTTTAAGTTGAGGTTTAGGTTTATTTTATAGTAGTTTATTTTATTTTGTTTTATTTTATTTTAGGTTATTTTTTAGTAGAGTTTTATATATATATATATATTATTTAGGTTTATTTTTGGTAGGTTTTAGTTTTATTTTATTTATTTTTGGTTTATTTTTTGTATTTATCTTTTAGTTATATTTTTATTTTAGTTTAATATTAGTTTTATCTTATCTTTAGGTAGGTCAGGTTTAGTTTTTTATTATTTATTATAGGTTTAGGTTTATTATCTTTAGGTTTTAGTTTTATTTAGTTGGGTTTTTAATGTAGGGTTTAAAGCCCAAGTTTATAGTTTATAAAGTTAGGGGCAATGGCCTAGTGTCACTCAGTAGGGAGTTTATTTATTTAGTGTTTAGAGTTTATTTTACAATTTTGTGGCCTAGTGGTTTAGTTAGTTTAGTATTAGTTAGGTTTATTTATTTAGTTTAGTGTTTAGGATTTAGGGTTTAGGGTTAAGGGTTTAGAGTTTAGGGTTTAGGGCTTTTTAGGGTTTAGTGTTTAAGGTTTAGGGTTGTAGGTTTAGGATTTAGGGTTTAAGGTTTTAGGGTTTAGGGTTTAGGCTTTAGGCTTTAGGCTTTAGGGTTTTTAAGGTTAAGGGATTAGGGTTTAGGTTTTAGGTTTAGGGTTGAGATTTTAGTTTAGGGTTTAAGGTTTTTGGTTTTTTTTTTTAAATCGAGAACAAATTTAGATTCAATATTTCATCTTTTTGCTTTCATCAACCAAGTAACACACCAATTTTTCTAAGACACAAGCATTGACATAGATAAAAAATGAGCACGCATAGCGCAAATCAAAAACCCTAGATAACTATAATCATTTCTTCACTAAAGACATAATTTCATAAGCGACAGATCAGATTGGCCATTTTTCACTTTCTCTAGTTCCCATCAGAACCATCCCAGGCTCTCGAGTAGTGGGATCCACCATCATATTCTCGATTTCTCCCTCTGCCACGAGCATAATTGTAACCTCTGTCGCTCCTCCCTCCTCGATAACCATCACTGCTCTGACAACCACCTCCATATCCACGACCTCATCCCCACCATCACTAATGTAATGCCTCATTCCTCCATATATTCTTGATAGTGATGTTCTCAAGTTTTTTTAGGGTTTAAGTTTAAGTTTAGGTTTATTAGGTTTTTGGATTTAGGTTTATTTTTTATAATTTATTTAGTTACTTTAGGTTTAGGTTTAGGTTTTGGTGTTTAGGGTTTAGAGTATAGGGTTAGGGTTTAGAGTTTAGGGTTTAGGCTTTAGGGTTTAAGGTTTTAGGGTTTATTCTTTTATGGTTTAGGGTTTAGGGTTTTTTTTTTAAAATTAAGTAAACCGATAGGATTTGGTTTATTTAGCTTATTTAGTTTATTTTTCATTTATTTTAGTTTTTTTTATTTTTATTTAGATTTATTTTTTATTTTTATTTAGTTTAGTTTATAAGTTTTAGGTTTATTTAGGTTTTTTATTTTAGTTTTATTTTTTATGTTTAGGTTTTATTTTTATTGTTAGGTTTAGGTTTAGGTTTTTATTATATTCTTTTTAGGTTTGGTTTAGGTTTAGGTTTATTTTTATTTTATTTTAGGTTTATTTTTTTATTAGGTTTTATTTTAGTTTATTTTAAGCAGGTTTAGGTTAAGGTTTATTTTTAGTTGATTTTATTTTTATTTTATTTTAGGTTTAGGTTTTATTTTATTTTGGTTTAGGTTTAGGTTTTATTTTATTTTAGGTTTAGGTTTAGAATTTTATTTTAGGTTTATTTTTAGGTTTTATTTTTTAGTGTAGGTTTAGGTTTATTTTTTGTTTGTTGTATTTTATTTAGTTTAGGTTTAGGTTTTTATTTAGTTTATTTTAGGATTAGGTTTTGATTTTATTTATTTTAGTTTAGTTTTATTTTAGGTTTATTTTTTTCTTTTTTTATTTTATTTTAGGTTTGGTTTCATTTTATTTTAGGTTTAGGTTTTATTTTATTTATTTTTTAGGTTGTATTTTTTATTTTTTTTAGGTTTAGGTTTTTTATTTAGTTTATTTTATTTTTATTTTATTTTAGTTTTATTTTATTTAGGTTTTTGATTCTTAGGTTTAGTTTATTTTTTTAGTTTAGTTTAAGTTTTTATTTATTTTATTTTAGTTTATTTTTATTAATATATTTTTTTTTTCTTTTTAGGCTTAAGTTTAGGTCATAGTTTAGGTTTTTATTTTATTTTATTAATTTATTAAATTTAGGTTTATGTTTTTCTATTTATTTTATTTTTAGGTTTTATTTAGTTTAAGTTTAGGTTTTTAGGTTTTTAGGGTTCAGAGCTTAGGGTTTCTGGGTTTAGGGTTTAGGGTTAGGGTTTAGGGTTTAGTGTTCAGGCTTTAGGGTTTAGGGTTTTAGAGTTTAGGGTTTAGGGTTTAGGGTTTAGGGTTTAAGGTTTTTTTTTGGGAAAACCCATATAGGGGAATTTTATTCCCACAAAAAGAGGGTTACAAGGTCCTTAAAGGGGATAAACCTAATCCATCACCAAAGAGCTACAATCAGCCTAGGGAGTAAATCACCTATCTAAGTACAGCCAAAAGCAAAAGAAAAAAAATAAAGCAAGCAAAAGATACAAATTGATTAACATAAGAAGCCAATGGAAGATTAGGGCCAATGCTCTACAGGATGTGAGAATGCATGACACTATGGAGCAAACCTGCAAGAGGACAAGAGAGAAGCACCTGCAAAATTGTAGACAGAAAGAAGTTAGAGCAGTTAAGGTAATACAGACAAAATGATAACTGAAAATAGCATAATCTAAGAATGATAGTAAAGAAGTGTGATAAAGAAAGCTCAGGCTCAGTCACACCAAGTTGGGGCAGATGCAAATATGAGCATCCAAACTTCAGCAAAAGGGTTACATCACAAGAGTTACTACCAAACCAAAGGGGAGTGAAATCATCACAACCATCATAGCCAACAAACCTATATAGCAGCCATTTGAAGAAGATCTTTTGGGCCTTATTACTAGCAAACATAACAAAAGCTGTATACATAGTAGAAGAAAGAGCAGCAAAGAGCAGAATGGATAAGAGGATCCCATGCAAAATATATGTCATCATATTAGGTCCCATGGCATAATAATCCCAACACAAATGAAAGAAAGCCATCATTTTCAGGCCAACCATATTTTTAACCAGATCTAAGGGTTTAATGAGATCAGTAAAAAGACCCACCACAGGGAAACAACAGAAAAGGTCAGGCAAAGGTAAAAGTAATAAAAGATCAGATGTAATACCTGCTGAAAACTAGCCAGGCAAAAACAAAAGCATGGTATTAACTCCATCCGAAATGTATATGACAATAATAAATATACAGTCTTGGTAAATTGCCCAAGAACAACCTGTGGATATTTAAAAGGAAATCCAATGAATGTAAGTAATGTAGATGTTAACAACCTCCTTGTTACAGAAGTTAGAAACTAGCAAGTGTAAAGGAAGACAACATACCCCCAGACCAAACTACCATAGGAATTGCAGAAGTCTATCAAAGAAGAGATGGGAATACAGCAGCAGATTAGAAGAAACAGGTAAAGGGCTGCACCCCACCATAAATAATTCCAATAAAAGACAATTAGAGATAACGCCTAAGCTTTTCATAGCGAGAAACTCAATACCGCAATCCATATAGTTGGCCATAAGTCCATCCATTTAGTGTAAACAATACATAGGTTAAAATCAAGTAAAGCAAAAGCATAATCACAATGATCTACACAATTCTAACAGAACTAAGAGGTATAAAACAGCTGCAGGAGAGTTCAGCTGCAGCCCAGATGTTAATAGAAAAAACAATCAGAAAATCAAAAGGCAAGAAACAACCAACAACCATAAAGATAACCTGCTGGATAAAGGACTCGAAAATCCAAAAGCCAACTGTGAAAACAAAAATACAATTATTACACCCACCATATAAAACTCCATTGAAAAGTATAGATGTAAAATAGAAACAAAATGGGTTCAAAATATAATCAACAGAAAAATCCTTCCAGATAAAGATGATCAGGCTAGCAGCTAAAACCACATCCTCAGTAAAGGTAAACTGATAAGCCATTAAGAAGGTCCAAACCTGCAATGAAATAATAAAATTGAACAGGAAATTGTAGTTTCTCTCCTGGCAGGTTGGGTATATGAGGTTGGCCAAAACAATCAGCAAAATAACTCCAAAAGCACCCAACATGATAGCAACCCAAGAGGCTATAAACATAAGACTCAATGAACCAGATCAGCTAACAACCAAGAAGGAAAATAATAGCAAGTTGGCCATAAAACCACCCATTCAAAATAAACAATGCATAAGTTAATTCCTAGATAGAATGGCCAAGACTAGTTGAACGACGATGGAAAAAATAGCGAGACAAAGAATAAAAGATGATAACAAAGACAAACAATAATAAAATTGAAAGGAAAAAAATAGCCAACAACCACAAAGACAACCTACTGGACAAAAGACCCAAAATTCCAAAGGCCTACAGTGGAAACAATAATACAATTATTACACCCACCATATAAAACTCCATTAAAATGCAGAGATGTAAAATAGAAATAAAAAGGGTTCAAAGGAAAACGAACATAAATATCCTTCCATAAGGATGATCGTGCTTGCTAAGCCCACATCCTCAGTAAAGACAAACTGAAAGTAAGTCCAATCCTGCAATGAGATAAAAAAAAATAAATGGGAAATTGCAGATTCTCTCCTTGCTCGATAGGTATATGAGGTTAGCCAAAGCAAACAGCAAAACAACTCCAAAAGAACCCTGCTAAATATGATGAACAAACCCAGTAGCAGCATGCTGGACATAAGACTCAATGAACCAGATCAGCCAACAACCAAGAAGAAAAATAACAGCAAGTTGGCCATAAAACCACCCATTCAAAATAGACAATGCATAAGTTAATTCCTAGATAGAATGGCCAAGACTAGCTGAACGAGGATGGAAAAAATAGTCGCAGCCCAGATGATAACAGCATAAATAGTAATAAAATCAAAAGGCAAAAAATAGCCAACAACCACAAAAATAACCTGCTCGACAAAAGACCCAAAATTCTAAAGGCTTACAGTGGAAACAATAATACAATTATTACACGCACCATATAAAACTCCATTAAAATGCAGAGATGTAAAATAGAAACAAAAAGGGTTCAAAGGAAATTGAACATAAATATCCTTCCGTGATAAGGATGATCAAGCTACTAAGCCCACATCCTCAGTAAAGACAAACTGAAAAGCCAATAAGTAAGTCCAATCCTGTAATGAGATAAAAAAATAAATGGGAAATTGCAGATTCTCTCCTTGTAGGATGGGTATATGAGGTTAGCCAAAGTAAACAGCAAAAAAACTCCAAAAGTACCCTGCTAAACATGATGAACAAACCCAGTAGTAGCATGCTGGACATAAGATTCAATGATCCAGATCAACCAACAACCAAGATAGAAAATAACAGCAAGTTGGCCATAAAATCACCCATTCAAAATAGACAATGCATAAGATAAATCCTAGATAGATAGGGAAGTGGTCTGGCCAAGGCTAGCTGAACCAAGATGTAAAAAACAACAGCAGTTTAGAAAGACCACAAACATGTAAAGATCAACAAAATCCCTAATGCTAACAAGAAAATCAAGCAAAAAAGCAAAAGCCACCATGCAACAACCTCAAGAGGCTCAGACAAAGGCCCAAAAATCTAATAGCCAATAGTTAAAACATCAACACAGATATTGCACCCTACATAAGATAAACTAGTAAAGAGCAATGGTACAACATAGTTTATTAAGTGGTCCAAAGAAAGGTCATCTTTGATATCCAACAAGACACATAATATGAGGCTAGTAGCTAATCCCACAGCATCAATAATATTGGAATTCAAGAAATAATTCCAATTCTGCAGAGAAGAAGTTATAATAGCAAGGATATTGCAAGATCTCTCCTTACAGGTTGTGGAGGTAAGGTTATGGAGCATAAGAGAGGCTACAACCATAATAAGGGGAAGAATATCAGATAAATTAGGGTCAGCCATAAAGTTATACAGAAGTATAGCAATTAGACATTGAGGCAAGGGTCCTAAAATATAATTCTAGAAAAAGGAAAGAAATCTGTCCCTATTGATCAAAAAATGCAGTAGAAATAGAGCATTATGTAATACATCTCCCTCCAGCAAACAGGAAACATCTTACCTATAACAGTAAGACCCCAAACAAGGTTGGGATAATTAAACCAACAGCAGATGTCACATAGCTCAGCAAAGGACCAACAAGGAGTAATAGGATGATGCATCAGCAAATTCCAAAGGAACAACAACACATTAATAGTAAAAGCAACAGAAGTAGTAAGCTCCCAATTAAAGTTATGGCAATTAAACCAACAACACATGCCATAGAGATCAACAAATAAGTAGTAAGGGATATCAGGATGATGCATCAGCAAATACCAAAGAAATAACAACACTAAGTAGAAAGTGATCATGCAAGTGTATTGAACCAGTCAATCCAATAGGTTAGATTAATTTCGAGATAAGGAGCCCAATATTGTCCGTGACAACCAAGCCACGCAAATGTTTAGGTAGTGTTAGTTGATCAAAGAAATTTATTCCATCCAATCTAGCACCCAGATTGGCCAAAAAATCAGCACATGCATTACCCTCACGCCATACATGAGTGATTTTAAAATTGAGTTGGGTAAGGAGAGCTCTAGTTTGCTTGAGAAGATAGTACAATTATGTATTGCCCATTTTGGTGGTATTCAAAAGGTCAATCAGCAGAAGGGCATCCACCTCAATCCAAATATTGAGCCAACCTTTTTGAAGGTAAATCTCAAGAGCTTTGTACACTGCCATGAGCTCAGCAAAGGGAACAGAGCAAGAATTAAGGGGGTAAGCAAAAGCATATAAGACTTTACCGTTACTGTTTCTGAAAATGCCACCATAGCCTGAACCTTTATGTGAGACAGAGCCATCAGTGTTAATTTTAATAGTATTAACATGAGGTTTTACCCAATAGACAATCTTGTCATCTTTATAGTGTGGTTGATCCGGCAAGTTAAAACCCAATTATTTGCCATAAATTTACAAACTTTAAATTATTTGTAGCTAATGAGATTGGCATTGAACAAGTCACAAATTTTGTTTTTAATTCTAGCAATTATCCTCATGTGGTTCATAGGGATCCCACGATGTTTTGCATCATTTCGGTCCATCCATATGAACCAAATAAGAGTGATAGCAGTTATGACTTTAATGTGACCTTTAATAGTGTTGTCAAAATAAACTTCAAGAAGCTAGTGTAAAGTTAAGGAGCCATTGTAAATGACAATGTTAAAGAGGTCATCATACCAAATCCAAAGTTTAGAAGCAATGACCCTGTTAACAAAAATATGATTCACATTCTCAATGTGAAAGCAGCATTGGCATTTTGAAGGTAATTGAAAACCTTAACCCCACAACAAGGAGTCAACGGGGATGAAGTTTTTCAAAATATGCCAAGTAAGAACAGAATAAGAAGTAGGGACAGTGTTACTCCATAGTTTTAAAAACACATTGGAAAAATCATGAGCTTCTTTAATGTGAATCCAAACATTTTTAAAGTTGAAATCACCATTATGAGAAAGCTTAAAAAGGATCTGATCTTGATTGCTAGGAATGATAGGAATAGTAGTATGCTTGTTTAAAAGAAAGGAAGGAATATAATTAGTAAGCTTACTATTATTCCACATATTATTCTGCTAGAAAGAGTTCACTTTAATAGCAGCAATGGAGTGGGTAGAAAGTAAGTCATCAATGGACCCACCTCTAGTCCAGTTATCTTGCCAAAAGAAAGAGGACCTAGAGTTAATCTCCCAGGAAATTAATGATTTGGCATCCCATTTGATGGAACTAAGTCTTTTCTAAATAGGAGAGTCTCCGCTTTATAGGGGCAAATGAGAGGGTGCTTACCCTGGTAATATTTAGCAGTCATGAAATTAGCCCAAAGACAATTGTTACTCCTAAAATTCCACCAAAGTTTATAGGAAAAGGTAGTGATAGCTTCTTTGATTGGCTTACAACCAAGACCCCCTTCAGCTAGAGTGCCACAACTTTATACCAAGAGGTCCAGTGCATTCTTTTAGAAGAGCTATTAGAGCCCCAAAAAAATTTATTAAGGAGGCGCTCTATTCTATTAATGATAGAATTGGTTGGCACAATGGTTTGAATGAGGTATAAAGGCATGGAGTTAAGGGTGCTCTTAATCAAAGTGAGCCTACCACTGAAAGAGAGTAAATGGAATTCCCAAATAGAAATTTTATTAGAAATTTTCTAGATTAGCTCATCAAAAAGATGAGATCTTTTCTGACCTTTAAAAAGTGGAGCACCAAGATAATTAATAGGAAGTTGTTATTGCTGAAAATTAGTAATTCTCAAGATTTGGTTGATCCTATTACTAGGGATTTTAGAGGAAGGAATGAAACAACATTTTCCTTCTTTTAGAAAGAGCCGCTTTCATCAAATTTATTTAAAAGGTTCTTAATAGTTTTAATGTGCGAATAGAGGCATTGCTAAAGATTATAAAGTCATCAACAAAACTAAGAGGAGAAACGGGAGACTTTTGAGTTAAAAAAAACATGTTAGATTTTTGTAGAAAAGATCATTCAGCTCCTCAAAGGTATTCAAAGAATAAAAAAGGGAGGGTGAAAGGGGATCTCCTTGTCTCAAGCCATGCATCAAAGTAAAGAAACCTAGGGACTCACCATTCATGATAACAGAGAACCAAACATTGGTAATACAATTTTTGATGAGGCGGATGAAAATATTTGAAAACCCAAGCAAATGAAGAATTTGAAAGAGGAAATTCCAAGAGAGGTTGTTAAATGCTTTAGAAATGTCAAATTTGAAGAGGATGTTGCCACCTCTGGTAGGAATGTCAATGTCATGAATCAGCTCTTGGGTAAGAAGTATGTTATCAGATATAGCTATACCTTTAACGAAGCTAGTTTGGTTAGGGGAAATAATTTTAGGCAGCAACTGAATAATCTTATTAGCAATTAATTTAGCAATGAGTTTATGAAAGAAGGTGCAAAGATGGATAGGTCTAAAATTTCCCTAAGAATCAGGATGATTAGTTTTGGGAATGAGAATAATGGAAGTGCTATAAAAATATCTAAGTAAAGGGTTGCCATCAAAAAAATTAACAAGAGCATCAACAAGGTCAGACTTAATAATAGTCCAACAATGCTGAAAGAATTGAGTGGTGTAGCCAATGCAATCAGATTCTTATTGAGAATACAACCAATCTCACAAGACGCAAAAGTGAGCAAGTGGTTGTCATCATTAGTAACCATTGAGGGGATCAGGTGTGTGTTGGAGAGGGCTTCCAAGGAAGGGTTGTTGTTTAATAAGTTTTTAAGATGTTGTATGATAGAATCTTTAATTTCATTATTATCAGTGATCCAGCTACCGTTAACATTTTTGATTTTTTTTAATAGAGTTTAAGGCTTTCCTTTTTTTGAAAAGAGCATGAAAATACCTTGTATTTCTGTCACCATCAGCAATATGTTTGTTAGCGGCCTTTTGTCGCCAGTAGGTTTCCTCCATATTTTGATAATTAATCAAGTTATCTTTAGCTGTCTTCAAATCATCAAGCTTATTAGAGTCAATTAACACAACATCTTCAAGGGAGAAAACTAATTGTTCCATATTTTTGAGATTGGAAAAAAGTTTTTTAAAATGATGCTTGTTCCACCAATTTAGGTTTTGTTTAATTCTTTTAAGCTTTAGCCAAAATTGAATCATGCCTTTAACGGAATTGTCTGGATGAATAGGGGCCATACAATTAATGGAAACAACATTAATGAAATCACTATGTTGGATCCACATATTTTGGAATCTGAAAGAGGTGGGGGAGGATATTATACTGGAAGGAGTTTTAACAAATTAAAAGTGGAGCATGGTCGACAAAGTTCGCTCAAATGCTCAAAAGTGAGGCCATTGATTGATCCAAAGAGAATTAAAGAGGGTCCTATCAAGCCGCTGCCAGAGTCTAGAGTTATGCCACATATAGTTGGATCCTAAAAAACCAATATCAATCGGATTGCAATCAAGAATCATATTAGAAAAGTCTTCCATAGAGTGGATGTTAGGAGAGCAATCTCCCCTTCTTCTGAGGAAGCGAGAATAGTGTTGAAGTCACCCCCAATGAACCGTTTGTTGAGGGAGGCAAAGGTTCTTAAGTTATCCAAATGCCTACAAAGATGCATAGATAACCAAGAGATCATCAAGATAGATGCCGACAATTATTCCAAAAGCAAAATTTTTTTACTAATATTATAAAAGAAATTTTGAAAGCCCAACATTCTAGCAATAAGGGTAATCTTAGAAGAGTGTATGAATGATTCAATAATAATAAGTAAGGCTATGTTATGAGTACAACAAAGACTTTTAATACGATTGCGGACAATGAGAGTCCCAATACCCCAAACATTCTAAATAAGAAAATTGATCATAATAAATTAGAAGGAAAGAAAAAAGGATAACTGAAAAAATAAAAAGCAAGAAGAAGAGAAAACAAGAAATAATTATTTATGGGAAGTTAGAGAAGATCTAGTGGTTATAGTAGAGCTATTAGTGAATATTCTAGCTTTAAAGGATTTTTTTTAATAACAGTTTGAAAAGGTCTATCTATGTCCAAAGTATCTCCATCCGAAAGAGAGTGGTTTGTGGATTTCAGAGTTGGACCACTATCTATCAAAGCATTCCAAATGGTGATTTCCCCTTCTTCAGTGTCAGAATTAGGTTGAGAAATTGGGTTAGCATGTGTATCACTCTGAAGGGTAATAGAAGAAGAGGTTGTGACACCATTAAAAGCACAAATTTCATGTTCATTTTCAGGATTACTTTTCAGATTTTGGTCCGTCACCAAAGTATCAACATTTTTCAGAACAATTCTAGAATTAGTTTTGAGATTTTGATCCAACTTGAAATTCCCATTCAAATCACCATTAGGGTTCATATGAATCAAGGTATTGTCTTAAGAGGCCAAATTATTACAAATAGAGGCAATGTTAAGTAAGTTATCATTAGCCTCCTCACAAACCTCATAAGCATTATTTTTACCAAGCTCAGATGGCTCTCCAATAGGCTAATTTGTAGATGATAAAAGAGTGGGGGTAGGAGGGTGAGTTCCATTTTGAGTGACTTTAGGCACATAAGCAAATTTATTAGTTTTTTCTTTTGCTAGAGAGGGATTAGGATCGGGCAATTTATTCTTTTTAAGATGAGGATACAAAACAAAGCATTCAAAGTGATCATGACCATGGATCTTACAATGTGTGCAAAAAATAGGAAAATTTTCAAATTCCACTTTTTGATTATACCCAAATTTCTCAGAGCCGATCCAAACTTCTTTAGGATACTTTTTAGTAATATCAATCTCAACCAAAATATGAACAATTGATGGCCGTAATCTCGCAGCGGTGGCCTAATCAATTTGAACGGGCCGACCAAAGAGATCCCCAACCGCAAAGAGAACTTGATGGGTAACATAATGTATTCTCATGTTTGGAAAAGCTAGCCATAAAGGAACAATTGGGGATTCCCCTTTGACATCAAAAAAAGGAGACCATTTTAAAAGTCTCATTTGACAATTATACACAAAGTAAGAGCGACGAGCAAAAATTCTTGAGTAATCTAAGTCATTAGATAGCTGAATAAGGATGTGCCTAGGATCAATAAATTTGATAATGAAAATTTTAGAGAGCATTGGGCTATGAAAAAAGGATCGGATGTTCTCAAGAGTCAGGCGACGTAAGGAAAATTTACCAACTAAAGAGAATTCAAAAGGCTTCACCAACTTTTTCATGTCAAGATCCGAGCACATTACAGCAGGCATTCCACAAAAAGATGTTGAGATCAAATTGACTGAATCATTAGATGAAGTGTTCTTATCAGATAATGCATCCTTGAAGGACTTAACAGCAGGCAGAGTAACGGATGGAGTCGGATCCATAATACCTTGTAAATTGGAAGCCCTAGCCGATGCCTCCAAGTTTAAAGAGCTCGGGTATGCAAAAAGTGGTGCCTTCACCATTGAAAGAGAAAGGGACACTCACATTAGCGGCCAAACAGAGACCAAAAATCCAAAAAATATGATCGAGAAGGATCAAAACTTCGGAAAATGCAAGGAATCTGAAATTGCCGGAGAAACCTGCGATTGAGAGTTTTGATAAATTATTTTTTTGGGTTTAGGGTTTAGCCTAGGGCCTTTAGGCCTAGGGTTTAGGGTTACATGATTTAGGGTTTAGGGTTTCAGGGCTCAGGGCCTAGGGCCTTTGGATTATGGTTACGGCTTTGAGTTTAGGGTTAGATCATGGTTTAGGGTTTGTGAGTTTAGTGTCTCTAATTTAGGATTTTAGCCTTGTGGTCAGATTGCAGGCTCAGGTTTAATTTTATTATTTAGGTCATTTATGGTTTAGGGTTTAGTGTAGGGTTTAGGATTTAGGGCTCAGGGTTAGGGCCTAGGTTTTTTATGAGGTTTTTTTTTAATTAAGCAAACCAAATGTTAAGTTAATTTAATTTATTTTATTTATCTTATTTATTTTATATATTTATTTTAGGTTTATTTTATTTAATTTAGTTTAGTCTATTTATTTTAGGTTTTTTATTTTAGTGTACTTTTTAGGTTTAGGTTTAGGCTTATGTTTATTTTTTAGTTTAGTTTTATTTTTTTTAATTTTTTAGGTTTAGGTTTTATTTTTTATTTCTAGGTTTAGATTTAGGTTTCTTTTCATATTTTTTTAGGTTTAGGTTTTAGATTTTTATTTTATGCTTATTTTTAGCTTTTTTTTTATAGTTTAGGTATATTTTTAATTTAATTTATTTTATTTAGTTTAGGGTTTAGGTTTAGATTTTATTTATTTTAGTTTAGTTTATTTTAGTTTAGGTTTATGTTTATGTTTATTATTTTATTTTAGGTTTAGGTTTTTTTTAGTTTAGGGTTTAAGTCTTATTTTTAGGTTTATTTTTTATGTTTAGGTTTTTATTTAATTTTTTTTACTTAGGGTTTTTTTCCACCATCTTTCAAGATCTTTGATAGCAGTGGGATCCCACGTAACATATTGCACACTTTAGAGTCATCTATTGCAACACCGATGGCAGGAATGCACTCCTTTTTCGCCTTTTCATTAACAGACTGTTAGGTGTTGCATTTGATTGGTACACAGAACTACCCAATAGTTTGGTGAAGACTTTTGTTGAGTTGGAGCACCTCTTCATCAAGAGGTTCCATGGAGCTCAGCAAACGGTGATTGTAGGCAACCTCATTGTAGAGAAACAGAAACTCAACGAGTCCCTTGTTAATAACATTCTCAAGTGGTGCAACTTGAGCATGAAATACTAACCACGGCTATCTGAACAGCATGCCACTAAGATTCTTCTTAGGAATATCCATGGCCCGGTCGCCTTCATTCTTAAGGGCTTTATCATCAAAACATTTGAGCAATTAATCAACAAGGTGGCTAGCCTATAAGAGGAAGCCAAATAGTTGCCCTTTCCCGACCAATCATCTAGGCCCATGCCGCATAAGTTGTTTGAGAAGAAGCTACAGCAGGTGAGATGAGGGAAGCCTAGCTGAGTTCAAGATGAGAGCGAGCTCCCTCCTTTTCCACTTCCTCTTCCACCACCTCCACCATCGTATCGGCCACCGCAGCCACCCTAATGATAATTTCCACCACCTCAATAGCTTACCCAGTAACAGTATTCATATCCATCGCCAGGTAGCTACTTTCCACCTACTCTTGTAGATAGATTGAATAAGCCATATTCATTCAAGAGGGAGGTAGTTTGGAAAATCTTTAAGAATCTCTTAAAGAAACTAGACTTTCAATTACCAAAGCCTAAAAGGCCTGAGGAAGTGGGCAAGAGCGATGATCCTAGCTATTGCCTCTACCACCGCATGTTAGGCCATAGATTAGAGGATTGTATCACTTTTAAGGACTAGCTTGAGTGCAGCTACAAGTTGGAAGCCATAGTTATCCCTAAGGAATACTTATTAGAACAACCATCCAGTTCTATTAGAGTAATCCTTGGGGATACTTAAGATGCTCTTAAGACTAAAGAAGGTTAAGATACCTCTAAGTAGATCATTTCTAAGATCAAGAAGCTTTCCTTGTAAGTGCCTGAAGTAGCTCAAACCTCCAACACAAAGGAAGGTTTGCTAGTTGTAAAGGACAACTCGGGGAGGGTAATAGCAAAGGCTCACCATACTCTCGAGATAGTCTAGTAGTTGCCAGCGAGTCCAAGATCTCCATCGCTGTATCACCTCTTTTACAAGCTTCTCTTCTATCGGCAAGAGCATTGTATCTGTGGATAAGGGCACTAAATCCCTTACTCTGCTTATTTTAATTGATTTCTATCATGTACCTCCACCGAAAAATAAATTAATGAAGAAAGTTGATTCTACTTATATATTGTTTACTTCTGATGCTCTTGATTTTATTCCTATTGAAAGCACTTCGAGTCTAAATAAAAGTAATAGCTCTAGTATTTCTGATCCTTTCCTTTCTTATTTAGAGTCGAACTATCCTTCTCTGAATCAATTAGGTTCACCTCTTGAGATTGACTTATTGTCAACTGACTCTAATGATCCAATAAGAGAAGCTGTAGGTATGCCCAATGAGAAGGTATAACTTTTCACAAGCTCATCTTTTCAAGAAGTCACTGAAGTCAACCTACATAGTGGCAAAGTTCTACCTCATAGGGTAGCACCTTGGGATAAGGGTAAGCAAGTCATTGGCTCTGGTGAGCATATAGCCCTTCCATAGGATGCTCCACCCATGGATATGTTTGTGGAAGACCGAGCTAGAGTTGATTACAATGTCCTAGCTCACCTTAGAAAGTTTACAGCTAAGTTAAGCATATATGATGCCCTTGTCTTATCCAAAGAGATAAGGGAATCTTAAATCAAGGCCTTACTAAATCTAGAGAAATGCTTACCTCAGATGTTCACTACTAAAGAGGAGGCATGCCACTCGAAGGACATCTTAGGAGTTACATTCAACGATTAAGACTTACTCCTAGGGATGATCGAGCACAACCGCCTCTTTACATTAAGTGGATGTTGGCACATACAAGCTATCTAGTTGCTGACCCGTGTGTATCAATATTATGAGTCTAACCCTTTACTTGAGGATCAACATCTCCAAACTCCAAAAAAGAAAGGATGATGGAGAGGATTCAATGAATAAGATGAGAGGGCCTTGTGGTGTTTATTTTGGATGTGGGGACACACACATAGGGTGTTACTTTTGAGGTGATCGTACATCTGAGGTATAATGTACTATCTTGAAAGATAGAGGCATCACCCTATAATCGACCTAATCACGTAATAACGACTCCTAAGGCTTGATGGGTCTTCAAATATATTAGAGATTTCCTCAACTTTACATGGATGAATAAATTTGAGTTTATATTAAACTAGGTTCTTATGTTCCCTACGGAGGCAAGCCTCCATAGTTAATTACATCTTAGGAACTGAAATTTCCTAAGAATACTCTCAATTAAAGTGGACAATTACCATCTCCAAAGATTTCAAGGTTAGACTATCAAAGGATTGGTTGTATTTGGAAAATCAATTGGGAAAGATCAAGGAGAAGACTTATTTTTGGAATTCAAATAAAATAAATAGGAAATGTTCATGATACTAGGAAGCCTAGTGAGTATTCTAATCTATCTTATAGTTGGGCATTATAATTTTGAAGTTGAGGAGGTTTATATGTTCTGAGTTGAAATTTAATTAGATTACTAGGGCTTATAATCTACCAATACAAGGTTGTGGAATGCCTAAGAGGTTATGATTTATGCTCATAGCTCGAAGGAAATAGCTTCCTTAGATCCTAAATCTAGGGAGCTTTAGTATGATCTAAAGCAAGACCTAAATTGAAGCGATAGGTGGACATAAGGGTTTACCTCTACAAGAAAGAATAAATTGTCTGACTTCTTGAATTATAATTGCCTGGAATGGCCTCTGGCTAACTCCTATGATTTTAAAACCATGTAGTCTGGTTTTATAAATTGCAAGATAGCTAGGGTAGCTATTTAATAAGAAAGAGACTAAACTCCTAAACACACTCCCTAAGACACTAGAGCATGAGTGGTATGAGCATATGACTTAATCTATAGATGCAACATCTTTTTAAATTTTATTTCATTTTAGACACATCTTTTTGACAGAGGCTTTAGGATTTATTATGCCTAAATGCATGATGAAATAGGTTATGGGTCAAATTAGCTAGAAGAAGGTGTTCTCCACCATAAGGGATGCCCTCACAGGTCAAGCATTCCTTTACATGCAAGGATGGAGATCCTTCATGTTCAAGAGAGAAAGAATATGCATGCATAATGTGAAACATACAACCATACAACTAAGGGGTTGCTAAATTTTTTAATTATCTTATTTATGTATTAAGCATTATAATGAGGTTATGAGTTGTTTAAAATTTATTTATGAGTGAATAGTTGAGTAGAAAAGTTAATTTTATCCTAAGAGCTTAATCGTATCCAAGCCACACATTAAAGCATTAATCATTTAAGAAACTATGAAAAGCATGTCGTCCTAATGCACAATGTAACCATAATATCAAACAATTATATAAACTATCATAAAAGAATAAAAGGTAGATAATACCACAAAGAGAAAAATATGGTAGTGAAGCTCCACCCTTATACAACCTGGAATATGAAAGAATAATTATATTTGTATTAAATTCTATAGGGGTCTTCTTTCTTTATACTTCATTTCTGATTTGGTTCCTTCTTTGATTTGGATGGTGTTTTCTTTAAAGGCATCATAGGGCACCCCAGGATAAATCCTTATGGCCACCACTCATCCTACTCCCCCATAGAACTAACCCTAATTTCTATTGCAAAAATTACATTTATGTGGGAAAAGTAAATTTAACTACTCTTGAAAAATAGAGGTTAGCTAGATATACATATAATCCCAAGCAGTTGTATTTATAATTTATACTTAGCAGCCAACACATGGGTAACTAAGCCCACAAATCCTAACTTGGATTATGCTTATGGATTTTAGCAACCTGGAAAAAGAACATTCACATTTATTTTTAAGCATCCCTTAAGCATAATCACCTATAGAAAACATGATTATGCCAATCTTGGCCTATCATCTAGTCTACGAAGCATACACCCTAACACCTAATCTAAAATAATACATTATAAAACAAAACATGCATCGCATCATACACCATCCTAACTTAAAGTTAGAAGAGGTGACTTAATTTTAATGTGTGTATTAAACCTTGTGGGGTAAGTCTTGTTAGGCATTAGTGTTGTACTTTGTAAATGTAGAAGGATTCAATTTAACATGAAAGGTTGATTTCACTTGAAGTAGTTTAATTAATTTGAGAATTTTAATTTTTGTTTTCTTTTGTTTCATTTGATTACACTTAGCAACTAAGTGTTATAAATAGAGGAAAAGAGGATTTCTCTCTTTCATCCCAACCTTAAGTCACTTTCTAAAGTATATTAATTTGATTTAGTTCTCTTTAGTGAGTGACTTATTAAATGATTTAATTAATCCTAATTTGAGGTTCACTTTAAATAATCATATTCAAAATGAAAGGCATCTTAAGATTAATTTAATTGAATTACTACCACACTACATATATTAAATCATTCCCTTCCGTCACATGTAACATGTATTTGATTTAATCCTAAGTGTATCTATACATGCAACATATTTTAGCACACTTAAATGATGAATGTATGTGTAAGTTTAGAATTTATATTTTATTTGATTGAATTATTTAAACATATTAATTTAAAACTTTATCCAAATTCTTATACAAAAAGTACATAATAATGAAATTAAATAGGCATGTGTCATTGTTAAACCAGAGAAGTGAGGTAATCAAATGAGCTCCTTGGAGCTAGCTAAAGCCTCGTATTCTCGGGATATCTAGAATATATACCCATTTGCATTCAAATATATGTTAATTCATATACATGAACATAGGAAGTAAGCTCCAAATCATATGGCTAATTAATTCATCCACTTAGTCAATCATGAATGCATGCAATTTAAATGTAAAATTGGATTTTCATTCACTAATCACATATACATTTACATATACAAAGATATAGGCAAGTATGTGTTATTATTAAACTTGGGAAGTGAGGTTATCAAATGACCTCCTTGGGGCTAACTAAAGCCTCGTATTTCTAAGATGAGTAGACTATATACTTGCTTTTCTTGGACACATATGGATGTATACACAAAACAGGGAAAGAAAATCATGCAAAGATTGTATATTTTATTTGATTGACTCATTTATATATATGAATTATAACTCTATCAAAATTCTAATGTTGAAATACGTAAGCATGAAATCAAATGGGTATGCGCCATTATTAAACCAGGGCAGTGAGGTAATCAAATGACCTTCTTGGGGCTAGCTAAAGCCTTGTGTTCCTGAGATGTGTAGACTATATACCCATTACCATTCAATCTTATATAAATCAACACATGAATAGAGCAAAGAGAACTCAACATTCATACACTTAATATATAAGCACATGCATTTCTTATGTATTTATAACTACCATCATAACACATATTATTATTCATTTATAAGCTTTTGAAAAATACATTTGGATTTAATAGTGATAATATCCACGCATATATTAAATTAAATCAACACATGAAAGCTTACATAAAGGAAATCCATTTTATTTTACTTTATTTTGAAAAGATGGATGCATGAATTCAAATGACATACCAAATTTAACATGATTGGAAAGAAGACAATAAAATATAAGCATGTGATTCATTCAACCAAACTAGTTCTTAAGGACAATCAAATCAAATAAGATATACAAAGCTTCTTTATTAATTAAGTTTTGGATTTGATTTGATTTAAAGAAGAGAAGAGAAATCATCACTTGTTGTTTTAAACCCATTCCCACATTAGTGATTTTATTTAATTTAAGGAAACATAATTAAGTTGATTTTATGGGTTAATTAAGTTGAAGCCTAAATTAGATGAATTAATTACCCTTACTTATGTCACCTTAAAGTAATTAACTAAATAATTATGAGCCAACTTGATATGCATGGAAATTAAACTTGTAATGATCCTAGGAAATAAAAGGGGACTAATGCAATTGGCTCATGATTAATAGTTAATTAGATTAAGCGACTTAATTAATTACCCTTATGGTTTTCCCACACATGTGGACTAACCATAATTTCATTAAACTCCTTTAGGTTATTAAACACCTAAAGATCTACCCCATGATTTAATTAATTAAGGTTTGATGTGATTATGATTTCAATTTGATTAAGTGATTTCACTAATTAGTTAAATCCTAGTTAATTTCATTTTAAAAAAGGGTGAAATAAACTTAGGGAAAGGGGTCCCGACCCTATTCCTTAGTTCACTTACTGTTGAACAATGATTAATAAACTTAATTAACCAATTTGTTACTGTTAATGGGATTAATTAATCACTAATTAACTTAAAAGAGTAGTTAAGGTTTAATTAGTCTATTTTCCTAATTAAGAGAGCAATAAATCCCAACAAAATCATCAGAGGCAGAGGTCATCCCATTAAATTAACCCACCAAATTTGGGATTAATTGCTTTATTAATTAAGGAGTAATTAAGCTAATAAATTTTATAATTAATCCTTAATTAAATCTTAATTACTATTCAAAATTAGTTAAGATCATTTTTAATTAATTCTCCTCTGAAATACCTTTAAAATGAGTATTTATTTGCATTTCTTTGGTTTCTTTATGATCTATTAAGGTTTTTAGTAGTTTAAGCCATTAAAAATGATTAATTAAGCCTAATTAAAGCATAATCCTGTTGGTGTCACGTGGCACGCTGATGCAACATGCTTTTCACATGGCAACACTGGATTGGCTACTTAAAACTTATCTGACTCAGTGCCTACGTGGCAGTGGTGGACGCCTTTTCTTATCCACCGTCTGATCCAAGATCTAATGGCTATAATTAATCCCATGACTTAATAAGATTAAATCTGATCGATCTAGCGAATCTAATCACAACCATCCATTCTGATCAGGAGGAATGAAAGGTGCGCGATCTAACATCATGCGAGTGAGGGAGAATGAAGTCCGTCTGCCATTTCTTACTTGATTCGACCTTACCTAAGCTCGGATCAACTCCACAAGGATCCCACACCTTCATGACATCAATCGGAGGGGATCTAATGGTCAAGATCACATGAGATGCAAGTTTTCATCAAAAATGCTCCAGCCCATTTTTAACTAAGGATCAATTTTGGAAGCATACCTTGTCAGAGATTAAGATCGGCAGCTCAAATGATTGAGGAAGCTTCATCTAGTGGAGATAAAGCCCTATTGAGCAACAATTGGATCAATTCCTTGACAATCATTCAGAAGGCCATGAACCGATGATTTGGAGCATGACTTTGATCGAAGTCCCACCTCCGGTGCTCGGGAAGCTTGGGAGATGATTAGTTCTTGCTCGATGAGGCCTAGGGAAGGTGTGTGAAAAGCTAATTTGAGTTTGATGGAGAAATGAGGAAGTTAAGTCAAAAATGGGAGTGTCCTATTTTGAGACGAAGGGGAATGGCAATTTTTGATTGAAGAATGAGCTTGGTAGCTTAAGGAATGGCTCTAGCAGCTCGTCTTGGGTATCTATGGCTCTAAGGAATGCTTTGTGTGCATGTTTGAGTGGAAACGAGGGGGTGTATGCACCCCTTCATCTATATCGGGCGGTGGGATTGAGTTTGGCTTCTAATTGCCGTCTGGACATCTCAGGGAGTCATGGGTGGTAGGGAGGAGGTGAGTTAGCTCGGCTTGGTTGGTTGAAGGTGTGGAGGTGGCTGCCAAGGAGGAATCATGGGTGTCATATGGAATTCAAATGCTCCAATTGGGAGGGTGAGGTGATTTCACTTCCCAGGATCATGGCTAACCCAACCACCCGTAGGCCAGGTTGACCAGTGTCCTAGGTTCCTCGGTGGACCATTAAGAGAGTACCAAGTGGCCAAGAAATGGAAATGACCACTTACATGTGTGATTTATCTCACATGATGCCCTTGAACCCAGGTCAGAATGATCATTTGGCATTAGATTTGATTTGGGCAGTTTTGAAATGAGCCAAAAGTGGGTTAGCCCAAATTCCAAGTCATTTGGAGTTGATTTGATTAGGTTTGGCTCAATTTGACTCATTTAGGTCAAATTGTTAGGTTACAAGTTGACCAATTGGTCAAATTCAAACCAAGGGTTGGGTCAAGTTCATATGATCATTTGGGATGTTTTGATTTAATTGGTTTGGTTTAGTTTGGCTTAGATTTGATTTTGGTTCATTTGAATTCATTTGGGTCAAATGGGTTAAGTTGACCAATTTGACCAAATTGGCAAAATTGGCTTGGGTTGGGAGTTTGTTTGGGTTTAGTTGGCCAATTGAAGATGATTGTAGGCTTTAGTTTCAATTAATTTGGATTTGGTTTTGATTTATGCCAACTTGAACCTTTAGGTCAATTTGGGCTAAGTAGGTCAATAGGGTTCAATTGGGTCCAATCAAGGCTTTGGTCAAGTTCAACAATCAATTTGGAATGAACTTCAGCCATTGGTTGTAATCAAATTAGTTTATATTTTGATTTGACCCAATTTGGTCACTTAGGTCAATTTGGGTCAACTTGGGTCAAGAGGGCCAATTGGATTTGGTTTGACTCAACTGAAGGGCAAGTCATATTCAAATATTGTTTTTGATTTGGTATGAATTATTGGTTTCAAGGGATTTGGCTTATGTTGCAATTTGGCTAGTTTGGGTTCATATGGGTTAAGGGGTTGACTTGGTCAAATGACCAAGTTGACTTAGTTTGACCCAATTCGTGATAATTTATCAACCTAGGCTAATCAACAATCATGATGAGAGGTTTTGATGGGCTTAGTTCAATCCAATTTAGGTAAGATTAAAACTAGGCTAAAATTGGTCAAATTGGCCACTTTCCATCAAGTGGACTAATTGGGTTTAGTTGGCTTGATTTTAGGTTGAGTTTGATTTAATTGAGTTTATATATGGATTTGGGATTGATATATAAATTCAATTGCAATTGGCTTGGGTTCAAATGGGTTTTGGTTCATTTGAACATTTCATGTCAAAAGGGTTAAGTTGGGTTTAACTTGGGTTGATGTTGGTTTAGCTTGATGATAGTAGATTTCATCCATATTTGTGAATATGATTAAAGGTATGATTGATTCATCAGAAAATCAATTGAATTCGGGTTTTGGAATGAAATAATTTGGCTAAGCCCATGGAGTTGGGTCATGTGGCTTAAATTTGGATTTTGATTTGGTTTGATTCAGTTTTGATGATTTAAATGTATATTTTATTTAAATTTGTGAAGATGATTGAAAATATAATTGTTTTATGAGAAAATAAATTGAGTTTGACTTGATTTGGATTAAGATTTGGCTATGTCCATGGGATAGGTCATATGGTTTAGGAAGGGTTTTGATTTAATTTGATTTAGTTTGATTTAGTTTTGATCATTTGAATGTAGATTTAATTTATATTTAGGAAGATGATTGAAGATATAAATTTATTATGAGAAAATCAATCGATTTTGGATTGCTTTGGATTAAGATCTGGCTAAGTCCATGGGATAGGTCATATGGCTTAAGAAGGGTTTCACGTTTGGATTTGATCATGGGCTTCAATCATTTGATTTTGGAATTTGGTTTTGGAATTGGATTTAAATTTGATGTTTGGTTTGAGAAGGTGAACATGGTTTGGATCTGGGTTGTAGGGTAGGTGGATTATCCTAATCCCTAAGGCATAACCTAATCCTATAATTAACCCTTCTAAGTCTTTAGGCTTAGGTTAAGTGTTTACCTAATTATTAGAAGTATCTTATGACTAGGGAAGTCTTAGTGTCTAGAAGACTCCTAAGTCTAAGATGGGAAGATTGAATCTGCACTCCAAAAGTGAGGTTAACAGGCCTTAGGCTCCATAGTGTTGCCCTTGGAGATAGATGATTGGAAGATTGAATCCAAGTTTCATATTATAGATTCGAATACATCTTTGAATATTTTGCTTGGGAGACCATGGATACAAGAGAACAACATTGTTCCATCCTGTCTACATCAGTGTATGACATTTCTGAGAGGTGGGATAATCTATTGTGTCAAAGGAGATCTAAATCCATTTACAGTTCACGAGGTCGGCATATATGACGATGCGGCTTACTACCTCCTTCAATATCAACAAGTCTATTCTCATGAACTTGGCCAAAGTTTAAAAATTAAAAAAATGGAAAAATAAAAAGAAGAATAAAGACAAAAAGAAAAATAAAAGAGAATATAAAATGAAAAAGAAAATAAAAGGGAGCATAAATAGACTTGTAAGAGGAAGTGGAGCATGACATTAGATTCCACCCATAGTTCATTACTCCCTTTGAACATATGGGTAGGATGACCTGACCTCCACCAGGTAGGTGAAGAGGCTAGTTCAGAGGCAGTCCTAGGGGAGGAAAACCTCCTTATTGGCCAACCAATAGAAGATATATCCCAGCTACCAGGAGTACACCTGTTATCCATATAAACTTAGAATCTAGTTCATAGGATGAGTCTTATATGGTTAGCACACCAGCTAGCTCTTCTAAAAAATAGATTCTCTTGGAGGTGACACTTCTACCAAATAGCAATGAAGACTGGACTCCAAAGTAAAGCATAAGTGTATAAAATTTTGTATGTGAAATAGTTAGGCATCAGTTGGAAACCTTAGCTCTAACCCCACTTTCCTCTCAAAAAGCTGAGAGTTTGGTAGTTAAGGAAGCCCATAAGTCATCCACGGGTGTGAAGATTCATAGGTTCTTTTTGGGAGCACCATCTTCAAGTCAAGAAGTTATTGTAGAACATGAGGATGATTCATATAAAGATTTAATATAATTACCTTTGAATTGATACTTGTCTTGTCTTCATAATTTAGAAAAGAAAGTGTTAATCCCACATACTTGGTTAAAGCACAGGTCAGACTACTTTGAAAGAATATGAAAGAATAAATGTAAAAGCTCTCAATCAAGTCCAGGACTAGGATTCAGTACAGTGGGTCTAATTGATGATGATGATTACAGCTTAATCATCACCAATCATTTAGATTTTGATAGGTTCTTTTCAAATCACATTAACTCATATGAGGAGCTGTGCTTAGAAACTTCAGATAATTCAGATGATTTTGAAAACAAAGATGCACCACCAGAGTTTGAAGAAGAGATCAAGTCAACCATCGAAGAGCTCAAGGAAATCAACTTAAGAATTGAAGAAGATCCATGCCCGACATACATTAGTTCTTTATTATTTTAGGTATAGGGTTCAAGTTTTAGTTTAAGGTTTAGGGTTTCTATTTTTTTTTTAACAAAGAATAAATTTAGATTCAAAATTTCTTCATTTTGATTTCATCAACCAAGAAACACACAAAGTTTTCTAAGGCACAAGCGACGACATAGATAAAAAATTAGCATGCATAGAGCAAATCCAAAACCTTAGATAACTAGAATCGTCTCTACCATAAAGACACAGTTCTATAAGTAGCAGATCAGATCGATCGTTCTTCAGTTTCTCCAGTTCCCATCAAAACCACCCAAGCCTCTCGAGTAGTAGGGTCTACCATCATATCTTCGATCTCACCCTCTTCCACCACCATGGTTGTAACCTTCGTCACTCCGCTCGCCTCCATAACCACTCTGACCACCACCTTCATATCCACCATCACCTCCAGATCCCCACCACCACTGTGATAACCACCGCCTCGGCCTTCGCCTCTACTGCCAGATCTAGACTGAGCCTGGTTGATGGTGTTGTTCCTACTATCTAAGTTCTGCCCATTCTTAGGGTTTAGGTTTACTTTCTAATTTATTTAGTTACTTTAGGTTTAGGGTTTGAGTTTAGGGTTTAGGGTTTAGGGTTTAGGGCTTAGGATTTTAGAGTTTAGGATTTAGGGTTTAGGGTTTAGGGTTCAGGGTTTTGGGTTTAAGTTTAGTTTTAGGGTTTAGGGTTTAGGGCTAGATTTTTTTATTAATTTTTTTTTAAAATTAAGTAAACTCGTAGGTTTAGTTTTATTTAGTTTATTTTTTATTTATTTTGATTTATTTTATTTTTTAGTTTTATTTAGGTTTATTTATTTTGGTTTAGATTTTTTATTTTATTTTATTTTTTAGGTTTAAGTTTAAGTTTATTTTTTAGTTTAGTTTTATTTTTATTTTATTTTGTAGGTTTTGGTTTTATTTTTCATTTTTAGGTTTAGGTTTAGGTTTTTATTTTATTTTTTTAGGTTTAGCTTTTTATTTTAGGTTTATTTTTGTGGTTTATCTTTAGTTTAGGTTCATTTGGAGTTTATTTTATCCATTTTAGGGTTTAGAGTTTTATTTATTTTATCGTCTTAGGTTTAGTTTATTTTAGTTTTAGGTTTAGGTTTTATTTATTTTAGTTTAGTTTATTTTCATTTAGGTTTTGGTTTATTTTATTTTTATTTTAAGTTTAGGTTTTCCACTCTTTAGTTTAGTTTTATTATTATTTTAATTTTAGTTTAAGTTTTATTTAGTTTTATTTTATTTATTTTAGGTTAATTTTATTTTATTTTAGGTTTTTTTATTTTATTTAGGTTTTTTATTTAGTTTAGTTGTTTTATTTATTTTAGTTTTATTTGTATTTTTTTTTAAGGTTTAGGTTTAGGTTTAGGGTTAGGTTTAGGTTTTAGTTTAGGTTTTTATTTTATTTTATTTGGGTTTAGGTTTTATTTATTTCTTTTATTTTTAAGTTTTATTTAGTTTAGGTTTTGGTTTTTAGCTTTCTAGGGTTTAGAGTTAGTTCAGCATTTAGGGTTTAGCTTTAGTTGAGAGTTTAAGGTTTAGGGTTAGTTGAGGGTTTAGGGTTTAAGGTTTAGGGTTTGGGGTTTAGGGTTTAGGGTTTAGGGTTTAAGGTTTATGGTTTAATTTTAGGGTTTAGGGTTTAAGGTTTGCGGTTTAGGGTTTAGGGTTTTTAGGGTTTAGCGCTTAGTGTTTAGGGTTTAGGGTTTAGGTTTTAGGTCTTGGAGTCAGGTTTTAGTTTAGGGTTTAGAGTTTCTAGTATTTTTTAATAGAGAACAAACTCAGAGTCAAGATTTCTTCATTTCGATTTCATCAACCAAGAAACACGCCAAGTTTTTTACAACACAAGTGAAGACATAGATAAAAAATGAGCATACATAGAGCAAATCCAAAACCCTAGATAACTAGAACCGTCTCTACTATAAAGACACAATTCTATAAGTAGCATATCGGATCTATCGTTCTTTAGTTTCTCCAGTTCCCATCAAACCACCCTAGCCTCTCGAGTAGGATCCGCCATCATATCTCCGTTCTCTCCATTCGCAACCACCACTATTGTATCCTCCGTCACTCCTCCTGCCTCCATAACCACCACTGCTCTGACCACCACCTCCATATTCACCAGCACCTCCAGATCCCCCGCCACCACTGCGATTACCGCCACCTCAACCTTTGCCTCTTGCGCCAGATCTAGATAGAGCCTGGTTGATTGTGATGTTCCTACCGTCTAGGTTCTGCCCATTCTTATGGTTTATGTTTATTAAGATTTAGGGTTTAGGTTTATTTTTTAATTTATTTAGTTAGTTTAGGTTTAGGTTTAGGTTTTGGGGTTTAGGGTTAGGGTTTAGGGTTTAGGGTTTAGGGTTTAGTGTTTAGAGTTAAGGGTTTAGGGTATTAAAGTTTAGGGTTTAGGGTTTAGATTTTTTATTTTTGGGGTTTAGGGTTTATGGTTTAGGGTTTAAGGTTCTAAAGTTTAGGGTTCAAGGTTTTGTGTTTAGGTTTAGTTTTGGCTTTAGGGTTTAGGGTTAGGGTTTTTTTATTATTATTTTTATTTTTTAAAATTAAGTAAACTCGTAAGTTTAAGTTTATTTAATTTATTTTTTATTTATTTTAATTTATTTTATTTTTTAATTTTTATTTTTGTTTAGGTTTATTTTTATTTTTATTTAGTTTACTTTAATTATTTTTGGTTTATTTATTATAGTTTAGATTTTTTATTTTATTTTATTTTTTAGGTTTAGGTTTAAGTTTATTTTTTAGTTTAGTTTTATTTTTATTTTATTTTTTTGGTTTAGGTTTTATTTTTTATTTTTAGGTTTAGGTTTAGGTTTCTATTTAACTTTTTAGGTTTAGGTTTTTATTTTAGGTTTATTTTTAGGTTTTATTCTTTAGTTTAGGTTTATGTTTATTTTTAGTTTATTTTATTTTATTTAGGGTTTAGGTTTAGGTTTATTTTTAGTTTATTTTAGGTTTAGGTTTATGTTTTATTTATTTTATTTTAGTTTATTTTCATTTTGGTTTAGGTTTATTTTATTTTTATTTTAGGTTCAAGGTTTAGGTTTTTTTTATTATTTATTTTTTAGGTTTAGGTTTTTATTTAGTTTTTATTTTATTATATTTTAGGTTTATTTTTTCATTTTATTTTAGATTTAGTCTTTATTTTATTTAGGTTTTTTATTTTTTGTAATTTTCTTTAGGTTTTTATTTATTTTATTTTGGTTTAGTTTTTAATTTTTTTTAAGGTTTAAGTTTAGGTTTTTATTTTATTTTATTCGGGTTTAGTTTTTTATTTATTTATTCTATTTTTAGGTTTTATATAGTTTAGTTGGTTATTATTTGGGTTAAGAGGGTTTAGTAGTTGAGGGTTTAGGTTTAGATTAGATTTGGGTTTAGGGTTTAGGATTTAGGGCTTATGGTTTAGGTTTTAGGGTTTAGGATTTTAGGGTTTAAGGTTTATGCTTTAGGGTTTAGGGTATTTAGGTTTAGGGTTTAGGATTTAAGGTTTAGGTTTTTGGTCTAGGGTTCAAGTTTTAGCTTAGGGTTTAAGGTTTCTGATTTTTTTTAATAGAGAACAAATTAAGATTCAACATTTTCTTCATTTTGATTTCATCAACCAAGAAACACACCAAGTTTTCTAAGACACAAGCGACAAAATAAATAAAAGATGAGCATGCATAAAGCAAATCTAAAACCCTAGATAACTAAAACTGTCTCTACTATAAAGACACAGTTCTATAAGTAGCAGATCAGATCGATCATTCTTCAATTTCTCCAATTCACATCAGAACCACCCCGATCTCTCGTGTAGTGGGATCTGCCATCATATCTCTGATCTCTCCATCCACCACCACCATAGTTGTAACCTTCGTCACTCCCCTCGCCTCCATAACCACCACTGCTTCGACCACCACCTCCATATCAAGTAGCACCACCAAATCCCCCACCATCACTACGATAACCACCGCCTCAGCCTTCGCCTCTACCGCCAAATCTAGAATGAGTCTGCTTGATGGTGATGTTCCTACCGTCGAGGTTCTACCCATTCTTAGGGTTTAGGTTTTTTAAGATTTAGGGTTTAGGTTTAATTTTTAATTTATTTAGTTAGTTTAGGTTTTAAAATTAAGTAAACCAGTAGGTTTAGGTTTATTTAATTTATTTATTATTTATTTCAATTTATTTTTGTTTTTTATTTAAGTTCCATTTTTATTTTTATTTAGTTTAATTAATTTATTTTAGTGTAGTTTTTTTATTTTAATTTTTTTTAGGTTTAGCTTTAATTTTTAGTTGAGTTTTATTTTTATTTTATTTTTTAGGTTTAGGTTTTTATTTTTATTTTTATGTTTAGGTTTAGGTTTTCATTTTATTTTTGTTGGTTGTTTTTGTTTAGGTTTAGGTTTAATTTCTATTTATTTTATTTTATTTAGTTTAGGTTTAATTCATTTTAGGTTTACGTTTAGGTTTTATTTATTTTAGTTTATTTATTTAATTTAAGTTAAGGTTTATTTTATTTTGTTTATTTTATTTTTATTTTAGGTTTAGGTTTTTTTAGCTTAGGGTTTAAGTTTTATTTTTTTATTTCTCTTTAGGTTTATTTTTTAGGTTTTGTTTTTTATTCAGATTTTATTTTAGGTTTATTTTATTTTTAGTTTTTATTTTATCTAGGTTTATTTTTAATTTTTATTTAGTTTAGTTTATTTATTTTAGGTTTATATTATTTTTTTTATTTTGGTTTATTTTTAATTTTTATTTAGTTTAGTTTATTTATTTTAGGTTTATTTATTTTTGTTTAGTCATTTATTTCAATTTATTTTTTAGGTTTATGTTTATGTTTATGTTTATTTTTTTTAGTTTAGTTTTATTTTTATTTTATTTTTTAGGTTTAGGTTTTATTTTTTATTTTTAGGCTTAGGTTTAGGTTTTTTTTTTCAGATTTAGGTTTTAGGTTTTTAATTTAGGTTTTCCTTTTTGTTTTATTTTTTAGTTTAGGTTTAGGTTTATTTTTATTTTGTTTTATTTTATTTAGTTTAGGGTTTATGTTTAGTTTACATTAGGTTAAGGTTTAGATTTTATTTATTTTAGTTTAGATTTAGGTTTATTTTTTAGGTTTAAGTTTTCTATTTATTTTTATTTTATTTTATTTTAGGTTTATTTTATTTTTATTTTACATTTAGTTTTTATTTTATTGAGGTTTTAATTTGTTAGGTTTATTTTATTTTTTAGTTTAGTTTAGGCTTTTATTTATTTTATTTTATTTTAGTTTTTATTTTTTATTTTATTTTATTTTACATTTAGTTTATGCTTTTAGTTTATTTTATTTTTTTATTTTATTTAGATTTTACGTTTTTTAATTTATTTTATTTTTAGGTTTTATTTAGTTTAGGTTTAGGTTTTTTTAGTTTATAGTTTGGGGTTTAGGTCTATATGGTATAGGTTTAGAGTTTAGGGTTTGTGGTTTAGGTTAGGTTTAGGGTTTATTTAGGGTTTATGGTTGGTTATGGTTTGGGTTGTTTTTTTTTTAAATTTTAAATTTTTAAAATTTTTATTTTAAGTGGTATTTAGGTTTATTGAGTTTATTTTATTTATTTTAGTTTATTTTATTTTATTTTATTTTATGTAGTTTTGTTTATTCTAGAGTGTAATTTTAGTTGTAGAAGTTATAATGGTAGTGTTGTGACAATAGGTTAACAAATCATTAAAAAGAGTGAGCAATTCAAATATTTAGGCTCTATTGTTCAACATGATGGTGAAATAGATGGAAATGTTATTAGTAGAATTCAAGTTGGATGGTTGAAGTGGAGAAATGTATCTGGCCTGTTGGGTGATAGGAAAGTACCGCTTAAACTTCAGGGAAAATTTTATAAGATGGTGGTTAGACCTACAATGATTTATGGTGCAAAATGTTGGCCAATAAAAGAGGAGCATGAGACTAAGTTAAGTGTTACAGATGAGGATGAGTGATGAGTTTTACACTTGGAGATAAAATGTGAAATGTGTATGTTTGATAAACAGAGTAGCTCTAGTGGCGTGATAAAATTAGAGAGAGTGGTTTTTAGATGGTTTGGCCATATAAAGTTCAGTCAATGACCCATTTAAGAGATTAGATGCATTAGATTTGTCTTAAAGAAAGGTAGAGGTAGACCTAAAAAGACATGGTTAACATGTATAAAAAATGACCTTAGTATACTTGAATTGAATGAGAATTTAACATATAATAGGACATAATGGAGATGAAAGATTCATGTAGCCAACCCCACTTAGTGGAATAATTGTTATTATTGTTGTTTAGTTTATTTATTTTAGTTTAGGATTTTGTTTTAGTTTATTTTTTTGTTTTAGGTTTATTTTTTAGTTTAGTTTTATTTTTATTTTATTTTTTAGGTTTAGGTTTTATTTAATATTTTTAGCTTTCTATTTTATTTTCATAGGTTTAGGTTTTAGGTTTATTTCTAGGTTTTATTATTTAGTATATGTTTAAATTTATTTTTAGTTTTTTATTTTATTTAGTGTTTAGGTTTAGGTTTAGGTTTAGGTTTAGTTTATTTTAAGTTCAGGTTTAAGTTTTATTTATTTTAGTTTAGGTTTAGGTTTATTTTGTTTTTTTTTAGGTTTAGGTTTTTTTAGCTTAGGTTTTAGGTTTTATTGTTTATTTATTTTTAGTTTTTTATTTATTTATTTTTAGGTTTAAATTTTCATAGTTTTTTTTATTTTATTTTATTAGGTTTATTTTATTTTATTTTAGGTTTATTTTATTTTATTTTAGGTTTAGTTTTATTTTATGGTTATTTTAGTTTAGTTTAGATTTTATTTATTATATTTTGATTATTTTATTTTATTTTTGGAGGTTAGGTTTAATTTAGTTTTATCTTATTTTATTTTATTATATTTGGAAGTTTATTTCTATTTTATTTTAAGCCCATTTTTAGTTTAGTTTGGGTCAGTTTAGGGTTGAGGAGGATTTAGCATGTCAGGTTTAGGGTAGGTTTAGGGATGGTTTAGGGCCTAGGTTATTGGTAGGTCAGTTAGAGTTTATGGCTCAGGGCACACTCAGTGGCCTAGTGTCAGGGCAAACCCAGTGGTTTTAGGTTGGGTGGCTGGCCAGATTTAGGGTTTAGGGACAGCAGGATGTTTTAGTGCAGCTCCTCAGGGTTTTGGCTGGTTTTGGCCTATGGTTGGCTCAGGGAGGATTTAGGCCTGTGGTAGGGTTTAGGGCTCAGGCCTGTGGTGGGTGTGGCCCAGGGCCAGGGCTCAGTAGGTAGGCCTGGGCTCAGTAGCCCAGGGTGTGGCCTAGGGTTTGGGTTTGGGGTTAGTTTGGGTCAGGGTTTAAAAAAATCAAGCAAACCAGTAAGTTTATTTATTTATTTTAGTTTTTTTATTTTTATTTAGATTTATTTTATTTTATTTAGTTTATTTATATTTAGGTTTACTTATTAGTTTAGTTTTATTTTAGTTTATTTTAGGTCCAGTTTATGTTTATTTTTAGTTTATTTTAATTTAATAATTTTAGGTTATGTTTTATTTTTATTTTAGGTTTAGGTTTATTTTATTATTTTAGGTTAGGTTTTATTTTAGATTTATTTTTAGCTTTATTTGTTTATTTTATTTTATTTATTTTAGGGTTTAGTTTAGTTTATTTAGGTTTAGGTTTAAGTTTTATTTATTTTAGTTTAGTTTATTTTAGTTTAGGTTGAGGTTTATTTTATTTTGTTTATGTTAGGTTTAGGTTTATTTTTATACTTTAGGGTTTAGCCTTTTTTTATTTATTTTTAGGTTTAGGTTTTTATTAATTTTTATTTTATTTTATTTTAGATTTATTTTATTTTTATATTACATTTAGTTTTTATTTTAGGTTTATTTTACTTTTTTTAGTTTAGTTAAGATTTTTATTTATTTATTTTAGTTTAGTTTTTATTTTTTATTTTAATGTTTAGGTTTATGTTTAGGTTTTAGTTTAAATTTTTATTTTATTTTACTTTTTTAATTTATTTAGAGTAAAGTGTATTTATTTATTTTAATTTTAGGTTTTATTTAGTCTAGGTTTAGATTTTTATGTTTTTAGGGTTTAGGGTTTAGTGTTTTGGGTTTGAGGTTTAGGGTTGGTATGGTAGTTTAGGGTTTAGTTTAGGTTTTAGGGTTAGGGCTTAGTTTTGTGGGTTAGTTTGCAGGTTTTTTTTAGGGTTTAGGTTAGTTTAGGGTTTGAGTTAGGGTTTTTTCATTTTTTTTATTTTATTTTTTATTTTTTTAAAATTAAGTTAATTTAAGTTTATTTAGTTTATTTTTTATTTATTTTATTTTATTTTATTTTTTATTTTTATTTTTATTTATTTTTATTTTTATTTTTAGTTAGTTTAGTTTATTTATGGAGTGTAATTTTAGTTGTACAAGTTATAGTGGTCGTGTTATGACGTTAGGTGAACAAGTCATTAAAAAGTTTGAGTGATTCAAATATTTAAGCTCGATTATTTAAAATGATTGTGAAATAGATGGAGATGTTATTAGTAGAATTCAAGTCGGATGGTTGAAGTGGAGGAATGCATCCGGCCAGTTGTGTGATAGAAAAGTACTGCTTAAACTTAAAGAAAAATTTTATAAGATGGTGGTAAGACCTGCAATGATTTATGGTGAAGAATGTTGGCTAATAAAAGAGAAGAATGATATATTAAGTGTTGCGATGCTCGTGGATGAATGGCTTTACTCTTAGAGATAAAATGTGAAATGTGTTTGTACAAGAAAAAGTTAGAGTAGCTCTAGTGGCAGATAAAATTAGAGAGAGTGGCCTTAGATGGTTTGGCCAAATAAAGCGTCTGCAGTCCAATGACCCTGTTAGGAGAGTAGATGCATTAGATTTTCCTTATGTTAAGAAAGGTAGAGGTAGACCTAATAAGACAAGGTTAAGATGTATAAGAAATGACCTTAGATACTTGAATTGAATGAGAATTTGACACATAATAGATATAATGGAGACGAAGGATTCATGTATGACACTAGGAGATAATATTTGTTGTTGTTGTTTTAGTTTATTTATTTTAGGTTAATTTATTTTATTAAGGTTTTTATTGTAGTTTGTTTTTAGGTTTAGGTTTAGTTTAGTCTATTTTTAGTTTAGTTTTATTTTTTATTTTATTTTTAAGTTTAGGTTTTATTTTATTTTTAGGTTTAGGTTCAGCTATTTTATTTTTTTTAGGTTTATGTTTTAGGTTTTATTTTAGGTTTATTTTTTTTTTAAGTTTAGGTTTTATTTTTAGCTTATTTTAATTTATTTAGGGCTAAGGTTTAGGTTTTATTATTTTAGTTTTGTTTATTTTAGTTTAGGTTTAGGTTTATTTTAGGTTTAGGTTTTTCCTTCAAGTTTAGGGTTTAGGTTTTATTTATTTATTTATTTTTAGGTTTATTTTAGGTTTAGGTTTTTTATTTTAGGTTTATTTTATTTTTATTTTAGGATTAGTTTTACTTTATTTAAGTTTTATTTTCAAATTAATGTTTTTATTTTAGTTTTGTTCATATTTTGTTTGTATTTTCCAGGTTTAGGTTTAGGTTTAGGTTTTAGTTTAGGTTTTATATTATTTTATTTTAATTTTATTTTAATTTAGGTTTTAATTTATTTTATTTTAGGTTTTATTTAGTTTAGATTTATGTTTTAGCTTTTGAGAGGTTTGGGTTGGGTTAAAGGTTTAGGTTGTTGAGGGTTTAGGGTTTGGGGTTTATGGTTTAGGGTTTAGTTTAGAGTTAGGTTTAGGGTTTTAGTGTTTATGGTTTAGGGTTTAGGGTTTACGGTTTAGGGTTTTTAGGGATTAGGGTTTAGGGTTGATCGTTCAAGTTTTAGGTCTAGGTTTTAGTTTATGGTTTAAGATTTTTGGTTTTTTTTAATTGAGAACAAATTCAAATTCAATATTTTTTTTTTAATTTCATCAACCAAGTAACACACCAAGTTTTCTCAGACACAAGCGATGACATAGATGAAAAATGAGCATGCATAGAGCAAATCAAAAACCTTAGATAACTAGAACCGTCTCTGTAGAGCAGTTCCATAATAGATCGGATCGACCATTCCTTAGTTTCTCCAGTTCACTTCAAAACCTCCCTGTCGTCTCGAGTAGGGATCCACCATCATGTCCCCGATCTCTCCCTCCGCCACCACCAAGGTTTTAACCTCCGTCATTCCTCCTAAATCCATAACCACTACTGCTTTGACCACCACCTCCATATCCACCATCACCTCTAGATCCCCCACCACCATGCGATAAGGCCCCTCGCCTTCACCTCCACAACTAGATCTAGATTGAGCCTCTTGACGGATGTTCTGTCAGTTCTTCCCATTGTTAGGGTTTTAGTTTAGGTTTAGTTTATTATGTTTTAGAGTTTTGGTTTATTTTTAATTTATTTAGTTACTTTAGGTTTAGGTTTAGGGTTTGGGGTTTAGTGTTTATAGGGTTTAGGGTGGTGTAGAGTTTAGGTTTTAGGTTTAGGGTCAAGATTAGGGTTTAGGTAGGGTTTAGGGTTTGGATTTAGGAGGGTAGATTTAGATTTTTATAGATTTTTTTTTATATTAAATAAGTTTAGGTTTATTTTTAGTTTATTTTAATTTTTTAGATTATTTTATTTTTATTCTAATTTAGGTTTATATATTTTATTTAGTTTATTTATTTATTTTAGGTCAAGTTTTAGTTTATGTTTTTAGGTTTATTTTTTAGTTAAGTTTTATTTTATTTTGTTCTTTAGGTTTAGGTTTTATTTTTATTTTTAGTTTTTTATTTTATTTTTTAGTTTAGGTTTTATGTTTTATTTTAGGTTTATTTTTAGTTTTTTAGCTTTATTTTTTAGTTTATTTTATTTTATTTAGGTTGAGGTTAGGGTTGGGGTTTAGTTTTAGGGTTATAGGTTTAAGGGTTTGGGTGGTTGGGGTTAGGGTTTAGGATTTAGGGTTGTGGTAGGGTTTTGGTTTAGGTTTAGGGTTTGGGTTTAGGAGTAGGGTTTTGGTAGGGTTTATGGTAGTGTGGTAGCAAACCCATGGTTGAAGTTTATTTTGTTATTTATTTATTTCATTTTATTTGATTTATTTTTATGTAGGGTTATTTTTATTTTATTTAATTTAGTTTATATATTTTAGTTTAGGTTTTATTTTAGTTTATTTTTAGGTTTAGTTTATCTCTTTAGTTGAGTTTATTTTATTTTATTTTTAGGTTTACATTTTATTTTTTTAATTTTAGGTTTAGGTTTAGGTTTTTATGTTATTTTTTTTAGGTTTAGGTTTTAGGTTATTATTTTATGTTTATTTTTAGGTTTTATTTTTTAGTTTAGGATTATGTTCATTTTTAGTTTATTTTATTTTATCTAGTTTAGGTTAAATTTATTTTAGGTTTCGGTTTTGGTTTTATTTATTTTAGTTTAGGTTTAGTTTATTTTATTTTGTTAATTTTATTTTTATTTATTATTTTTTAAAGTTTAGAGTTTAGGTTTTATTATTTATTTTAGTTTTTTAAGGTAGGTTTTATTTAGTTTTATTTTATTTTATTTTATTCTTTTATTTACGTTTGTTTTATTTTATTAATTTTATTCTTTAGTTTATTTTAGTTTTAGTTTAGATTAGGTTTTCTTTATTTTACTTTAATTTATTTTATTTTATTTTATTTTATTTTAGGTTTAGGGTTTTTAGTTTAGGCTTTTATTTTAGTTTATTTTTATAAATTTTATTTTATTTAGGTTTAAGTATTTTTTTTTTTAGGTTTATTGTAGTTTAGCCAGTTTTAGGATTTTAAGGTTTATGGTTTAGGGCTTAGGGTTGGATTAGCTTAGAGTTTATTATTTTGGGCTTAGCATTAACCAATGTTTAGGATAGTAAGGTAGTTTAGGCTTAGGGCCTAGGGTTTAGGATTAGTGTCCGGAGGTTAGGGCTTAGGCTTAGGGTTTAGGGTTAGGTAGGGTTTGGGTGTTGGTATGGTTTAGGATCAGGATTTGGTTTAAGTTTTAGTTGGTAGGGTTTTGGTGTTTTAGCAGAAACAAATTTAAATTCAAATTCACTTAATGTTTAATTTATTTTAGTTTATTTTATTTTATTTTAACTTATTTTATTTTAATTTTATTTAATTTAGTTTATTTATTTTAAGTTTATTTATTTTAGTTTAGGTTTTTATTTTTAGGTTTATGTTTAAATTTAGGTTTATTTTTAGTTTAGTTTAGTTTATATTTATTTATAGGTTTGGTTTATTTTATTTTTAGGTTTAGTTTAGGTTTGTAAGGTTTAGGGTTTAGGGTTAGATTTAGGGTTTAGGGTTTATGGTTTGGAGTTTTTTTTTTAAATTAAGTAAACTAGTTGGTTTAGGAATATTTAGTTTATTTTTTCTTTATTTTAGTTTATTTTATTTTTTATTTGTATTTTGTTTAGTTTATTTATTTTAGGTTTATTTATTTTAGTTTAGGTTTTTTATTTTTAGTTTTTTATTTAGGTTTAGGCTTATGTTAATTTTTTAGTTTGGTTCTATTTTTCTTTTATTTTTTTGATTTAGGTTTTTTTGTATTTTAATTTTGAGCTTTAGGTTTCTATTTTATTTTCTTAGGTTTAGGATTTAGGTTTTCATTTTTGTTTTTATTCTTAGGTTTAGTTTTTTAGTTTAGGTTTAGGTTTATTTTTAATTTATTTTATTTTATTCAGATTAGGGTTTAGGTTTAGTTTATTTTTGGTTTAGGTTTTATTTATTTTAGTTTAGTTTATTTTTAAGTTTAGGTTTTCTTTTTAGTTTAGGGTATAAGTTTTATTTTATATTTATTTTTAGGTTTTATTTTTAAGTTTATTTTTTTAGGTTTAGGTTCTTATTTAGTTTTTATGTATTTATTTTTAGGTTTATTTTATTTTATTTTATTTTTATTTTATGTTTAGTTTTTATTTTATTTGGTTTTATTCTTATCTTCATTTTGTTTCTAGTTTAGTATAGGTTTTATTTATTTTATTTTAATTTATTTTACTAGTTTATTTTATTTTATTTTGATTTAGGTTTGAGTTTATTTATTTATTTATTTCATTTAGGTTTAGGGTTTTATTTTAGTTTACATTTATTTAGCTATTTTTTAGGATTTGGGTAGGTGGGTGTGGAGGTTTAGGTTAGGTTTAGTGTTTATGGATTAGGGTGGTTTTATGGTCCAAGGTTTAGGGCCCAGGATTAAGGGTTAGTGTTTATGTGGGTGGGTTAAGGTTAGTTAGAGGTGTGGTAGAATAGGTTGGTGTGGAGATTTAGGCTTTAGAGTTAGGGTCAGATTTATGGTTTAGGTTAGAAGTTTTGGGTTAGAGTTAGTTTAGGTTAGTTAGGTTTAGTTTAGTTGGGTTTTTTTTTTTTAGGTTTAGTTTTAGGGGTTTATTGTTTAGGGTTTAGGGTTTAGGGTTTATGGTTAAGGGTTTATGGTTTAAGATTTAGGGTTTAAGGTTTAAGGTTTAGGGTTTTAGCTTAATGGTTTAGGGTTTTTTGAGTTTAGGGTTTAGGTTTAAGGGTTATTTTAGGGTTTAGGGTTTAGGGTTTTTTTTAGGAAAACCCCATGTAGGGGGTATTTTATTGCCACAAAAAGAGGGTTACAAAGTCCTTAAAGGGGATAAGCTCCAGAACTACTGCTCAAAGAGCTACAATCAGCCTAAGGAGTAAATCCGCTATCTAAGTACATCCAAAAGCAAAAGTTGACATTAAAGCAATCAAAAGATAGAAATTGATTAACATAATAAGCCAATGGAAGATTAGGGCCAATGCTCTACAGGACGTGAGAATGCATGACACTATGGAGCAAAATTGCAAGAGGACAAGAGAGAAGCACCAGCAAAAATGTAAACAGAAAGAGATTAGAGTAGTTAAGGTTATACAGACAAAAAGATAAATGAAAACAGCATAATCTGAGAATGATAGTAAAGAGTTGTGATAGAGAAGGCTCAAGCTCAGTCACACCAAGATGGGGCAGATGCAAATATGAGCATCCAAACTTCAGCAGAAGGGTTACATCACAAGAGCTACTACCAAACCAAAAGGGAGTGAAATAATCACAGCCATCATAGCCAACAAACCTGTGAGAAGATAGCACCTAGTTGTTGAAAGTCTTATAGGCTTTATTACTTGCAAACCTAAACAAAACCATATATAATATAGAGAGGAAATTGCAAAGGGCAGAAGGATAAGGGGTCCCATGCAAGAAAAGTATCATCAATATAGTCACCCTGACATAAGAATAGTTATACGTATGAGAATGAGCCATCTTTGCCAGAACCTCATGAAAAGTCATATCGAAGAAGAGAAATAGGCCAGCATATAAACCCTCCACAAGAAATCAACAGAGGAGGTAGCCTACTGAAATCTTGCTAAGCAAGTCAATGAGCCTATAAATAACACCATCCCAAACATATGATATATATATATATATATATATATATATGAATCTTTCAGACCAGGAGGACAACCTAGAAGTAAAAGCAAGAAAATGAACCCAATCATAATAATGAATGCAGATGTGAACAGCCCCCTTATTAATATCCATATCAGTAGTTGGCAAAAAGCAATTGTATAGGAAGGCAGCATAACCCAACACAGGAAATAGACTGCAACCTACCAAAAATAGCACCAAATAAAGACAGTGAGAGCTACAGCTCCGGTAGCAGCATTGAGGACCAAAAATCGAATAATCCAGATCAATAAACAACCAAGATAGCAAGACAAAAAAAGGTAACAGCTATCCATAGTACCACCTATTCAGAATAGATAGTTCATACCAAGAAGATTGCTGTAGAAACCTAATCGAACCCAGATGGGAATAGAAAAAATAGTAGATAATGTAGATCACAACTATCAGGAGATGGATAGTAGCCCATACATAAATAGCAAGGGAAATCAGAAAGCCAACCCCAACAACAAAACAGTTAATGCAACATTGGAACCCACTAAAAGATAAATCAAAAAGGGAATTCAAATGACGGTCAACATTAGAATTCAAAAAAAATAAGACAGTTGATAACCAAGACAAAAAATAGCCAATATAGCAACAGCCAAGACAGCAAGGGACAGCAAGTTAGCCATAAAACCTCTCAATCAGAGTAGACATTGTAGTAGTTAGTAACCAAATAGATAGAGCATAAAAATAGGGTTCTGGAAAGCAGCAGCCCAGAAACCAATCACCAAAAATAATCAGAACAACAATGTCAGAAACAACTTGCTGAACATAGGACCCTGAAGTCCTACAACCAACAAAGATGGAGCCAACATAGGAATCCTGAAAAACCAAGACAGTAAATATCCAAGATAACAAACAACCAAGACAACAAAAACTAGTTAGTTGGCCATAAAGCCACCCATCCAGAATAAACAGTGCAATAGATACAAGTTTAACTGAAAGATGATGGAGAAAATAGCAGCAGGTAAAGTAGACCAATGAATTCAGATGATATGCATATAATAAATCAATAAGGGGGGTTCAAAACAAAAGCCACCAAGCAATCAACAACTTCAATAGAGGCTTGCTGAACAAAACAAATCAAAACCCCAGAGACAACATGAAGAGTATTAATCCAGTTTAGCTAACAACCAAGACAGTTAATACCAACAAGTTGGCCAAGAGTCACCCAATCAGAGTAAACAAAGCATATGTAAAGATCCAAATAATCAGATGGATAATCACAGTGATTTGCACAATTTTAACAGAACCAAATGGGATAAAATAGCAGCAGGAGAAATCAGCAGTTGCCTAATCGTTAACAGCAGAAATAGTAAGAAAAACAATAGGCAGGAAACAAATAATAACCACAAAGACAACTTGCTGGACAAAGGACCCTAAAATCTAAAAGCCAACAGTGGTAGCAATAAAATAAAAATTACACCCACCATATAAAACTCCAATAAAAAGCAGAGATGTAAAATAGTAACATAAAGGGTTCAAAGGATAATCATTAGAAAAAACCTTCCAGATAAAGCTGATCAAGCTAGCAGTTAAACCCACCACCATTGTGAAGGCAAACTGAGAAGCCATTAAGGAAGTCCAAACCTACAAGGAAATAATAAAATTGAACAGGAAATTGCAAAATCTCTCTTGGCAGATAGGGAAAATGAGGTTGTCAAAGACAATCAGCAAGACAACACCAAAAGCACCGAACGGATAAACAACCCCAGAAATTTGGATATAAACTCAATTATCCGACCATCCAATAAACAAGAAAGGAAATAACGAAGTTGGCCATAAACTAACCATTCAAATTATACAATGCATAAGTTAAATCCCAGATAGTTAAGGAAGTGGTCTGGCCAAGACTAGCTGAACCAGGAAGTAAAAAATAGCAGCAGGTGAAAACAACATTCATCCCAGATGTTAATAGCACAAACATTCAGAGAAACGAGAGGTAAGAAATAGCCAAGCAAAAAAATAAAAGCCATCATGCAGTCCACAACCTCAAGAGAGGCCTACTGAACAAAAAAAAATAAACCCCCAAAAGCATCATGAAGAGCAATAGAATAGTAATTACCAACAGGCTAGATCTGCACAATTTTAACAGAGCCAAAATTTAAAAAATAACAAATAAAATGATCAGCAATAGCCCGGATGAGAATCGCAAAGACATTCAGAAGAACACCAGGCAACAAATAGCTAACAAACACAAAGTTAGCTTGCAGGGCAGTGGATCCAGAAATCCAACAGCCATTGATTAAAATAACACTATAATTATTACAACCGTAGGATAAGTCAATAAAAAGCATTGGGGCAACAGAGCCACAATAGGGGTTCAAAAGGGTCTCATCAATGAAATCCTTGAGGACAAAGGAGAACAGGCTAGCAGCAGAACTATATCCTCAGAGAAATCATACTGAAAGGAAGTCATTAAATAATTCTAAACCTGCAAAGAACTATTAATAATAATAAGGGTATTGCAGATTCTTTCCTTATAGGTATGCAAATTGGGGTTAGTAATGACATACAGCAAAATCATTAAACCAACTCCAAGTGCAGCTTGCTGGACAAAAGGCCCAAAAGTCCAACAGCCAATAATTAAACCTTCAACATAGATGTTGCATTCACCATAAGATAAACCATTAAAGAGCAAAGGAACACAAAGAATCAGACCAGTAGCTAGTCCCACAGCATCAAGAATATTGGAAATCAAGAAATAATCCAAATAAGCAGAGAAAATGTTATAGCCAGGATATTGCAAGATCTCTCCTTACAGTTTGTGAAGGTAAGGTTATGGAGCATAGGAGAGGCAGAAATAGCAAGACCCCAAACAAGGTTGGGATAATTAAACCAACAACAGATGCAACTTAGCTCAACAAAGGACTAGCAAGGAGTAATTTGATGATGCATCAGCAAATTCCAAAGGAGCAGTAGCACATTAACAATACAAATAATTGAAGTAGTAAGCTCCCAATTAAAGCTAAGATAATTATACCAACATGCCAGTAGATCGTTAAACAACAAGGGATATCGTTGATGCATCAAGAAAGACCAAAGAAGTAACAACAGTAAATAGAAAATGATCATGCAGTAAAAGATGTATTGAAACAGGTGAATCCAATAGATTAGATTAATTTTTGAGATAAGGAAGCCCAGTATTGTCCAGATTAACCAAGCCACACAATTGTTTAGGAAGGGTTAGTTGATCAAAGAATTTTATACCATCCAATTTAGCACCCAGATTAGCCTGATAATCAACACATGCATTACCCTCGCACCATACATGAGTGATTTTAAAGTAGAGTTGGGCAAGGAGAGCTCTAGTTTGCTTAAGAAGGTAGTACAATTCTGTATTGCCCATATTCATGGAAGTCAAAAGATCAATCAGCGGAAGAGCATCCACCTCAATCCAAATATTGAGCCAACCTTTTTGAAGGCAAATTTCAAGAGCTTTGTACATTGCCATGAGCTCATCAAAGGGAACAGAGCAAGGATTAAGGGGGTATGCAAAAGCACATAAGACTTTTCCATTAAGATTTTTGAAAATGCCACCACAGCTTGAACCTTTAGGATATACAAAGCCATTAGTGTTAACTTTAATAGTGTTGGCATGAGATTTTAACCAATAAACAATCTTGTCATCTTTACAGATGGGTTGATCTGACAAGTTAAAACCCAATTTATTGGCCATAAATTTGCACCCTTTGAATTGTTTGTATTTAATTAATTTGGCATTAAACAAGTCACGGATTTTGTTTTTAGTTCTAGCAATTATCCTCATGTGGTTCATAAGGATCTCACGATATTTTGCATCATTTCAGTCCATCCATATGAACCAAATAAGAGTGATAGCAATTATGACTTTAATGTGACCTTTAATAATGTTGTCAAAATAAACTTCAAGGAGTTGGTATAAATTTAAGGAGCCATTGAAAATGACAATGTTAAAGAGGTCATCATACCAAATCCAAAGCTTAGAAGCAATGGCCCCGTTAACAAAAACATGGTTCACATTCTCAATGTGGAAACAACATTGGCATTTTGAAGGTAATTGAAAACCTTTACCCCACAACAAGGAGTCAATAGGGATGAAGTTTTTCAAAATATGCCAAGTAAGAATAGAATAAGAAGTAGGGATATTGTTATTCCAAAGTTTGGAAAACACATAGGAAAAATCATGAGCTTCTTTAATGTTAATCCAAACATTTTTAAAGTTGAAATCACCATTATGTGAAAGCTTAAAAAGGATCTGATCTTGATTGGTAGGAATGATAGGAATAGTAGTAAGCTTATTTAAAAGAGAGGGAGGAATATAATCAATAAGCTTACTATTATTCCACATATTATTCTACCAGAAGGAGTTCACTTTTATAGTAGTAGTGGAATGAGTAGAAAGTAATTCATCAATGGACCCACCTCCAGTCCAATTATCTTGCCAAAAGAAAGAGGATCCAGAGTTAATCTCCTGAAATTAAAGATTCGATCCCATTTGATGAACAAAGTCTTTTCCAAGCGGAGAATCTCCACTTTATAGGATGAGAGGGTGCTTACCGCGTAAGGGTCATGAAATTAGCCCATAGACTATTATTTTTCCTAAAATTCCACCAAAGTTTATAAGAAAAAGTAGTGATAGTTTCTTTGATTGGTTTACATCCAAGACAACCTTCAGCAAAAGTGCCACAAGTTTTATACTAAGAGGTCCAGTGCATTTTTTTAGAGGAATTGTTAGATCCCTAGAAATATTTATTAATGAGCCGCTCAATTCTGTTAATGGTAGAGTTGGTCGACACAATGGTTTGAATGAGATACAAAGGCATGGAGTTAAGGGTGCTCTTAATCAAAGTGAGCCTACCACCAAATGAAAGAAAATGAAATTCTCAAACAAAAATTTTATTAAAGATTTTTTGGATTAGCTCATAAAAAAGGTGAGATCTTTTCTGACCTTTAAAAAGCAGAGCACCAAGATATTTAATAGGAAGTTGTTGTTGTTGAAAATTAGTAATTCTCAAGATTTGGTTGGTATTGCTCGATTTTAGAAGAAGGAATGAAACAACTTTTGCCTTCATTGAGAAAAAGATCGCTTTTGTTGCCAAATTTATTTAAAAGATTCTTAATAGTTTTAATGTGAGGAATTGAGGAATTGCAAAAGATTATAAAGTCATCGGCAAAACTAAGATGAGAGACAGGAAGACCACCTTGAGTTCTATAAAATATCATAGGATTATTGTAAAAAAGATCATTTAGACTCCTAGATAGATATTCAATAGCAATAATAAAAAGAGAGGGGGATATAAGATCCCCTTGTCTAAAACCATGCTTCAAAGGCAAAAAACCTAGGGATTCACCATTCATGATAACAGAAAACCAAACATTTGTAATGCAATTTTTGATGAGGTGGGTAAAATAATCAGAAAACCCAAGCAAATGAAGAATTTGAAAGAGGAAATCTCAAGAGAGGTTGTCAAAAGCTTTAGTGATGTCCAGTTTAAAAAAAATGTTACCACCTCTGATAAGAACGTTAATGTTATGAATCAGCTCTTGTGCTAGAAGTATATTATCAGATATAGCTCTACCTTTAACGAAGCCAGTTTGGTTGGGGGAAATAATTTTAGGCAGCAGCGAAATAATTCAATTAGCAATCAATTTAGCAATGAGTTTATGAAAGAAAGTGCAAAGGCTAATAGGTCTGAAATCACCCCAAGATTCAGGATTATTAATTTTGGGAATGAGAATAATGGAAGTACTATAAAAATATCTAGGTAAAGGGTTGCCCTCAAAAAAATCAGCAACAACATTAACAAGGTCAGTCTTAATAATAGGCTAGCAATGTTAAAAGAATTGAGTTGTGTAGCCTTCGGGGCTAGCAACAGAATTAGTGTTCATGTTATTTAGAATACTACCAATCTCAGCTTCCGTAGGACACAAATTGAGCAAGTGGGTTTCATTTGTAGAGATCATAGAGGGGATCAGTTGTGTGTTGGAGAGGGCTTCTAAGGAGGGGTTGTTGTTTAATAAATTTTTGAAATGATGTATGGCAGAATCTTTAATATCATTATTATTAGTAATCCAGGTGTCGTTACCATTTTTGATTTTTTTAATAGAGTTCAAGGCTTTCTTTTTTTTAAAAAATAGCATGGAAGTACTTTGTGTTTCTATCACCATCGAATATGTTTGTTTTTGGTGCCGTGAGGTTTCCCATATTCGATAATTAATCAAGTTATCTTTAGCTGCATTCAATTCATCAAGCTTATTAGAGTCATTCAAAACAACATCTTCAAGAGAGCAAACAAGTTGTTCAATATTTTTGAGATTAGCAAAAAGATTTTTAAAATGATGCTTATTCCACCAATTTAGATTTTGTTTAAGCCTTTTAGCTTAAGCCAAAGGTGAATCATGCCTTTAATAGAATTATCAGGATGAATAGGGGCCCGCCAATTAACGGAAACAACATTAATGAATTCGCTATGATGGATCCACATATTTTGGAATCTAAACGGAGTAGGGGAGGATGGTCTAGTGGAGGGATTTTTGACAGAAATGAAAAGTGGAGCATGGTCATATAAAGTTCTACTTAAATGTTCAACCGAAGTAAGAGGCCATTGATTGATCCAAAGGGAATTAAAGAGGGTCCTATCAAGCCGCTGCCAAAGTCTAGAATTATGCCACGTATAGTTGGAACCTGAAAAGCTAATATCAATCAGATTATAATCAAGAATCATATTAGAAAAGTCTTCCATGTAATGAATGTTAGGAGAGCAACCTCCCATTCTTTCTGAGGAAGCGAGAATAGTATTGAAATCACCACCAACCAACCAAGGTTTGTTGACAAAGGAGGCAAAGGTTTTTAAGTTATCTCAAAGGATGCTCCTACCAGTTCTATTACAAGATGCATAAATAAATGAACCAAGAGCATAAAATTCACCCAATGAGATTTGAACATTAACCAATTGATGAAGGTCATCAAGGATAGAGATGTTGACTAAATTATTCCAAAAACACCAAATTTTATTATTAATATTACAAAAGAAGTTTTGAAAGTCAAACAATCTAGCAACCTGGGTGATCTTAGAGGAGTGTATGAATGGTTCAATAACAACAAGTAAGGCTATGTTATGAGTACGATAAAGGCTTCTAACACAGTTGCAGACAACAAGAGTCCCAATACCCCTAACATTCCAAATAAAAAAATTAATAAATAATAAGAAAAAAGAGATAGAAGGATAAAATAAGAAGAAAGACACATGATGTAATAATTTATGGGAAGTTAGAGAAGAGAGCTATTAGTGAACATTCTAACTTTAAAGGATTTAGAAAGGTCTATATGTCCAAAGTATCTCCATCAGAGAGATGAAGTGATATCAAAACATTTCTAATTATATCTTCTTCATTCAAATTAAGATGAGGAATTAGTATAGTATCACGGGTAGAGGGAGAGGTTATGAAACCATTAAAAACAGAATTTTCATGTTCAGCTTCAAAAATACTTTTCAGATTTTGTTCCACTACCAAAGGATAGACATTTTTTAGATTTTGTTCTTTCATCAAATGGGCACTCGTAATTAGTTTTCGTTTTGCCAAACCTAAAGTTCCCATTCAAGTCACCACTAGTGTTCATATGAGTCTCATCGGGTTCACTAGCCAAAAGGGGTAAGGTAAAATGAATTAAGGTATTATCTAGAGGAACCAAATTATTATAATTAGAAGCAATAATAGGTAAGTTGTCATTGGCCTCCTCATGAACCTCATGATCCTTATTATTAACCAGCTTAGAATGCTCTCCAATAGACAAATGAGTAGATAGTAATCCCTTTTGAGTGACTTTAGGCACATAAGCCAATTTATTAGTTTTTTTCATTTGCTAGAGTTGGATTAGGATCCGACAATTTAATCTTTTTAAGATGAGGATGCAACACAAAGCATTCAGAATGATCATGACCATGAATCTTACAAGCATGCAAAAATAGGAAATTTTCAAATTCTACTTTTTCATTATAACCAAATTTCTCAGAGCTGATCCATACTTCTTTAGGATACTTTTTGGTAATTTCAATCTCAACTAAAATATGAGCAACTGATGGCCGTGATCTCGCAGCGATGGCCTGATCAATTTGAAGGGGCCGACCAAAGAGAGCCCCAACCGCAAAGAGAACTTGATGGGTAACGTAATGTATTATCATGTTTGGAAAAGCTAGCCATAAAGGAACAATTGGGGATTCCTCTTTGACATCAAAAAGAGGAGAACATTTCAAAAGTCTCATTTGACAATTATACACAAAGTAGGAGCGACGAGCAAAAACTCTTGAGTAATCTAAGTCATTAGATAACTGAATAAGGATATGCCTAGGATCAATCAATCTGATAGTGAAAACACCAGAGAGCTTTAGGCTATGAAAAAAGGATTGAATGTTATCAAGAGTCGGGCAACATAAGGAAAACTTACCAACTAAAGAGAATTCAAAAGGCTTCGCCAATTTTTCCACGTCAAGATCCGAGCACATTACAGTAGGCATTCCATGAAAAGATGTTGAAATCAAATTGATTGAAGCATTAGAGGTAGTGTTCTTACCAGATAATGCATCCTTGAAGGACTTAATAACAGGCAAAGTAACGGATGGAGTCGAATCCATAATACCTTGTAAATCAAAAGCCCTAGCCGATGCCTCCAAGTTTGAAGAGCTTGACTGCACAGAAAGCGGTGCCTCCACCATTGAAAGAGCAAGGGACACTCACATTAGTGAAACAAAGACAAAAAATCTAGAAATTATGATCAAGGAGGATCAAAAATCGGTCCAGCCGCAAAGAAAATGCAAGGGAACACGAAAGCACCAGAGAGCGCCGTGACCGAGGGGAGGTTGAGAGGTTTTGAGGTTTAGGGTTTAGGGTTTAAGGTTTAGGGTTTAGGGTTTAGGGTTTAGGGTTAGTTTAGGATTTAGTGTTTTTTAGGGTTCACGGTTTAGAGTTTAAGATATTTTAGGGTTTATAGTTTAGATTTTAGGGTTTTGGGTTTATAGTTTATGGTTTTAGGGTTTAGGGTTTAAGGTTTTGGGGTTTAGGGCTTAGGGTTTAGGGTAGTAGGTTTAGGGTTTAAAGTTTAGGGTTTAAGGTTAGTTTTATGATTTAGGGTTTAGGGTTAGGTTTTTTTATTATTTTTTATTATTTTTATTTTTTTTTAAATTAAGTAAACTAGCATGTTTAGGTTTGTTTGGTTTATTTTTTAGTTTAGTTTATTTTATTTTTTATTTTCATTTATGTTTATTTTATTTATTTATTTTATGTTCATTTATTTTAGTTTCACTTTTAATTTTAGTTTATTTTTTTGGTTTAGGTTTATTTTAGCAGCATTTTATTTTTTATTTTATTTTTTAGGTTTAGGTTTTATTTTTTATTTTTAGGTTTTGGTTTAGGTTTTATTTTATTTTATTAAGTTTAGGTTTTAGGTTTTATTTTAAGTTTATTTTAGGTATTATAAGTTTAAGTTTAGGTTTTAGGTTTTTTATTTATTTAAGTTTAAGGTTTTTAGTTTATTTTATGTTTAGTTTAGGTTTATTTATTTTAGTTTATTTTATTTTGGTTTTAGGTTTATTTTATTTTATTTTAGGTTTAAGTTATTTTAGTTTAGGGTTTATGTTTTATTTATTATTTATTTTATGGTTTATTTTAGGTTTAATCTTTAGGTTTTAGTTTTTATTTAGTTTTTATTTTATTTTATTTTAGGTTATTTTATTTTTATTTTAAGTTTAATTTTTATTTTATTTAGGTTTTTTATTTTTTAGTTTAGTTTAGGTTGTTATTTATTTTATTTTAGTTTATTTTTTATTTTTTATTTTATTTTCTTTTTAGGTTTAGGTTTAGGTTTAGGTTTTAGTTTATGATTTATTTATTTTATTTTTTATGTTTTATCTAGTTTATGTTTAGGTTTTAGCTTTTTTTAGGGTTTATGGTTTTCTTTGGTTTAGGGTTTAGGGTTTTTAGGGTTTAGGGTTCACAATTAGGGTGTAGGCTTTAGGTTTATTTATGGTTTTAGGGTTTAGGTTTTAGGTTTAGGTTTAGTTAGGGTTCAAGTTTTAGTTTAGGGTTTATGGTTTATGGTTTTTTTAATAAAGAAGAAATTTAGATTCAACATTTCTTCTTTTCAATTTCATCAACTAAGTAACACACTAAGTTTTCTAAGACACAAGCGATGACATAGATAAACAATGAGCACTCATAGAGAAAATAAAAAAGCCTAGATTAGTAGAACCATCCTATATAAAGACACGGCTCCATAAGCAGCAGATCGGATCGACCATTCTTCAATTTCTCTAGTTCCCATCAAAACCACCCCCACATCTTGAGTAGTGGGATCCACCGTCATATCCCCTATCTCTCCCTCTACCACCATGTCTGTAACCTCCATCACTCCTCTCGCCTTATTGATGATGATGTTCATGATGTCAAGGTTTTTCCCATTCTTAGGATTTAGGGTTTAGGGTTAGTTTAGGTTTTAGGGTTTAGGGTTTAGGGTTAGTTCAGGGTTTAAGGTTAGGGTTTGGGGGTTTAGCTAGGGTTTAGGTTTTTATTTGGGTTTAGTTTAGGTTTAGGGTTTTAAGGTTTAGATTTAGGGTTTAGTGCATGGGTTTTGGTAGGGTTTAGGGTTGTGGGTTTTTAAGTTTAGGGTTTAGGATTTAGGCTTTAGGTTAAGCTTTAGGATTTTGGGGTTAAGGTTTAAGGTATTTGAGGTTTATTTAATTTTTATTTAGGGTTTAGGGTTTTATTTTAAATTTAAATTATTGGTTTATTTAATTTATTTAGCATATTTTTATTTATTTGAGCTTTTATTTTTTATTTTTAGGCTTAGGTTTAGGTTTTTATTAAATTTTTTTGGGTTTAGGTTTTAGGTTTTTATTTTAGGTTTATTTTTAAGTTTTATGTTTTAGTTTAGGTTTAGATTTATTTTTAGTTTAATTTATTTTAATTAGTTTTGGTTTAGGTTTAGGTTTAGGTTTAATTTATTTTAGGATTATGCTTAGGTTTTATTTACTTTAGTTTAGGTTTAGGTTTATTTTATTTTATTTATTTTATTTTTATTTTAGGTTTAGGTTTTTTTAGTTTAGGGCTTAGGTTTTATTTTTATTTATTTTAGAGTTTATTTTAGGTTTATTTTTTAGGTTTAAGTTTTATTTTATTTTATTTTAGGTTTTTATTATTATTTTACATTTTATTTTATTTTATTTAGGTTTTATTCTTAGGTTTATTTTATTTTTTAGTTTAATTTAGGTTTTATTTATTTTATTTTAGTTTATTTTTTATTATTTTCTTTTAATTAGGTTTTATTTTGTTTTATTTTAGTTATATTTTATGTAGATTTATTTATTTATACCAAGTTTATTTAAGGTTTAGGTTTTAGGTTTTAGAAGTTTAGGAGGGTTTGAGTGGTTTAGTTTAGTTTAGGATTTTGGTTTAGGAGGGTTGGGAGGGCTTTAGGGAGGGTGATAGGATTTAGATTTGGTGGTTAAGGAGTGGAGGATTTTAAAAGTTTAGTTAGTAGGGTATGGTAGTAGGGATGGTAGTTTAGGATTTAGTGTTGGTTTAGTTTAGGAGGTTTAGGGTTTAGGTTTTGTGGGTTTAGGCTCAGGTTTTGGTTTTCGGGTTTAGGCTTTGGATTTAGGGTTAGGATTTAGTTTAGGGTTTAGTTTTTTAGGGTTATGTATTTAAAGCAAACCAGTAGGTTTAGTTTATTTAGTTTAATTTTATTTTATTTTATTTATTTAGTTTATTTATTTTAGGTTTTTTTATTTTAGTTTAGGTTTTTTATTGTAATTTATTTTTTAGGTTTAGGTTTAGGTTTATGTTTATTTTTTAGTTTATTTTTTATTTTTTATTTATTTTCTTAGATTTAGGTTTTATTTTTTATTTTTAGGTTTAGGTTTAGGTTTTATTTTATTTTTAGGTTTAGGTTTTTTATTTTAGGTTTTTTTTAGGATTTATATTTTAGGTTGAGGTTTATTTTATATTTCATTTATTTAGTTCTATTTTAGGTTTAGTTTATTTTAGGTTTAGCTTTAAGCTTCATTTATTTTAGTTTAGTTTATTTAAGTTTAGGTTTAGGTTTATTTTGTTTATTTTAGGTTTATGTTTTTTTTAGTTTAGGGTTTTTAGGTTTTATTTTTTCTTTATTTTAAGTTTATCTTTTAGGTTTAGGTTTTTTTATTTATTTTATATTTTATCTTAGGTTTATTTTATTTTTATTTTACATTTAGGTTTTATTTTAGTTAGGTTTTATTTTAGGTTTATTTTATTTTATTTTAGTTTATTTTATTAATTTTATTTTAGTTTATTTTATTTTTATTTTTTTATTTTATTTTTAAGTTTAGGTTTAGGTTTATGTTTGGTTTTTTATTTTATTTTATTTTTTATTTCTTCGTTTTTTAATAAGTTTATTTAGTTTAGTTTAGGTTTTAGGTTTTAGGCTCAGGGTTTAGGGTTTAGGGTTTTGGGGGGTTTGGGTTTAGGTTTATGGTTTAGTCTTTTAGTTTTTTTGGGTTTAGGAGGGTGGGTTCTGATTTAGGGTTTATATAGTTGGAGGAGTTTAGTTGTGTTATGTGAGGGTTTAGGGTTTAGGGTTGTTAGGTGGAAGTCAGGTTAGTGGTTTTTCATTTATTTCTATTTATGGTTTAGTTTGGTTTAGGGTTTAGTGTTATTTTAGAGTGGAAGGAGTATTTTGAGTTAAGGTTTAGGTTTGCAAGAGGTATGGGGAGTAGTTTTTTTAGGGTTTATGGCTTAGGGTTTAGGATTTATAGGGTTCTCTTTAAATTCAAACCAGAGGTTTAGTGATTTGGGGTTTAGGTTAGTTTTAGGGTTAGGTTTTTTTTAGTGTTTAGGATTTTGAGGTTAGTGGTTTATTTAGGTTTAAGGTATTTTAAATCAAACCAATGGTTTATTTAAAATATTTAGTTTATTTTTTTATTTATTTTATTTTACTTTATTTTGTATTTTGATTTAGGTTTACTTTTTTTTATGTAGTTTAGTTTATTTATTTTAGTTCATGTTTTTTATTTTTGTTTATTTTTTTAGGTTTAGGTTTAGGTTTATTTTAAGTTGAGTTTTATTTTATTTTATTTTAGGCTTAGGTTTTTTTAATTTTTAGGTTTAGGCTAAGGGTTTTATTTTATTTATTTTTCTCATTTAAGTTCTTAGTTTTATTTTAGGTTAAAGTTTTTTTTTAGTTTATTTTAGGTTATATTTTTCTTTATTTTAGGTTTAGGTTTTTTTATTTAGTTTTATTTTATTTTATAGGTTTATTTTATTTTATTTTACATTTTTTTATTTGTATTTTATTCTTAGGCTTCTTTCATTTTTTGGTTTAGTTTAGGTTTTTATTTATTTTATTTTAGTTTTTATTTATTTTATTTATTTTTAGGTTTAGGTTTAGGTTTTTGTTTAGGTTTTTATTTTATTTTATTTTATTTATCTTATTTATGTTTAGGTTTATTTATTTATTTTTTTTAGGTTTTATTTAGTTTATTTTAGGTTGGGTAGGGTTAGGTAGATTTAGGGTTTAGGGTTTAGGGTTTTATTTTTTTTAGATTTAGTGTTTAGATTTTTATAGGGTAGGGTTTAGGGTTTATGATTTTTTTTTTTAACCAAAGGATTTTTGGTAGTTAGTTTAGTTTAGTTAGTGTTTAAGTTTTAGTTTTATTATGTATTATTTGGTTATTAATTGATTTAGGGTTTAGTTTATTAGTTTAGTTTATTATTATTATTATTATTATTTTTAGTTTTATTAGTTTTGTTTTGGGGTTTATTTATTTTAAGTTTATTATTTATTTGGGTTTTATTATGTTTTACTGTTTTTATTTTAGTTTTAGTTTTTTTTTTTATTAATTTAGTTAGGTTTTAGTTTAGTTTATTATTTAGTTATTATTATGATTTTATTAGTTTTTAGTTTATTAGTTATTATTAGTATTTTATTAGTTTTGGGGTTCAATTTTAGTTTAGTTTATTAGTTTAGGGGTTTTAGGTTTTAGTTTGTTTAGTCTTTAATTTAGTTATTATTGGGTTCTATTGGTTTGGTTTTATTAGTTTAGCGTTTAGTTTTATTATTTATTAGTTTATTATTATTATTATTATTATTATTATTATTATTATTGTTTTAATTAGTTTTTATTAGTTTATTATTATTATTATTATTATTATTATTATTTTATTAGTTAGTTTAGTTTATTTATTAGGGTTTTTTTGGTTTTTAGTTTATTGGGTTTTATTTATTATTATTAGTCTTACTTATTTTTATTAGTTTTAGTTTTTAGGTTTATTATTAGTTTTATTATTATTTAGTTAGTTAGTTTTATTAGTTTTAGTTATATTTTATTATTTATTACTAGTTTATTATTAGTTTTATTATTATTGTTATTAGTTTTATTTTATTTTATTAAAGCCAGGTTTAGGGTTTAGGGTTAGATTAGGTTTAGGGTTTTAGGGTTTATTTTAAGGTTTAGAAGTAGGTTTAGGTTTTTTTGGGGTTTGTATGTATGTTTAGGGTTGTAGGATTATGGTTTAAGATTTAGGGTTTAGGGCTTAGGATTTTTTTTTTTAAATTAAGTAAACTGATAGGTTTACATTTATTTAGTTTATTTATTTTATTTTATATTTTTTAAGATTACTTTTATTTTTATTTAGCTTAGTTTATTTATTTTTTGTTTTTTTATTTTAGTTTAGAAATTTTATTTTAGTTTATTTTTTAGGTTTAGGTTTAGGTTTATGTTTATTTTTTAGTTTAATTTTATTTTACTTAATTTTAGGTTTAGGTTTTATTTTAATTAAGTAGTTTAGGGTTTAGGTTTTATTTGGTTTAAGTTTAGGTTTTAATTTTATTTTTTTTATATTTAGGTTTTAGTTTTTATTTTTATATTTTTTAATTTATAGTTTGAGTTTAGGTTTATTTTTATTTATTTTATTTAGTTTAGGTTTAGGTTTACTTTTTAAGTTTAGGTTTAGGTTTTATTTATTTTAGTTTAGTTTTTTTTATCTTAGGTTTAGGTTTATTTTAGTTTGTTTATTTTATGTTTAGGTTTTTTGTTTTAGCTTATGGTTTAGGTTTTAATTTTTAATTATCTTTTGGTTTTATTTTTAAGTTTATTTTTTTGGTTTAGGCTTTTATTTAATTTTTATATTATTTCATTTTTTGGTTTAGCTTTGATTTTATTTAGGTTTTTTATTTTTAGGTATATTTTATTTTTTAGTTTAGTTCAAATTTTATTTTATTTTATTTTAGTTTAGTTGTTATTTTTTATTTTATTTTATTTTATTTTATTTTATTTTATTTTATTTTTAGGTTTAGATTTAGGTTTAAGTTTTAGTTTAGGTTCTTATTTTATTTCATTATATTTATTTTATTTAGGTTTAGTTTTTATTTATTTATTTTATGTTTAGGTTTTTATTTTGTTTTATTTTATTTATTTTCTTTAAGTTTAAGTTTTTTTATTTATTTTATATTTAGGTTTTATTTTATTTTCTTTTACATTTTTAAGTTGTTAGGGTTTAGGGTTTAGGGTTTGGGGTTAGGGTTTAGAGTTTAGGATTGTAAGTTTTAGGGTTTAGAGTTTAGGATTTGGGGTTTAGGGTCTTGTGGATTTAAGGTTGGAGGATTGGTTTAGTTTGTTTAGGGTTAGTTTTATTTAGGTTTACTTTTAAATTAAGTAAACCGGTATTTTATGTTAATTTAGTATATATATATATATATTATATATATATACATATATATATATATATATATATATTATTTTAGTTTTATTATATTTTTATTTTTATTTTGGTTTAGTTTTATTTTTATTTAGTTTAGTTTATTTATTTTAGTTTATGTTTTTTATTTTGGTTTATTTTTTAGGTTTGGGTTTAGGTTTAGGTTTATTTTTTAGTTTAGTTTTATTTTTTTATTTTATTGGTTTAGGTTTAAATTTTTTTAGGGTTTAGGTTTAGGTTCTTTTTTTTTATTTTTATTAGGTTTGCTTTTATTTTTTATTTATATTTTTATTTTATTTATTTTAGTTTAGTTTATTTTAGTGTAGGTTTATTTTATTTTGTTTATTTTAGGAGGTTCTTTTACTTAGTTTAAGGTTTAGGTTTTATTTTTATTTATTTTACATTTTTTTAGGTTTATATTTTAGGATTAGGTTTTATTTAGTTCATTTACTTTATTTTAAATTTATATATTTTTTATTTTTCATTTAGTTTTTTATTTTAAGATTTTTTAGGGTTTAAGGTGTTTACAGGTGTTGTTTTGGGTTAGGTTGATTTATTTATGTTTATTTTTTTATTTTATTTTTTATTTAATTTTAGTTTATTTTATTTTTAATTTTATATTTTAGTCATTTATTTTAGTTTAGGTTTTGATTTTAGTTTATTTTTTAGGTTTAGGTTTAGGTTTAAGTTTATTTTAGTGAGTTTATTATTTTATTTTTTGGTTTAGGTTTTAGGTTATAGTTTTAGGGTTTAAGGTTTAGGGTTTAGGTTTAGTGTTAGGGTTTAGTATTTAGGGTAGGATAAGGGTTTAGGTTTTGGGGTTTGGGTTAGGGTTTTAGTTTTAGGGTGTAGGTTTATAGTTTGTAATTTTAGGTTTAGGTTTGGATTCATTTTATTTTATTTTATTTGTTGGGATTTGTGGGGTTTATGGTTTATGTTAGTGGTATGTTTAGTTTTTTTAAATTCAAACCTGGGTTTTGGGTTTATGGTTTAGGGTTTAAAGATTTAAGTTTTCTTTTAATTAAACCAGTAGGTTTAGGTTTATTTAGTTTATTTTTTTTTTATTTTACTTTATTTTATTTTTAATTTTTATTTAAATTTATTTATTTTATTTAGTTTCATTTATTTGTTTTAGTTTAGGTATTTTTATTTTCTATTTTGGGTTTGGAGTTTAGGTTTATTTTTAGTTGAGTTTTATTCTTATTTTATTTTTTTAAGTTTAAGTTTTATCTATTATTTTGAGGTTTAGGTTTAGGTTTTTATTTTATTTTTTTAGATTTAAGATTAAGTTTATTTTTAGATTTTAATTTTTAGTATAGGTTTAGGTTTATTTTTACTTTATTTTATTTTATTTAGTTTAGGTTTAGGTTTATGTTTAGTTTATTTTAAGTTTTGGTTTAAGTATTATTTATTTTAGTTTAGCTTATTTTTCTTGAGGTTTAGATTTATTTTATTTTGTTTATTTTATTTTTATTTTACGTTCAAGTTTTTTTTATTTTAGGGTTTAGATTTTATTTTTTTATATATTTTTAGGTTTATTTTTAAGTTTAAGTTCTTATTTAGTTTTTATTTTATTTTATTTTAGGTTTATTTTTATCATTTTTATTTTTATTTTAAGTTTAGTTTTGATTTTATTTAGGTTTTTTATTCCTATGTTTATTTTATTTTTTTTAGCTTAGTTTAGGTTTTTATTTATGTTATTTTAGTTTATTTTTATTATTTCATTTTCTTGTATTTTAGGTCTTAGTTTATGTTTTTATTGTATTGTTTTAAATTTATTTAGGTTTATGTTTATTTATTTACTTTATTTTTATGTTTTATTTTGTTTTAGGTTTGGTTTTAGGTTTTGTGGTTTGGTTTAGGGTTTGTGGGTTTGGGTTTAGGGTTTAGGGTTAGTTTAGGGTTTAGGGTTTAGGTTTGGTTTTGGTTTGGGTTTAGAGTTAGGGTTTAGGGTTTAGGTCAGGTTTAGAGTTTGTTTTTAGGTTTGGTTTTAGGGTTTGGGGGTTTAGGTATATAGGTTATTTTATTTTAGGGTTAGTTGTGGTTTAGGGTTTTGATTTTTTTTAAAACAATTAATTAAGTATAGGTTTATTTAGTTTATTTATTTTAGTTTATTTTTTTTTACTTCATTTGGGTTTATTTTTATTTTAATTTAATTTAATTTAATTATTTTATTTTAGGTTATTTATTTTAGTTTATTTCTCACGTTTAGGTTTAGGTTTATGTTTATTTTTAGTTTAGTTTTATTTTCTTTTATTTTATTTAAGTTTTCTTTTATTTTAAGTTTATGTTTAGGTTTTATTTTATTTTTTTAGGTTTAGGTTTTTGGTTTTTATTGTAGGTTTATTTTTGGGTTTTATTTGTTAGTTTAGGTTTAGATTTATTTTAAATTTATTTTATTTAGATTAGGGTTTAGATTTAGGATTATTTTATTTTATTTTAGTTTATATTAGTTTAGTTTATTTTATTTTACTTATTTTAGGTTTAGGTTTTAGGATTTAGGGTTTAATTTCATTAATTATTTATTTTTTAGGTTTTGGTTTAGGTTTTATTTAGTTTTATTTTATTTTACTTTAGGTTTATTTTATTTTATTTTATGTTTAGTTTTATTTTATTTTGGTTTTAATTTTGGGTTTATTTTATTTTTAGTTTAGTTTAGGTTTTATCAATTTTATTTTCTTTAGTTTTATTTTTATTTTATTTTATTTAGGTTTATCACGTTAGGTTTTAGTTTAGTTTATTTTATTTTATTCCTTTATTTATTTAAATTATTATTTATTTTATTTTTAGGTATTTAGATTTTATCTAGTTTTGTTTAAGGTTTAGGGTTTAGGGTTTAGGGTTTAGGGTTTGGGGTTTAGGGTTTAGGGTTTGGTTGCAGGTTTTGGGGTTTAGGATTAGGGTTGGGGTTTAAGGTTTAGTGTTAGGTTTAGGGCAGGTAGGGTTTATGGTTTAGGGTTTAGGGTCAGTTTAGGTTTAGGATTTAGGGTTACTGAGTTTATTTCTGACATGGTTTCTTTTCAAAAAAATAAGCAAATGGTAGGTTCATGTTTATTTAGTTTATTTTATTTTGTTTATTTTATTTTATTTTGATTTAGGTTTATTTTATTTTATTTTATTTTATTATTTTTAGGTTTAGGTTTAGTTTAGAATATTTTAGTTTAGTTTTATTTTATTTTATTTTTAGGTTTGGTTTTATTTTTATTTTAGTTTTAGGTAGTTTTTTATTTTATTTTAGGTTTAGGTTTTAGGTTTACTTTAGGTTTTATTTTTGAGTTTAGGTTTAGGTTTTGTCATTTTAGGTTTAGATTTTATTTATTTAGTTTAGTTTATTTTTAGGTTTAGCATTATTTTATTATTTTAGGTTTGTTATTATTAGTTTAATAGGTTTATTTTATTTATTTAAGGTTTTATTTTAAAGTTTATGTTTTTAGTTTTTATTTTATTTTTATTTTCTTTTATTTTTATTTTAATTAGGTTTTATTTTAGTTTAGCTTATTTGTTTATTTAATTTTAGATTAGTTTTATTTTTTATTTGAATTTTTTTAGGTTTAGTTTAGCTTTATTTATAAGTTTTAATTTATATTTTTATTTTATTTTATTTTATTTTGGTGTAGATTTTATTTATTTATTTTAAGTTTTATTTATTTGAGAAGTTTTTTTAGGAAGATTTATGGTTTATTTAGGGTTTTCTAGAGTTTAGGGTTTGGAGGATTAGGGTTAGGTTTAGGGAGGGTTTAGGGTTTAGGGTTTAGGTAGTTTAGGGGTTAGGGGGTAGTTTTTAAGTTTAGTTGGTATTTTTTTTTTATTTTAAATTACAACCCGTAAGTTTAGGTTTATTTAGTTTATTTTTATTTATTTGATTTATTTTTATTTGATTTAGGTTTAGGTGGTTTTGGGGTTAGTTTGGCTCAGCTTTAGGTTTTAAAGTCAGGATTTGGGTAGTAGTAGAGTTTAGGTTTGGGTAATGGTGGGTTTAGGGTCAGTTAGTGTTAGTGTTTTAGGTTTGGGTTTAGGGTTTAGGGTTGGGAGTGGTTTAAGGTAGGTTAGGGTTTAAGGTTTACAGTGTTTTGAGAGGGTTTATGGTAGGATTTATGGTTTAAGGTTTAGTTTTGGGTTTAGGTTTTTGAAAAAAAATCCAAACCAGAGTTTGTTTATTTAGTTTATTTATTTTATTTATTTTATTTATTTTATTTTATTTAGTTTAGTTTAATTATTTTAGTTTTATTTATTTTAATTTAGGTTTGTTTGTTTTAGCTTTTTTTAAGTTTAGTTTTAAGTTTATGTTTATTTTTTAGTTTAGTTTTATTTTTATTTTATTTTTTAGGTTTAGGCTTTATTTTTTATATTTATGTTTATGTTTGGGTTTTTATTTTATTTTTTAGGTTTATGTTTTAGGTTTTTATTTTAGGTTTATCTTTAGTTTTTTTTTAGTTTATGTTTAAGTTTATTTTTAGTTTATTTTATTTTATTTAGTTTAAGGTTTAGGTTTAGTTTATTTTAAGTTTAGGTTTAGGTTTTATTTATTTTAGTTTAGTTTATTTTAGTTTATGTTTATTTTATTTTGTTTATTTTAGGTTTAGGTGTTTTTTTATTTAGGTTTAGGTTTTTTAAGTATTATTTTAAGTTTATTTTTAGGTTTAGGTTTTTATTTTGTTTTATTTTTTATTTGGGATTTTGTGCCACCATCCTTCAAGATGTTTGATGGCGGGGAACCCACGATAACACATTGCACACTTTAGAGACTATTGCAATAGTGTGCGAAGGCACCTCTTCTGATTTTCATTAGTCTAGGTGATTGACATAAACCGCCCAATGATTTGGTGAAAACTTTATGAGTTGGAGCACCTCTTCATCAAGAGGTTTGTTGAGCTCAACAAAGGGTGATTGTAGACCTCATTGTAAAGAAATAGAAACTCAATGAGTTTCCTTGTTGATTACATTCTCGTGGCACAACCCGAGCATTAAATTCTAACCATAGCTATCGAACAATATTGAGATTCTTCTCAAGATATCCATGGCCCGGTCACCTTCATGCTTAAGGGCTTTACCATCAAAATATTCGAGAAATTAATCAACAAGGCAACTAGCCCACAAGCGGAAGCCAAACATTTGCCCTTTCCGGAGCAATCATCTATGTCCAAGTTGTAGAAGGTGTTTGAGAAGAAGCTAGGGAAAATTATGTCAGTTGATAGCAGCCAACCAGAGTTCAATATGAGAGACTACGAGCTCAGCAGCCTCCTTTGCCACCTCCTCTTCTTCCACCTTGCCAATCATACCAGCCACCGCAGCCGCCACAACAACCATTTCCACCACCTCAGAGCTTACCCAGTAGCAATATTCTTATCCATAGCCAGGTAGCTACTTTCCACCTACTATTGTTGATAGATTGAATAATCCATATTCATTCAAGAGGGAGGTAGTTAGGAAAATCTTTAAGAATCTCTTAAATAAACTTGGCATTCAGTTACTAGAGCCTAAGAGGCCGGAGGAAGTGGGTAAGAATGATGATCCTTTTTGTTTCCCCTACCACTGCATGTTAGGCCATGTCTTAGAGGATTGATCACTTTTAAGGACTAGCTTGAGCACAGCTGTAAGTTGAGAGCCATAGTTATCCCTAAGGAATACTTATTAGAATAACCATCCAGTTCTGTTAGTGTAATCCTTGGGGATACTTGCGATACTCTTAAGACCAAAGATGGTTAGGATATCTCCCTATCCCGAACCTCTAAGAAGATCATTTCTAAGATCAAGAAACTTTCCTTGCAGGTGCCTGCAGTAGCTCAAACCTCTAACACCAAGGAAGGTTTGCTAGTTGCAAAAGATAACTCGGGGAGGGTGACAGCCTAGTAGCAGCTATAGCTCACCATACTTGCTCAGAGTTTAGTAGCCACCATAGGTCCAAGTACTCCTCCACCATTCCAGCTACCACTTCTTATGCTAGCTCCTCTTCTACCAGCAAGAGTGTTGTATATGTGAATAAAAGTATTAAATTTCTTACTCTGCTAACTTTACTTGATTTCTATCATGTACCTCCACCTAAAAAAAATTAATGAAGAAAGTTGATTCTACTTATATATTGTCTACTGATGGTCTTAATTTTATTTCCTATTGAAAGATCTCTAAGTCTAAATAAAAATAATAGCTCTAGTAATATTTTCCTTTCTAATTGAGTCAAACTATCCTTCTCTAAATCAATCGGTTCACCTCTGAGATTGACTTGGAGTCAATTGACTCTAAGTTTTCCATAGGAGAAGTTGTATGCATGAGAAGGTAAAACTTTCCACAAGCTCATCATTCCAAGAAGTCACTGAAGTCAACCTACATAGTGGCAAAGTTCTACCTCCTAGGGTAGCACCTCAAGATAAGGGTAAGCAAGTCATTGATTCTAATGAGCAAATAGCCCCTCCATAAGATGCTCCACCCATCGATTTGCTGTGGAGGACCAAGCCAAAGTTGATTACAATGTCCTAGCTCACCTTAGAAAGTTTCCAGCTAAGTTAAGCATATACGACACCCTTGTCTTATCCAAAAAGATGAGGGAATCTCTAATCAAGGCCTTACTTGATCTAGAGATATGCTTAGCTCAACTGACCGCTACTAAAGAGTAGGCATGCCACTTAAAAGACATCTTAGTACATTCATGATGAAATCTTACTAGGGATGAGAGCACAACCGCCTCTTTATATGATGTGGGATGATATAGGATATCTTTGGACCAAGGTGTATAAGTCAACATTATGAGTCTAAGAACCCTTGCTAACTTGAGGATTGACATCTCCAAACTCCAAAAAGAAAGAATAATGTTGAGAAGATTTAATGAACAGGGTGAGAGGGCCTTGTGCTATTTATTTTTGGATGTATGGGGGAAAGGGGGGGACTCCAAGTATATCAAAGGGAAGTACTTTTTGAGGTGATCAGGTACAACATTGAGGTATGATGTACTATCTTGAAAGATAGAGGCATCACCCTACAATTAACTTAATCACGTAATAAGGACTCCTAAGGCATGATGGGTCTTCGAATATACCAGAGATTTTTCCCCTGCTTTCTATGGATGAATAAAGTAGAGTTTATATTAAACTAGGTTCTTAAGTTTCCTATGGAGGAAAGCTTCCATAGTTAATTAAATCTTAGGAATTTCCTAAGAATATTCTTGATTAAAGTAGACAATTATCATCTCCAAGGATTTCAAGGTTAGACTATCAAATGAATGATTGTATTTAAAAAATAAATTGGGAAAGTTCAATGAGAATACTTATTTTTGGAATCCAAATGAAATAAGTAGGAAATGCTCATGATACTAGGAAGCCTAGTGAGCATTCCAATCTATCCTATGGTTGGGGTTATAATTTTGAAGTTGAGGATATTTATATGTTTTTAGTTAAAAATTAATTATATTACTTGGGCTTATAATCTAGAAACATAAGGTTGTGGGTATGCCCAAGAGGTAAGGATTTATGCTTGCAGCCCGAAGGACATAGTTACCTTAGATCCTAAATCTAGGGAGCATTAGTACGAGCTAAAGCACGACCTAAATCTAAGCGGCAGGCGGACATAAGAATTTACCTCCACACGAGAGAATAAATTGTTTGACTTCTAGACTTATAACCACTTGGAGTGTCTGCCAACTAACTCCTCCTATGATTTCAAAATCATGTAGTCTAGTCTTATGAATTGCAAGATAGCTAGGGAAGTTATTTAATTAGCAAGAGACTAAAGTCCTAAACACACTCCATAAGAGACTGGGGCATGAGTGGTATGAGCTTATGACTTAATTTATAGATGCAAAATCTTTTCAACTTTTATTTCATTTTAGACAGATCATTTTGATAGAGGCTATAGGATTTCTTATGCTTAAATGCATGATTAAATAGGTTATCAATTAAATTAGCTAGAAGATGTTGTTGTCCACAACAAAGGATGCCCTCACAGTTGAAGCATTCCTTTATCGTACAAGGATGGAGATCTTTCATGTTCAATAAATAAATAATATGCATGCATAAACATACTAAGGGGTTGCTAAATATTTTAATTATCTTATTTATTTCTTATGTTTTATGATGAGGTTATGAGTTGTTTAAAATTTAGTTATGAGTGATTAGTTGGGTAGAAAAGTAATTTTTATCCTAAGAGCCTAATCGTATCCAAGCCACACATTAAAGCATCAATCATTTAAGAAACTATGAAAAGCATGCCACCCTAATGCACAATGTAAACATAAGATCAAACAATTATATAAACTATCATAAAAGAAGAAAAGGCGGTGGTGCACTGCATACAACTGAGAGAAGAGATGGGTAAGCTCTACCCTTATACAACCTAGAATATGAAAGAATAATTATAATTGTTTTATGAGGGTCTTCTTTCTTCATTTCTCCATTTCTTATTTCATTCCTTCTTTGATTTGGATGGTGCTTGCTTCAAAGGCATCACAGGGCACCCCAAGACAAAGCCTTCACACGCTCATCCTAATCCCCATAGCACTAATCCTAATTCCTATTGCAAAAATTACATTTATGGGGGAAAAGTAAATCTAACTACACCTGCAATATAGAGGTTAGCTAAATATACATATAATCCTAAGAAACTATATTTATAGTTTGGACTTAGCACCCTACAAATGGCTAACTAAGCCCACCTGTCCTAACTTGGATTATGCTTAAGGATTTAAGCAACCTGCAAAAAAAAGCATTCACATTTATTTTTAAGCATCACTTAAGCATAAACCCCTACAGAAAACATATTAGGCTAATATTGGCCTATCATCCAGTCTACAAAGCATACACCTTAACATTCAATCTAAAAAATATATCATAAAATAAAACATACACCACATCATACACCTCCTAACTTAGAGCTAGAAGTGGTGACTTAATTTAATGTGTGTATTAAGGCTTGCGTAGTAAGTCTTGTTTGGCATTAGTGTTGTATTTTCTAAGTGTTGAAAGATTCAATTTAACATGAAAGGTTGATTTCACTTGAATTTGAGAATTTTAATTTGGGTTTACTTTTGTTTCATTTGATTACACTTAGCAACTAAGTGTTATAAAGAGAGGCAAAGTGGATTGCCCTCTTTCATCCCTACCATAAGTCACTTTCTAAAGTATATTAATTTGATTTAGTTCTCTTTAGTGAATGACTTAT